>MU159052.1:50349-93922 GCA_015888305.1 Antheraea pernyi | reverse complement strand
GAGGCTGGCAACGCACTTGCGACTCCCATGGTGTTGCTAGTGTCTATGGACGGTAGTGATCACTTAACATCAGGTGACCCACATGTTCGCTTGCCTGCTATTGACATAAAAAAAAATGCCAACAATGTATTGTACTAGCTGTGCCCGTGAATTTACCTGCTTGGAACTTGATGCACAAAACAATAAATAAATAATAAAGTCAATTATTAAGTCTAATTACGAACTACTTTTCTCTCGTACTTAAGTCACCATTAAAATTACAATAACTTTTGATAGACCGAGCCGATTAATGAAATAATGTCGTTTATTATATCAATTGTTTTGTTATATCTCAAAGGAGTTGTCGATGAAACCTGTGAGGTTTGACTTGTTCTGACACTTCCAACATATATCCCGTTATATTTCAACCAATTTATAGAAGATCTTAACAAATTATATACCTAAATCTTCCTCATGAATCACTTTATCTACTGGTGAAAACCGAATGAAAATCCGTTCAGTACTTTTTGACTTTAAAGCGAATAAACAGACAGACTTGTTTTATGATATGTAGTGATGTGTAGAAGAAAAAACACAAAAAAATGGCAACAAAATTATACTTTGCTTAAAAGATTTCTTTGTAAACAATATAGATTTGATCTATGATTGAGGAACAGTACTTTTCGTCTAGATTAAAGGTACCCTATGTCTTTTTGTACCCCTAATAACTTTTAGTAAAATTTCATAATATAGTAGTGGAGGTGTGAAAGCGTAGCAAACAAAGAAACTCATATTCACTTTTATAATAATAAGCTGGCCCGTGCCCACTTCGTTGGGCGGTAAACATTTATAAAAAGCTACTTTTTGTGATTTAAATATAAAAGTGAGATGTATGCTGTCGTTGACTTTTTTGTAGGCGTTGTCAAGCTTTACAACTCTTCTCTGGAACTCAATCATATATCTCTCATCGTTAAGGTAGCGTTCGTAAGAAACGTTTTCGTTCGACCGTTTTTTCTCCGACTTACATTGCAAATCCGACTACCACAAAAAAGTCTTTCCATTTTTCGAGTTAATATATAACCTATAACACTCACAAATAACGTCGCTTTATATTAGTAAAATAATTTTCAAAATCGGTTTAGTAGTTCCTGAGATTACTCCCTACAACCTCACAAACTTTACCTCTTTATAATATTAGTATAGATTAACAAGTCAGTATTAGTCTTGATCCAGATAAAATGCAAATTTCTCATGAAACCATTTTCACTAGGCCGAAGTTGAAGGCATCAATTGTTATTTAATATCGATTTGTATACATACATAACGTATTTCATTAGCCGATTATATACGCAAGTAATATACATAATTTACGAGCACGTCAAGTTGTCCGTACGTTAATGCTGATAATGGTAAATTATTCCTTAGTGTTTCATTGACAAACTGGTTCAATTACTTGGGCTTTAATTATCGCTAATCTATTTACTCAATAATGCATATAAATAGTTTTGCTATGGTACATATAATATCTATAAGATAATATATAAGGTGCCACATACTACTTTGGAGCGTTTCAACCGCATTTGATGTTATTATCCAACTCTCGGCACTATTTCAGGCATTGCTTATGTAAGTTTTATTTACGGTGTATGTATTTATCTAATGTGCTGTAGAAATTAGTCTTTTAGCCAAGACTCTTGTTGTGACTTTGCGGCACTCGTACGCAAAAACTATTAATTTTACTAAAAAAGTTACTACATAAATTGTTGGAAATAAACTCTACTTTAATTTTGTATATTAATATTTTTAACGTAAAATGAGTTAGGAAGGGGATATTGTGAAATAACGGCTCATCGAAATCTATAAAATAACCAATTTTCAAAACTCCCAGTAAAACTTTCCAGATAGGATTACCAAATGATTGTAGAATACAGGGTGTATTTTAGCATTGTTTTCTAATTATGCAATTCTGACTTCATATAAATAATATCTCGTTATTGCTACAATGATGTATGTATATTAGGTTGTTATTTAGTAAACATTTTAGAAGTATTCTTGTGCATCTACACATACTTGTAGGAATTGTATGTGTTTTTGTTTATTGATAGGATTGTGTCAGAAGTGTATAAATGCCAACAATTTATTGCACTAGCTGTGCCTGTGACTTCGCCCGCTTGGAACCTGATGCACGAAACAGTAAATAAATAATAAAGTCATGTATTAAGTCTAATTACGAACGTACTTAAGTTGCGTCATCATTAAAATTACAATAACTTTTGATAGACTGAACCGATTAATGAAATAAAAAACACAAACACTAAATGTTACTCGAAGAGTAGTCCGGTGAAGCTGTGAAGACCCTGCAGGGTCAATAGCGTAGTCAGTTCGAGAAAAAAAAAAGAAGAAAAAAAAGTTACTCGAAGACATGTTTTATTTTCATAAAAAGGTTTTATCATGATCGCAGTACTTTAGCAGTGATGTGTGTTCAAACAGACAGACAGACATTTCTAAAAATGATAGAGATGTATTTTATTACTTAATCTTAGTTACTTGCAATTTTTTTTCTACAAATATCTACATAAGTACAGACACGCTAGATTTACTCTGTCTGAGTGTGCTGCGTGGGAGTGACAGCGCCGCATTCTGGCTGTGGCGGTAGGGAGGGATGAGGATTTGTCGTTGCCAAGTGTGGTTGCGGCCATACTCGGCGGCGCACAGGCGTGTCTATCCATGATCCTCTGCGATGAGGTCATCTCGCAGAAGGAGGCGGTGGAGAGGGCCCGCGAGGTAGACCCTCTAAGCGGCCCTCTCTGTCAACGGACTGGTGGGAGGTGGCGACGATTTGCCCAACTCCTCCCGCCATCGTAACGGGACTTGAGGGCATGGGTATAGACGTGAGGACCCATCTCTTTATTGTTCAGATACTCTGTCTGAGTGTGCTGCGTGGGAGGGACAGTACTGCATTCTGGCTGTGGCGGTAGGGAGGGATGGGGATTTGTCGTTGCCGAGTGTGGTTGCGGCCATACGATGAGGTCATCTCGCAGAAGAAAATGGTGGAGAGGGCCAGCGAGGTAGACCCTCTAAGCGGCCCTCTTCGCCAACGGAGGACTGGCGGGAGGTGGTGACGACTTGCCTAACTCCTCCCGACACCGTAACATATACTGGGGGGATGGGCATAGGCCTGAGGGCCCATCTCCTTGTTGACCAGGTCCGGCTGACGAGGGGAGGCAGCTGATGTATACCCAGTCTGTCTCCTTATTAGGTAGGAGCCCGGCGGTCATCTTCTGCCGGGCGGACCGTTGGGGTGACTATACAAGGTTAAGCAGCGAATACGATCCCTTACCGCACCAACAAAATATAGTCTGTCGGTACACCGTGGGGTTTTAATCCGTGCGAGTCGCAGATAACCCACTCTCTCCCGCGAGAGGATGGGTATCCATAATAGAGTTCCCCGCGTTAATAAAAAGAAAAGGAAAAGAAAAAGGTAAAAGCAAATCGCGTTTCGCAGGCCGCATGCGGCTCTTTGACTCTTTAGTTGCTGTTCTGGTGGTATAGATTAACAAGTCAGTATTAGTCTTGATCCAGATAAAATGCAAATTTCTCATGAAACAATTTTGACTAGGCCGAAGTTGAAGGCATCAATTGTTATTTAATATCGGTTTGTATACATACATAACGTACTTCATTAGCCGATTATATACGCAAGTAATATACATAATTTACGAGCACGTCAAGTTGTCCGTACGTTAATGCTGATAATGGTAAATTATTCCTTAGTGTTTCATTGACAAACTGGTTCAATTACTTGGGCTTTAATTATCGCTAATCTATTTACTCAATAATGCATATAAATAGTTTTGTTACGGTACATATAATATCTATAAGATAAACTCTTTATTTAGTGATTGACATATTGGAAGAAAAATGACGTATTTTGATTTTTTTTAATTATCCCCCATTTTACAACCTAAGGGTTTAGTTTCAAAAAAATATTCATTGGTACTCATCTACAGTGTAAAAGAAACCCGCATGCAAATTTTTATTATATATAGGGCCCTCAGACAAACGCCAAAGCGCCAAATCGGACGGAATTGACAAATTTTTTTTTTGCTTCCTTAATTTTTGTGTTTTATTCCGTATAAAAAATAGCCCGCCCTTCTGGTAAATTTTGAGAAATTTTTGTATTATTATTTAAAAAAAAAAGATCAAATTTGGACTAATTTTAAGAATTTTACGTCTAAAAAATAAAAATAAAACATTAATACACAATATATACATAAAGCACTAAAACACCGCAAAATTGCGAAGTATAAAAAAATCACAACATTGAGGAAATAAAAATAATTTTAAACCAGTCTGATTCGACGTGGTCTATTATAATAAAGTACGCTGACTATGAATATGACATTGAAATATTTTTTCATATCTTTTTATGTTTCGGCTGAAGTCAAAAACAGATAGATTTTTATGAAACTTTATACGAAACACGGAAAAAAACCATTTCTTTTTTGGTCGAAAGATAATCCTAAAATTTTGCACATGTACAATGATAGGGGTACAAAAAGGGGCATAGAGTATCTTCATACAAAAAAAAGTAGTGCTCCCGAGGGACAAGTCAAGTCTACATTAACGCGAACGAATTCACGAGTTAAAGCTAATTTTATACATATAATAAAAGAGTAACGGGACGAAATCTGTACATTAAATATTTTAAAGAAAAAATATTCTGGTGGGGCTTCGAATTAATAACAGAACATATATACATAGTTTTTAAAAAATTTTGATGTGAAACATCTATCGGCGCGAGTAAACCTGATTTTGTCTTAGCGCCACGTGGCGACGCAAAACACGAACTTTGCACTATTAACAAAAATACTCAAAAACATTTGCAACCCCATCTGTATAAACATAAGATTCAAATTGTTTTGTCGGCCACTCGTTATACTATTGTTATGCGGCACGCGCCGACGACCTAGCGCCCTTTGTATAAATGCCGCCAAAAACATTGCTCCTGCGCCTAGTTGAATCTTTGTATTTAATAAAAATGAATATTTATGTAATAAAATAAATAAATAGTAATTATTTTCTGGAACAAATTCGTAATGCTTTATCTTTTCATTATGCCATAGCTAATTCCTGTCGTAATCTGTTCTTTTAGGCATATAACTTACACAAAACAATTACGATGTTTCACATGTGCCAGGCGTCCCATGACGGCTCAATTTTTTTGTCTGTCTGTCTGTCATTTGTACGGGATTTACACAAAAACTACTAGACGGATTTTGACGAAATTTGTTATGTCAATAGTTTATACACCGGTATAACATATAGGACATGTTTTACACATATACCAGGTTCGTATCTATGTATATCTTACTTATAAGAAAACAAAAAAGAGATGACATTAACGCAAAAAATACTGGACGGATTTTCACGTAATTTGGTATGATAGAATATTATCGATTTGCCGGATAGTAAGTTCAAACAACCTGTCAAGGGGGGTTTTGATGTATAAAGACTTATTATAGGGTGGATCAATGTGTGAATTATTTTGATGTCTGGAACCTCTCTCTGTGCATCCGTCAAAAATGAATGTAGCCTACTATGTTTTTCAAATATATACGATGTACAACTTTTTTTTATATCATAGGAGGCAAACGAACAGCTGGGTCACCTGATTTTAAGTGATCATCATCGTCCATAGACACTTGCAACACCAGGGGAGTCGTAAGTGCATTACCAGTCAGTGTTTAGGGGCCGGGGGAGGGGAAGTGGGTACCCGGCGCTCTTATTGACCGAACAAAACGCAACAATGCAAGCACTGTTACTTCACGCCGATTTTCTGTGAGAGGGTGGTAATTTACTCAATAATGCATATAAATAGTTTTGCTATGGTACATATAATATCTATAAGATAATATATAAGGTGCCACATACTACTTTGGAGCGTTTCAACCGCATTTGATGTTATTATCCAACTCTCGGCACTATTTCAGGCATTGCTTATGTAAGTTTTATTTACGGTGTATGTATTTATCTAATGTGCTGTAGAAATTAGTCTTTTAGCCAAGACTCTTGTTGTGACTTTGCGGCACTCGTACGCAAAAACTATTAATTTTACTAAAAAAGTTACTACATAAATTGTTGGAAATAAACTCTACTTTAATTTTGTATATTAATATTTTTAACGTAATTATTTTTGTGTTACTTAAATTATTTTGCGGAATTATGTGTAAATAGTAATCGCTTTGACTTACATAGATCGGCCTTTAAAAGGCAAGATGTCAGTGATATCTACGCATTATTATGTACAAAGTATTGTAAGGCGAAGCTCAGCCCAAATGAATAGTTACAGTATCTACGAAGTGTTTATTGGCATTCCTGACTGCATCGACTCTATACGTGATTAATGTAACACTTGTAAGAGACAAGTAAGCATTTTTGAAATGTAAACCAACAGAAAGATTGCCTACAGAGACAAATTTTTAGAAAGCCATAATATCACGACCAATTGCTCCCAAAAAGACGTATTGAGCAAAGGTAAGCTGGGGAATGTACAATTAATCCTAATTACTTCGATTAAAAGTGTATATACTAAAGCAAAGCTAGGTTAAAAAGAGGCTCTTTGATTTCAGTTTTGTTTTGTTTATATTTGGATGATGATTTTTTGAGAGTTTGCCGACCGGTTATGTCAGTTCTATTACAGTATGTTGACTGAATATATTATGAATGCGAACAATAATATATAGTTCAAATAAATATCAGAAACAATGGAAACTAGAAATTAATTTTGTGTAACAAAGTTACGATATAGTTTCAAAACTCTCGGATAACTCGTTTCGGATTTGAATATGTTGGTTTGTCCCTGGCGAGGATTTACGACGGTCGACGGCTTCAAATTAATACATTACTAAGATTATTTTAATGTAAGGATCAAATGAACACCCACAATGATATGTTAATACAAGAACTATATTATTTTTAACTAGCTGATACCCGTGACATTACTTTTTCTTTATATTATTGAGGCAAACGAACAGACGGGTCACGTGATGGTAAGTGATCGCCGCTGTCCATAGACACTAGCAACACCAGGGGAGTCGCAAGCGCGTTGCCGGCCTGTGTTTGCGGGAGGGGAGAGGGGGCGGAGAGGTGGGTATCCAGCGCTCTCAATGATCGAATAAAACACAGCAGTGCAAGCACTGTTACTTCGGGTCGGTTTTCTGTGAGATGGTGGTACTACCTCGGGCGAGCTGGCCCATTCATGCTGAAACCAATAATAGCCTCAGCTTGGCTCTATCTGCATTCTTTATTCTTAACAATATATTTTATATACCGAGATAAAAACATACAAAATTTAATTAGATCGTATGTTACTCTCAGTGCATAATATGTTTTATGAATACATTAACCTTATTAGTCTATATAAACAAGATGATATTATATGACTTAGATCATATTTTGCACTTCTTAGATACTTAGTCGTTATCTAAAAAAATAACGCGATATTTTAATTATAAAGATCTAAGAAACTACGTCTTTTATACGCACTAAACTTTAAGAAACACATGTTTTTTATCGTGGAGGAGACCTGCACCAGCAAGCTGTTTAGTGCGCATGCGCAAGAGCGGATAAGTAAATGGCTGACAAGGTTAACAAAGAAATTGAGTATGCAAAGCATATTTTTGCTTTTCGTTTTTTTATGTTTTTTACTTTACATCTTTATATAATATATACATAAAATATAGTATTAAGATAAGGAACAACGCAGATGAAGTCGCGTGTATATGGTAGTAGTATCATCGCTATTATATGATATAATTTTATTTTCAAGATATTTAAAGAGGATAACTTAATATTTATTTCATTATAATACCTATTTAATATGATCATCTGTGACGTGTTGTACCTACGTTTGTACTTATAGGTTTGTTCTTTTAATTTTGTAATATTAATATGACCTACTGAACGTCTGTTTATCATCATATGGGCTCCCATCGAAAACCAGCGCTGCAGTACTGCTGCACTGCACGTATTTGCTAAACGGGTTTGCGAATCGTTGGACATTTTTGTTTTTTTTTTCATTTTTCACATATATTTCATTCTTGTCTAAGTCATTTGTTAAATTAAATTTAATCGTAAGGTTGTTCTAACAATAAACTATGCCTCTCTTTCTATTACTGTGAAACTCGTAAAGCATAAAAAAGCGAATTTAAAACCATTAATTAACAAAGGATTTCAGTAAGCTTATGTTCCACATTTAATTTGCAATGAAACCGTAAAAGAAACTAAATAGATTTTTTGTCATCTCAGACGAAGAAAGAAAGATCCAGTCGCTCCCGCATAATTTCAAACGTCAACAACAAACGGTTTACCAAGTCAGACAAAAATATAACGTCTATCAAAATGATTGTGCCTATAAGAGAGACGCCGGTAAGGATAATATTGTGTTCGTATTTCATGGAAAAATACGTAGACACAAATAAAAAGGGAACACATTGGCTAAACAAATGTCTTATTATTCTTCGGAACACACGGGTTGGGCGTAATACGTGAAACATTTGTCAAGATAAGCGGATAGATGCTACACACCGCGAGATGTGATAAGGTAAATGTTATACGCAACGAGATTTGCAACTATGATGGTGAGATCTGTCATGATTTTTAACATTCTTTTTTCGAAATAACTTTTTTTGTAGTGTTGTAACTCTTATCGTCTGACCACAAGCTCCATGGCTGTGTGATTTGATACATACAAAGGAGGACTCATACTTTAGTCCAAAAATCGAAACACATTTATAGTTTGCTTAGTGGCAAATTTTCAACTTAAGTCTGGGTAGCTACCCAAGTCATTAGAAAAACTTCTATCATCATGCTATGATTGCATTACGATATTTTCCTTTGCCAAAAATTCCGTCTTATTGCAGAAGTTGGACCTATGTCGAACGATACTGTCTGACGCATGTTAAACCTTAAAAAGGGCTGGCTCTTAAATTATACCTGCCAGACAATAATATCTCTATGTACTTGACGATACATTTTCAATTTAAGAATAGTAGCTAGCTATGTAGGTATCAGAAAACGCCCTAACTACTACCATGCAGTGATCGTATCACAATGTTTCCCTTTGCTAAAACTTCGTCTTACCGCAGGATTCACACCTACATCGATTGACACCGTCTTCTAACACAGTAACACTGAACTTCAGTCAATAATTGCTGTTAGAGTAAAATGTGTTTACCAATAGATGACCTTTTAGGTAGTACTTTCTTTGGTTTGAGGTATTGCCGCGGTGTGTCTCTTTTTGGAGTTTAACTGCACCAAAATTTGGATCGGTGTCTTTGGATACTGCGAGAGCAATGTGAATTTCTATTGAGATGCATAGCTTCCATTCCTGCGGTTACTCTGACCATGAGGATTTTTTTTTATAGATGATTTAGTATTTGATTATTTTTGATTTAGGTTTTGATAGATGTCTAGCTATAAGCTATGCTTTATTAGTTAACGACAGAAGGGAACATAATTCACACCTTTTATTAAGAGAGAGATTCGATACAGTACAGTGCTATCAAAATATCAAGGGTTTGCAAGGTTGGAACCAACCTCACCTGCACGTGGTGCACCCTGCTGAATACGGAACGAGGCAATAGCGAAAGGGTTATACAGCCTGACTGGGTGGCAACCACCATGTATATGGCGAAAAAGCCCGTCATAGTGATTCGCTACTGTGAGTCGCGTTTCGGGATCAGCTTGTGCATATCCAGCTTTTTGCAGTCCAGCATGACTGTGGCGACCGGCGATGGATAGTGTGGCACTCGGTCGCCATTGTTTTTAGATTGTACTGTGCTTACCGTCAGGCATAGTGAAGTCATTTTGCCGTGCTACTATAAAAAAGAAAAATCTTATTTGCTATACTTTTTTTTTAAAGAAATAAAAATAATAACAAAAAATTATTTTTAAGCATGCTTGTATAAAACATAATTGAAGTTTAAACGCACTTTCTTATAATATACATATGATAATTGATTTATAATTTAAAATAATGTCATTAAATATTGCAAAGTTCACCTTCAGAAGTTTGATCACCTTAACCCTTAAGATTCTGTAAATTAAAGCTTTGAAATGTTAAATTTATTCTCGTCACAGAACCAAGTCGGGTATTTCCTATACAGACATAATTAAAGAGTGGCAAGGTAATTACCGATATTCAATACTACCGCCGGTTCGGGTCATTGATAATTAAAGAAAAATAACTTAAGCAATTTTTCCTTTACCGTGAGGGGTTAAGGATTTTTTGTGTCCCGTTTTCACCTTTTATTCACTTTTCCGTTTCATTTAATTTGGCTCGTCCTCGGACGGCGCCCTTTAGCTGTGCGTTTGAACGGCTTGACACTTTTATGTTAATTTATTTTTGTTGTTACTATAATGAGAAGGTAAAAGTAAATAATGCGAGGTGGTTCGAATTGCTGCTAGCATTTTAAATATCCATAAAAGATTCTGTTTGAGAAATATCTTTGAAAAATGTATGCTTTTGAAATACGGATAGAGATTTATGTCATCTATAGTTATAGGTAACTACTACGATAGCTACTTATATTCCCATAGATCTTCTACACGTGCCTAAATTACTTTAAGCTTGCCTAGCGTTCCCCGTACGGGATGTGAGGTAGACGCTAGGTCAGCATGTACAACATTGTTAGAATAAGGAATTATTAAAATAAGAAATTAGGATAGGCAGTCTAGAATCGACTCTCATAGAATGTACACGTAGGTTAGGAAGTCTCAAATCGACTATAATAGTTTTTAAGTTATTTTATAATCAATGTCTAAAATCGACATAACTATTAAATAAATTGTCTAATATCGACTGTAGTTTTTAAAAAGCCAACTCAAGCGCTCCCGAAGTTAACTAGCTACTAAACATATTTGCAAAACCTTGTATGTTGGAACGTTTTTTTATTGAAATCATCATGTTATGTCGTTTAGGACAGCAAGTACCGTGAACAAGTGTAGGTCAGAAAGTGCGCTAATTCAAAACTAAGTAATTATGCGACGGGTCGTTTTGTGTGTCGTATAGTGTCGTGGGCAAGTTCTGATTGGTTGTCCGACGAAAACCGAGGTTTAAGGGGTGTCAAATAACATCTAAAACTTGAAACATCCTAGCCAACGTCACCTGCACGTGGTGCACCCTGCTGAATAACGAACGAGGCAATGGAAAAAGCGGGGTGGTAGGGTTTTATAGCCTAACTGGGTCGCAACCACCATGGCGAAAAAGCCTGTCATAGTGATTCGCTTCTGCGGGTCGCGTTTCGGGATCAGCCTGTGCATATCCAGCTTTTCGCAGGCCGGCATGGCAGCGGCGACTGGCGATGGCTAGTGTGTCACTCGGTGGTCACCATTGTTTTTGGATTGTACTGTGCATCAGGCACAGTGCAGTCATTTTGCCGAGCTACTATAAAAATCAACCTAGCATTACCGACAAGAGCCGAACTTTGAATGCCTATTTCATGTTGGCATATTTCGCATCTCGTCTTTTAATATGAGGTGTAGGTTTATTACAGATCGTGTATTGATTTTTACTTTTTCTTATCCAATTTCTAACGCAAATTATTATGCAATTTAACCGCTGTTCTGTCATTCGAATAATGTCGACAGAGAGATATCAACACTACCGCATTTACAGAAGCAGTGAAAGTAATTAATTTCTCGCCCGTGGAAATTAAAATCGCCTTCCTCCTGTGCGTAAACTGCGACCAGGTCCCGTAGATTCTACACGTACAGAGTAACTCGATTTGAATAAATAATGTGAGAGTACGTGTTACCAAACAGAATTATCACGCGTTCATCTAAATAACACTCGTGTAATTTAACTAAATTCAGTTAGAACCTAACCGCGATGTGTACGAGGTGTGGCCTCATGTGTTTCATAATTTTGGTACAGTAACTGTAATAAAAAAATTATGGTCATATACGAATTTATTCTCTTAATGTTAGTCGAGGTCAAAAACATTTCAAAGAGTCAGGGCATTTTTTTTTAAATAGTTCGGCAAAATGCCAGCACATTACCTGATGGAAAGTAAACTACAGTACGTAAATAACGGCGACTGTCGGTGTTAAATAACAACGGCAACGGCGATTTTTATGGTTCTGACGTGATGGTCTTAGATACATTCTGAAGTTTTTATTTATTTATACAAATATTATAAAGAGGTAAAGTTTATTAGGTTGTAGTGGGTAATATCTGGATCTACTAAACTGATTTTGAAAATACCTTTACCAATAGAAAACCACGTTATTTGTGAGTATAATATATAAATATTAACCCGAAAAATGTAAAGACTTTTTGTGGAAGTTGGATTTGCAAAGTAAGTCGAAGAAAAAACGGTCGAACGAAAACGTTTCTTAAGAACGCTGACTTAACGACGAGAGATATATGATTGAGTTCTAGAGAAAAGTTGTAGAGCTTGATAATGCCTACAAAAATATATGTTAAGTGATCACCACCGTCCATGGACACTAACAACACCAGAGGAGTCGCAAGTGCGTTGCCACCCTTTGGAGGGAAGGGTTAGGGGAGGGAAAGGGAGAGGAGAGTGGAAAGGGGAGGGGAGGTGGGCCTCCGGCGCTCTCACTGACCGAACGAAACGCAACAATGGCAAGCACTGTTACTTCACGTCGATTTTCTATGAGAGGGTGTTACTACCCCGGGTGAGCCGACCCATTTATGCTGAATAATAAACCAGTAATAGTTTCAGCGTGGCTCTACCACCATTAAAACCATGGTAGTCGGATTTGCAAAGTAAGTAGGAGAACAAACTGTCGAACGAAAACGTTTCTTAAGAACGCTGACTTAACGATGAGAGATATATGACTGAGTTCTAGAGAAAAGTTGTAGAACTTGATAATGCCTACAAAAAATTCATCGACAGCATATGTCTAACTTTTATATTTAAGTCACAAAAGTAGTGGTTTATAAATGTTTACTGCCCCACGAAGTAGGCACGCGTCAGCTAGTATATTGTTAAGCTATTTCGTCACCAACATATAGATTACACTAAATTCCTACAAAGAGGTAATACGGATTCAAAAACGATAAAATAAGTAAAGTTAAAAGCAAAGTTTATGGTGGTAGAGCCACGCTGAAACTTGTATTTCCTATTCTCGTTACTGAACATTTTCATTCTACTGTATCATAATATTACTACTGTATTAGCTACCTAGAATTATTTGTTATTATTTAAGTTTGTATTGTGTTTGTTTTTGTAGTGTTTTGATTTTTAGTATGTTTACCATGTAACGCATGCAGTGATAGCTTTTAAAAACCAATGTATCTATAAATTATTCACATATAGCTTCATTTCATGTGTGGTATATTGGCCACTAGCTGTCCTTTAATAAATAAATAAAAATAAATAGAGTGAATCGATTTTAATGAAACCAAGACTAGATGTTACTCAAGGTTATGCTTTATGATTGAGGTTTTATTGTAAACGCATTACTTTAAGAGTGATGTGTGACATTTCTAAAAATGATTGAAATATATTTTATTACTTATTCCAAGACAAAAATCTAAAAAGTTCAGCCACGTTAAATTTACGTTATTATTATGTTCTTATTATATATATATATATAGATACACTTTAATTAATGATACTTCTGAAAACTAAACAAATGTATTTACTTATACAAGCGTTGAATAAATCACAACACAATTAATCTAGAAATCTGGAGTAGAAATGTGCGGCAGTACATCATAGCATTCCATACGAACAAAAGCAAATAACATTGTAATATATTACACTGTAATGCTAGCAATAATACAACATACATTTGTTAGAAGAAACATTCATTAATAGAAGGAGAAATATCATACTATTTTACGCAAACATAAATAATAACTAAATTTACATGGATACAAGAAATTTTAGCTTGGCCTGAATGTTTTATCATTTGTAATTTATTATAATAAAACAGTTCTTTAGGTTGTAGAGTCATGCTGAAGCTATTACTGGTTTCAGCATGAATGGATCGGCTCGCTCGGGGTAGTACCACCCTCTCATAGAAAAGTGAAGTAACAGTGCTTGTATTGTTGCGTTTCGTTCGGTCAGTGAGAGCGCCGGAGGCCCACCTCCCTTCCCCTCTCTCTTTCCCCCTCACCCCAAATACAGGGTGCAACACACTTGCGACTCCCCTGCTGTTGCGAGTGTCTATGGACAGTGCTGATCACCTAACATCAGGTGACCTTTTCGTTTGCCTCCTATGGCATATAGAAAAAAATATGTTTTTAAAAATCGTTATTATGTTATCGTCGATATAAAGTTCTATAGTAAATTATGGGAATACTTGTGAACCCGGTGGACGTTGTCCCACTCTGATAGTAATAAAACATTGACAAATTATATACCTAAACCTTCCTCATGAATCACTTAATCTACTGGTGAAAGCAGCATGAAAATCCATTCAGTAATTTTTGTGTTTATCGCGTAAAGACAGACAGACGTGGCAGAAGATTTTGTTTTATAATATGTAGTGATAAGTAAAAATGAAAATTTAATTTGATGTGAGAAAAAATTGTTCTGGCTCCTATTGTACAACATAGCATATTTCTTTGGCAAATATTAGTATTGGACCAGAATTTTGAGAGTATATTGTACAATAAAAATTCAAATAAACGTACTTACACATCTAGACTATACTTTTTGTGCCCCTCAGTTTCACAGCATGAAAATCCATTCAGTAGTTTTTGTGTTTATCGCGTAACAGACAGACAGACGTGGCAGAGGACTTTGTTTTATAATTTGTAGTGATAAGTAAAAATGAAAATTTAATTTGATGTGAGAATAAAATATTCTGGGTCCTATTGTACAACATACCTTATTTTTTTGGCAAATATTAGTATTCAACCAGATATTTTAAAGTATATTGTAGAATAAAAATTCAAATAAACGTACTTACACATCTAGACTATACTTTTTGTGCCCCTCAGTTTCACTAGTGTTTTATTTTCTTCATTCTCAACCACCGACACTCCGCACCGCGAAACTCAGCCGGCACGCGCTATTACTTCATTCACGTTTAGCACACTTTCTAACCAACATTTTATATTGTAATTGTTGATTTTACCGTATAATAATTATACTGACTATATAGCCATTAGAGTACAAAAATATTTTTCTAGATAGTTCCAGCGGTTGTTGATAAACAAGAGAAATACAATCTGTTAAGTTTTATACTAATACTAGCTAATCCGCGTAACTTCGTCAGCGTGAAATCGGCTACATATCGGTTCCAACTGTAAAACCATTCAGGGACTTACTCAAACACTCCGCACCGCGAAACTCAGCCGGCACGCGCTATTACTTCATTCACGTTTAGCATACTTTCTAAACAACACTTTATATTGTAATTGTTGATCCGGTGAAGCTGTTAAGACCTTGCTTGGTCAATAGCGTAGACAGTTCGAATAAAAAAAGTTGATTTTAGCGTATAAATTATACTGACTATATAGCCATTAGAATGCAAAAATATTTTTCTAGATAGTTCCAGCGTTCATCTGTTAAGTTTAATACTAATACTAGCTGACCCGCGTAACTTTGTGTGCCTGAAATCGGCTACCTACCGGTTCCAATTGAATTTCCAAACACGAAAAATACTATAACCCGATTACAGCGACTCCCACAGTTTCCAACTGTAAAACCAAACAATTCAGGGTCTCACTCAAACACATACCTAGTAATTTCGATGAGACGGAAGTAGCGCCATCTGGCATCAAGCAACATCAATAATTTCGTTTTGTTTCAAATACGAACGAGTATTTAATTATTATACGATATTGTTTATACAAAAATACTAAAATCGCGAATAAAAAATGGGAGGGTGGGGTTAGGAAGATGAAAAGTTGGAGTTGTAGGTATCTTTTGATGGCAAATAAAAGAAATACAAAAAATAAAATGGCCAAAAAAAATCTAAAAGAATAATCTTAATGGAGACATCCTAATCACCTAGAGTATTTAATTATTATACGATATTGTTTATACAAAAATACTAAAATCGAGATTAAAAAATGGGAGGGTGGGGGAAGGTGAAAATTTGGAGTTGTGGGTATCTTTTAATTAGAAAATAAAACAAATACAAAAAAATAAAATTGACAAAACAAATCTTAATGCGGACACTCTAATCATCTAGAAGTATAAAATAACTTTACGGCCTATTCTCATATAGGTCTAGCCGTTTCTTAGGAGTTCAAACACAAAACCGTGACACGAGATTGTTATATATTAGATTTAAGTATTGAAAATTCTAATTACTTTATAAAAAAATGAGCCGTCGCGGGACACCTGGCAGAGGTGAAACATAGGAATTGTTTTGTATAAGTTACGTGCCTAAAAGAACAGTCAGGAATCGGTTATGGCATAATGAAAAGATAAAGCATTACAAATTTGTTCCATAAAATAATGACTGTTTGTTTATTTTATTATATAAATATTCATTTTTATTAAATAAAAAATACAAAAATTCAACGAGGCGCAGGCTTGGTGTTTTTGGCGGCATTTATCAAAGGGCGCTAGGTTGTCGGCGTGTGCCGCATAACACTAGTAAGACGAGTGGCCGACAAAATAATTTGAATCTTATGTTTATACAGATAGGGTTGCAAATGTGCAAATGTGAATTTGAGTATTTCGTTAATATTACAAAGTTCGTGTTTTGCGTCGCCACGTATCGCCAAGCCAACGATCAGTTTTACCCGCGCCTATACTGTAGATGTTTCACATCAAAATTATAATATTTTTAATAGGGTTCATTAAACTCTATTAGATATATGAAATTTTACGAGCAATTCTTCAAAGTTGTCGTTAAAAATAATACGCTAATAATAGAGACAGTATTTAAACATTTCTTTTTAATTTAAAAATAAAAGTACAATAATAATAATTGAGATAATTAAAAGCAATGGATCTCAATTAGTAGATTATAATCTAAAAAAGGCCGTCCTTTAACTAATTGATTACTCAAAAGCTTAAGAGCTTAGTACAGGATTAACCGTTTTCCAAATCTTATTGAAAACTGTCCCCTTTTTATACAAGAAAAATGTTTAGTCTCAGTTTAAAGAACTGATGGATCATTATGGAGACATTGTGCCCGTATCACGCAAAAACCACTAGATAGTTTTTTATCAAATCTCTTTAGTTACCCTTATACAGTACGTCTTTATATTTAAAAAAAAGTTGAAACAGTCATAAGGACTGCCAAGAGGTGTGTTAACTCCAAACAGTGGAATAATCGTGTTCTTTTCGAATTTATACTATATATACATATATATAGCCCTGACTATAATTGTTTTTCATAAAAGTAAACATTCTGATCTAATAACAGGAAAACAGTAAAAGCGTATTAATTGGAGTCATATTTTCTTCCTTACCGGAAATTAATTAGTTTTTTTTTTCGTTCAATGGGCACTATCTTGAAGACCAATAATTTCTGCCGGGCGTATATTGGTTCGTGAGGTTGCATGGCGTGAATAATGCGTATGGAATACTATATACAGAATATATGAAATTTATCACAGTGTTGGTAGAAAATTCAAATGCGGTGACACTGTTTATTCTATTTGCAATTTAGTTTCCAATAGCAAGTAGGGATTTTAGGGACGGGATTATAACGGAATATTTCTAGAACTATCTTATATTCATTATTTATTAGCGGGCCTGATAATAAAAAAAAACATTGACAAATTATATTCCTCAGGAATCACTTTAACTACTGATGAAAACGGCATGAATATCCGTTCAGGAGTTTTTAATTTAATCGCGAACAGACAGACAGAGGACATACGTGGCAAAGGACTTCATTTTTTTATATGTACTGATATGCCAATACTCCGAGAGTTATCAACATTATAATCACTTGAATTATTTTTACTATTCTAATTATAATAAAAAAATTTAGAATGCAAACAGTGATGTATATATATGTAAAATATAATAAAAACAAAATAATAGCTAACACCACCTAGTGAAATGAATAAGATAAAAACCATCTCTATGAAAAAACACTTAAGTGTGCCTCATTTCAGTGGTGATCAATTAAATTGTGTTGTGAATTTCTCGATTTCAGATATATCGACAGCCATTTTTATATATAACAATACTTAATAGCTGTTTCCCAGCCGCTTCGTTAACCATTAAAAATTGGCAAGTGGTGAATCGAATCCAAAAAATAAGAAACAAGGAAAAATACCGCAAATGGTCACGGTTCTATGCCAATACGTTCAGTAAGTTTGACGTGATTCAGTTAAAAAAAAACTATATTCTTATGATAGAAGAAGACACATAAAATATAGAACATAAATCATCTACAACACAATTAAAATCACCTCAAAATTTACGATCGCGCAATGAAATAACGTAATCCAACCTGCAAATAATAAAAATAGAAAGGGAAAAAGGCATATTGGCAAAACTTTATCGTGGCCGCACTAAACAAACAGTTTTGAAGCGCTGAACGCTCTAAATTTAAATTCGTGTGCGAATGCCATAGCGCCGCCACACGCGACGGATAAGTTTAGAACTACACTTGGTGTAAATTACGCTGGGTGGCCGTGTCAGTTTTACCAAAACGAGTTTTTCCTTTTACACTAATAAAGGCTCGTCGAAAAGTCCAACACCATTTGTTTTTCGTGGAAACGGAAAAGTATTTAGCATTTTGGACTTTACGTTTTAAAACGAAAGGACTAATTTACTTGCATATATAAGTTGTATGTAGAGTTGGTAAGTTGCCGATTTTAGTATATCTAGAAAGAAGAAATTACATTCCAGCAATAAGTACAACACAATAAGTAACACTGGCGATTACCATTTGTTTTTCGTGGAAACGGAAAAGTATTTAGCATTTTGGACTTTACGTTTTAAAACGAAAGGACTAATTTACTTGCACATATAAGTTGTATGTAGAGTTGGTAAGTTGCCGATTTTAGTATATCTAGATAGAATAAGGAACATTCCAGCGATAAATACACCACAATAAGTAACACTAGCGACATTGTCCTTTTTAAGTTACAGTAGAAAATTTAATAGAAATAAATCACCGCCCGATGACACTTAAATCTTCATGAATAATGAACTTGTTCTCACATGATTGGTGATCGGTCAAACTATGTTAGGGTCTATCAATCTGATATATATGTACTAGCTTCTGGTCGCGACTTCGTCCGCGTGGAATATTGGGCTAACGCTAACACGCATTGAAGCTTGTATCCTTCAACTTATTATTCAGACATGTTGAAACGCTATCTATCCTGCTCATTCTTCATTCGATGTTTGACATTTTTTATGTTTTTAGCAAATTAGTTTTTAACGCCATCTACATTCTAATTTATGAAGATACAAAATTTCTTTTTTTTATTTGATCCTCTGTCTTTGCGTCTTGTCAGACTATAAAATCAATTACTTAATGTAGGGACATGAGTTTTACTAATATAAAAGAATATTATTAATTTAAAATTATTGATGTCAGTATTCTTCAATTATAAACAATTATTATCGTATTTATATTACTGTTTGTTATAGCGTTCGCGTGGAATATTGGGCTAACCTTAACACGCAGCGGAAAATGAATATGAAAAAAAAACGATTTTGAAACATTTACTGGTGCTCCATTCGTATTAGTCTTAGCGAGGTGGTATATAGCCTTCCTTCTTCGATAAATGAGTTATCTAATACTGAAAGAATTTTTCAAATCGGACCCATAGTTCCAGAGATTAGCGCGTGAAAGCAAACAATCTCTTCAGCTTTATAATGTTATATTATTAGAAGATTTCCTGTGACTTCATCCTCGTGAAATTTAGCAAAAAAGTTTTGTTCAATGTAAACGTTTTATGGGGTGCGCCTGGACACTGTTTTTTTAGATTATAATATCTGCGTGGATCCCTAATTTGTTTTTATAAAATAAAAATAGCCTTAGGTACTCCTTATAACATCAACTATCTGTCAGTATAAGTACCGTCAAGATCGGTTTACTGGCTTCATAACTAAGCCAAAACATATAGACATACAGACGAACACAATTATTACTATCTATAAGTAGATGTTTCGATTTATTAGTGTGTATAGATAACTGTATATAATCAAACGTTCTAAAAGCTCTAGATAGGTGGATAGATTTATCTCTGAACATTACAAGCTTTTAGTTTGGAAACCTTTCCTGGAAACAAGAAAGTTTTGGCGAAATATTTGTAGGTAACAGAGCCAGTTTTTCTTCACGTAGCCTGTTTATCCTGACAAATGGAGGCTGCATTATTGCGGCCTATCCAAGAACAGAACATAAGGCGTTCGGGTGGTAATGTATTTTTCTGGTTTCTTTTCCTTTTGTCTACGTAAACCCGACGATACGACTACTGGGATTAACATTTCTTAGGGCTGGAGGCCGCATTTAAATTTATTTAGATAACGCCTACGCACTTGAGATAAATATCATTTAAAGTTAAATAATAGTAAATAATTTTTTATCTAAACTTATTTCGCTACTAGCTGTGCCCGCGACTCCGTCTGCATGGAACCTAATGTATAAAACAGGGACTAATAAAATCATCTGAATGCGTTAAGTCCATTTACTTACTTTACTCTCGTACTTAAGTCGCGTCGTTATTAAAATTACAATAACTTTTGATAGAGTGAACCGATTTTAATGAAACCAAGATTAAATGTTAATCGAGGATATGGCTTATGATTTTTATCGTGAACGTAAATACTTTCACTATGCTTGTGCAAGCAAACAGACAGACAGACAGACATTTTAAAAAATTATAGAAATGTACGAGTAATTTATTTCTTATTCCAAGACATCAATTTTGTTCACAAAAATCTAAAAAGTTCAGACACGTTAGATTTAAATTCTTATTATATGTATAGATATAGAAGATATATATAATTAGAGAAAAGTACATATCGAAGGAATTGCTTATACATTGTAATATTTGTTTTTAAATCCATTTTATGTAAGGCATTATTTTCTTCACTATCTGCTAAAAGTACCAGGAGAATATGCGTCGTAAGGAATTACACAAGTAATCCATACTAACCGTAATGATTTAACACGGAATTTCTTTTTTTATTGTGTATCCTTCAACTTATTATTTAGCCATGTTGAAACGCTATCTGTCCTGTTCATTCCTCATTCGATTTGACATTTTTTTATGTTTTCCGCAAATTAGTTTTTAACGCCATCTACATTCTAATTTATGAAGATACAAAATTCCTTTTTTTTAATTGATCCTCTGTCTTTGCGTCTTTTGAGACTAGAAAATCAATTACTTATTGTAGTGACCTGAGTTTTACTAATACAAAAGAATATTATTATTTAAAATTATTGATGTCAGTATTCTTCAATTATAAACAATTAGTATCGTATTTATATTATTGTTTGTTATAGTTAACGTATGGATATAAACCCAAACGGTATTAGCATAATTGTAAACATACAAAGTAAAGATACTTAACGCTACTTTCAAGAACAGAAAATTAATACTAATTAATAATAAAGACTTTGGAGTGGAAGGCACTAGATAAAAATAGATACAAAAATTTAGTCTACCACTATATAAATTATTTTACTCGTTTTAATAGTAATGAAATATGCTAAAAACTGAGCTAGACATCATAATATGATATTTAATTAATTAGTGATAGTATCATTCGAATGTTAAAGTAATTTATTACTCAGTCTGTTATTAAAAGGTATTATCTGTTATGTTACATTGTGATTAATTTATTCTTGTTATAATAGCTCGTTGTTAAAGCGAATTTTGAAGTAATGATCGGTCAATGGGAGCATGTTCGAACTACGTTATTTCGACTCTTACAATTATGATGAATTTTCGATGAATGCAAATGTATGAATGAAGATGAATCCATAATATATATTAATAAAACTGTTGAACATATCGGGCATACGATGGAGAATTTGATTCGATGGGGCATTCGATGGGGAAATTAACATAGGTGGTTCTAGGCCTTTTTTGTGATTCCAGCAACTCTTTGTTATCTTTTGAATGCCCAACCAAGCACGCAGGAATCAACTAATGAAATCTTATAATGGATGTAAGGTATTTTAAAATGTCTCTTTGACTGCATACTATACTCAAGTATGAATGTGCACGTGAAAATCACCCATACTAAGGTACCAAGTTTTTGTTCCTAAATATATAATTACGTTTTAAGTCAGTTCGCATACTGCATAATCCCTATATTTACTAATATTATAAGTGCGAATGTCAGTTTATTTGTTACGATGTCACGCGTTTATTAGTCATTGGATCATCATACAATTTTGTATACAAGTTACTGGGGCTACATAAAAAAATGGGTACCTTTCGTCGTCATCAAAAGTGCTGCTTAAAGCCAGTAAACTAATAAAAAAAACATTCGTTATAAGTTTGTACAACACAGTCACTTAACTTATTGAGAGATTGTGTTCGAACGCCAAACTTGTAGAAAATAAAGTCATACACAGGAATCATAAGTACTACGAAACAAATATTAGGGAAGCTAATATTCTCTTGCTTTATTATTTTATTTTGTTATAATATTGATTTATTTCAATCAATTAAAAGAAAAATAAAGCCGGCACAAGTTACAACAGGATAATATTATAACCATATGGCCGCACTAAACAAACAGTTTTGAAGCGCTGAACGCTCTAAATTTAAATTCGTGTGCGAATGCCATAGCGCCGCCACACGCGACGGATAAGTTTAGAACTACACTTGGTGTAAATTACGCTGGGTGGCCGTGTCAGTTTTACCAAAACGAGTTTTTCCTTTTACACTAATAAAGGCTCGTCGAAAAGTCCAACACCATTTGTTTTTCGTGGAAACGGAAAAGTATTTAGCATTTTGGACTTTACGTTTTAAAACGAAAGGACTAATTTACTTGCACATATAAGTTGTATGTAGAGTTGGTAAGTTGCCGATTTTAGTATATCTAGATAGAATAAGGAACATTCCAGCGATAAATACACCACAATAAGTAACACTAGCGACATTGTCCTTTTTAAGTTACAGTAGAAAATTTAATAGAAATAAATCACCGCCCGATGACACTTAAATCTTCATGAATAATGAACTTGTTCTCACATGATTGGTGATCGGTCAAACTATGTTAGGGTCTATCAATCTGATATATATGTACTAGCTTCTGGTCGCGACTTCGTCCGCGTGGAATATTGGGCTAACGCTAACACGCATTGAAGCTCTCAAAAGGGAAAAAAACGATTTTGAAACATTGTTCACTGGCGCTCCGCTCCTATTGGTCTTAACGTGGCGATAGATAACCTTCCTTCCTCGATAAATGAGTTATCTAATACTGAAAGAATTTTTCAAATAGGACCCGTAGTTCCTGAGATTAGCACGTTCAAGCGAACAAACTCTTCAACTTTATAACATTACCAGCGGCCCTGGCGGACGTTGTCCTACCTTGATAATTTAAAAAATCCTAAAAGTCAAATCACATCACTGGAACACGCGCACAAGATTTCATCAAAATCGGTCCAACCGTTTAGGAGGAGTTCAATGCCCTGGTAACGCTCTATGTAAAGGAGTGGGGAAGTGGGGAGGGGGAGGGGAGTTGGGTATCCGGCGCTCTCACTGACCGAACGAAACGCAGCAATGCAAATACTGTTACTTCACGTCTTATTTCTATGAGTGGGTGGCACTACCCCGGGCGAGCCAACCCATTCATGCTGAAACCAGTAATAGCTTCAGCGTAGCTCTATCACGTGCATCTTATGATTTTGTTAGGTTAGAACAATCATCTACCCTCGAACAGAAGACATTTCTTTCTGTAAGATTTTCGATTCTGGGTTGGACCGTGGGTACGAGATTTTCAAGACTATGGATCAGTTTTAGCCAATCCACATATGTTTAACCCAAATGTTTCAAACAATTGTTCACCCGTGCGAAGCCGGGACGGGCCGCTAGTATAAAATAAAAATAGTCTTAGGTACTCCTTATGACATCAACTATCTGCCAGTAAATGTTCCGTCAAGATCGGTTTACTGGCTTCATAACTAAGCCAAAACATATAAACATACAGACGAACACAATTATTACTATAAATAGATGTTACGATTTATTAATGTGTATAGATAACTGTATATAATCAAACGTTCTAAAAGCTCTAGATAGGTGGATAGATTTATCTCTGAACATTACAAGCTTTTAGTTTGGAAACCTTTCCTGGAAACAAGAAAGTTTTGGCGAAATATTTGTAGGTAACAGAGCCAGTTTTTCTTCACGTAGCCTGTTTATCCTGACAAATGGAGGCTGCATTATTGCGGCCTATCCAAGAACAGAACATAAGGCGTTCGGGTGGTAATGTATTTTTCTGGTTTCTTTTCCTTTTGTCTACGTAAACCCGACGATACGACTACTGGGATTAACATTTCTTAGGGCTGGAGGCCGCATTTAAATTTATTTAGATAACGCCTACGCACTTGAGATAAATATCATTTAAAGTTAAATAATAGTAAATAATTTATTATCTAAACTTATTTCGCTACTAGCTGTGCCCGCGACTCCGTCTGCATGGAACCTAATGTATAAAACAGGGACTAATAAAATCATCTGAATGCGTTAAGTCCATTTACTTACTTTACTCTCGTACTTAAGTCGCGTCGTTATTAAAATTACAATAACTTTTGATAGAGTGAACCGATTTTAATGAAATCAAGACTAAATGTTAATCGAGGATATGGCTTATGATTTTTATCGTGAACGTAAATACTTTCACTATGCTTTTGCAAGTAAACAGACAGACAGACATTTTAAAAAATTATGGAAATGTACGAGTAATTTATTTCTTATTCCAAGACATCAATTTTGTTCACTAAAATCTAAAAAGTTCAGACATGTTAGATTTAAATTCTTATTATATGTATAGATATAGAAGATATAGCTAATTAGAGAAAAGTACATATCGAAGGAATTGCTTATACATTGTAATAACAAAAATCTAAAAAGTTCAGACACGTTAGATTTAAATTCTTATTATATGTATAGATATAGAAGATATATATAATTAGAGAAAAGTACATATCGAAGGAATTGCTTATACATTGTAATATTTGTTTTTAAATCCATTTTATGTAAGGCATTATTTTCTTCACTATCTGCTAAAAGTACCAGGAGAATATGCGTCGTAAGGAATTACACAAGTAATCCATACTAACCGTAATGATTTAACACGGAATTTCTTTTTTTATTGTGTATCCTTCAACTTATTATTCAGACATGTTGAAACGCTATCTATCCTGCTCATTCTTCATTCGATGTTTGACATTTTTTATGTTTTTAGCAAATTAGTTTTTAACGCCATCTACATTCTAATTTATGAAGATACAAAATTTCTTTTTTTTATTTGATCCTCTGTCTTTGCGTCTTGTCAGACTATAAAATCAATTACTTAATGTAGGGACATGAGTTTTACTAATATAAAAGAATATTATTAATTTAAAATTATTGATGTCAGTATTCTTCAATTATAAACAATTATTATCGTATTTATATTACTGTTTGTTATAGTTAACATATGGCTATAACCCCAAACGGTATTAGCATAATTGTAAACATACAAAGTAAAAAGATTCTTAACGCTACTTTCAAGAACAGAAAATTAATACTAATTAATAATAAAGACTTTGGAGTGGAAGGTACTAGATAAAAATGGATACTAAAATGTAGTCTACCACTATATAAATTATTTTACTCGTTTTAATAGTAATGAAATATGCTAAAAACTGAGCTAGACATCATAATATGATATTTAATTAATTAGTGATAGTATCATTCGAATGTTAAAGTAATTTATTACTCAGTCTGTTATTAAAAGGTATATATATATAGTTAGTTATCTGTTATGTTACATTGTGATTAATTTATTCTTGTTATAATAGCTCGTTGTTAAAGCGAATTTTGAAGTAATGATCGGTCAATGGGAGCATGTTCGAACTACGTTATTTCGACTCTTACAATTATGATGAATTTTCGATGAATGCAAATGTATGAATGAAGATGAATCCATAATATATATTAATAAAACTGTTGAACATATCGGGCATATGATGGAGAATTTGATTCGATGGGGCATTCGATGGGGAAATTAACATAGGTGGTTCTAGGCCTTTTTTGTGATTCCAGCAACTCTTTGTTATCTTTTGAATGCCCAACCAAGCACGCAGGAATCAACTAATGAAATCTTATAATGGATGTAAGGTATTTTAAAATGTCTCTTTGACTGCATACTATACTCAAGTATGAATGTGCACGTGAAAATCACCCATACTAAGGTACCAAGTTTTTGTTCCTAAATATATAATTACGTTTTAAGTCAGTTCGCATACTGCATAATCCCTATATTTACTAATATTATAAGTGCGAATGTCAGTTTATTTGTTACGATGTCACGCGTTTATTAGTCATTGGATCATCATACAATTTTGTATACAAGTTACTGGGGCTACATAAAAAAATGGGTACCTTTCGTCGTCATCAAAAGTGCTGCTTAAAGCCAGTAAACTAATAAAAAAAACATTCGTTATAAGTTTGTACAACACAGTCACTTAACTTATTGAGAGATTGTGTTCGAACGCCAAACTTGTAGAAAATAAAGTCATACACAGGAATCATAAGTACTACGAAACAAATATTAGGGAAGCTAATATTCTCTTGCTTTATTATTTTATTTTGTTATAATATTGATTTATTTCAATCAATTAAAAGAAAAATAAAGCCGGCACAAGTTACAACAGGATAATATTATAACCATATTTATAATGGTGGTAGAGCCACGCTGAAACTATTACGGGTTTCAGCATGAATGGGTCGGCTCGTCCGGGGTAGTACCACCCTCTCATAGCAAAAACCGACGTGAAGTAACAGTGCTTGCATTGTGGCGTTTCGTTCGGTCAGTGAGAGTGCCGGAGGCCCACCTTCCCTCACCTCTCCTCCTCTCCCTCTCCCTCCCCTAATCCCTTCCCCCCTAAGGGTGGCAACGCACTTACGACTCCTCTGGTGTTGTTAGTGTCCATGGACGGTGGTGATCACTTAACAATAAGTGACCCACATGTTCGTTTGCCACTTATAACATAAAAAAAAAAACATATTTAGTTATGCCGCAAAGCATCAGTTCCGTTTTGAAGGTTTGATTGGCAACTTACTGGCACAAGAAGCTCCAATATAGTCATTAGATGGAGCAACTTATAACTGGCCTCAGATCTGTAGGCGTGTTGAGGTTGGTTATAAATAGCTATAGGCTAGACTCAACTGAACGCCTGTCACTAATTTTATAATAAAAAAAAAAAAAAACAAATGTACCTATTCGAGATGAGGTTAGTACATAAGAAATGGTATTTATCGAAAGAGGTGCACACTGCAATGCATTACATTCAGTCTTGGCAATTTAATTTTGAAAATGGAAGCTAGGGTAAAGGAGACGTATATTGTTAGTCGTTTTAAAGGATTTATCAAGATTTTCTGGCTTATTTGGGATTGTTCTACGGAAGAAAATTTGTACGGGTGGTAATGTGAATTGCGTGATAACGATTTCTTTATACATTCTGTAGATTTTGTAGATTTAGGGTCCATTCTGAAATGAAAAAGAGAAAGGATATGGAGTTACGTATTGGGGTATTATATTGGGGTATATCTAGGCAGTTTTCACTACATTGTGTTCTGTGTAAAAATCACTAGCTATATATAGTATAACTTATGAGTAGCTACAAATATTCTCTTAAATTTGTTACGTTTCGGCGTATATTTAAATGCCGAAAGGCTTAAAGATTGGTATAACTGCGACAACTACTGTCGGATTGTATATCTATTAACGATCACTGTTGTATTTGGGTGGCAATATGCTCATCATCAGCCACAGCGTAGTTACTTATCACGCTAAGATTATTTATTGTATATTGTAGGTGGTAGAGCCACGCTGAACTTGTAGGTGGTAGAGCCACGCTGAATCTATTACTGGTTTCAGCATGAATGGGTCAGCTCGCTCGGAGTAGTACTACCCTCTCACAGAAAACTGACGTGAAGTAACAGTGCTTGCATTGTTGCGTTTCGTTCGTTCAATGAGAGCGCCGGAGGCCCATCTCACATCTCCTTCCCCCTTCCCTTCCTCCCCCTCCCCAAAACACAGGATGGCAACGCAAAAAATATAACTCAATAAATGTAGCATCTTAAGCGCTTATTAGAGAAAATCACACCAACGCACTAATTAACCATCTTCTTATATAAAACTGTGCACATGACTCAAAACCTACTGATTACATTTCGATCATTCTCTTTAGTTTTACTCTTTTGACATTTATCTGAAAAGTCATAAAATTTTCACTATACAGCGCGACTGGTTAGTCGCCAGCAACATTTTTACAGGATAATCATTATTCGATTCTCTTTCTAAATCAATTAAAGAAATAAGTACTTAATATTTGACTTAATTATCTCGAGGAACGCAAAACTGATATACGCTCAACATCAGGTGATTTACGCAAAAACGAACTGGTGTAATAAATACGGAAACGTATGGGTCACGCCTTGACGCCTAGTCTGGCCCGCTTACCCGTACCACGTTACCACGATAAGTAGTTACGTGTTGATTAACCTTGAAAAACGCCCCTTTAAAATCGCTAATTACATCAAGGCGTGATTTTTTACGTTTAAAAGTATCGTAACCATACATTTAAAAGTTTTAGAACAAACTTTAACTAAGGTTCTCTTTGTTATTTATTAGTAATTGTTATGATATTATTGTTTTATATGTTAAATGTGACCATGAACTACCACAGGATTGAAGAGAATTAACCTTTAAACATTCACCTGGTATATAGAATTATATTAATGTTTTAAGAAATTATAGTTTTTACAAGAATTACGCTTTCAGCAATATGTGAGGTGGAGTAAGCGATGTGGTGCGAATGCAAAGGAGAGAGTAAGTAAAAAAGTGTTTATAAAAAAAAATTGTAAGCAAAATATATTTTTGCTTTAATTTTTTTATGTTTTTTTCTGTATATATAATATATTGTTAAGGAAGTCCAGGATATTAGCTAGTAGTGTATGTATTCATTGTATAGTATTTAAAACTCTCTCTGCCAGTGTTATTAACGATATGCGAATATATATTGAGAATCACCGACGAGCGGTCGATCAATATTGTGACCATTCCGACCACATGATAAATTATACTAAGGGAATTAAATACCATTGTATATCTGCGTGTTTTGTCTGAATTAAAAGTCTGAACACGTATTAAACGCGTACCAGCCCTCGTCTCCAGGGTGCATTAATAATTGCGAATGCATTTCGCCCAATATGAAACACAATTTGCGGTCGACGTTAATGACTTTGTTCATAATTGAACATACCATTTTTGTATTTCTGAAATGGAAAATCAATTGATATAAGTCACAAATCGTACCTCCAAGATTATGAAGCATAAAGGATCGTTTTTTGAAGTTATACTTCGTTTGGCGCATTAGAGAAAAACGATGAGAGTAAATTTTTACGATGCGCGCATACACCGTCACGAAAAATGGACACCCTGAAGTAAGCTATAGTCAACATTTAGCTTCTTTGTATTTGTTGTTTGTATTTATTTGTATTAAAACTTTCAATGTATTAAATACCTTTTTATATTTTTAGTGTCGTTTTTTCTACAAACGTAGAATAAGGCGAAAGATAAAATTTAAAAAAAGATTTTTATCGTGTTACGCCAAAGAAGTATAACTTCTTCTAAGTACACACACACTTTTTTTTATTTGTCGCCAGTAGTCCTTATCGACAATTCAGCCAGTGTCACGTAGTGATTGTAGTAATCCAAGTACAATATGTATTGAAAAGAATTTTGAATGATATTCTGTTTTTTAACGCGCTAATCTCTAAAACTACAAGACAGGTTTGAAAATATTATAGTATATTTATTAACCAAAGTTATAATAGGGTACTTAATATCACTTTACGACCCTTAAGAGCGAAGCAATTGTTATTGAAGATGTAGGTACATACAGTATCGGTGTAATTACAAAAAAGTTAAATACGTATTGAATACTTGCTTTAAAAAGGTTGCGAATTAAATGCACCGCGCTCGCCCGAGGCAAGTTCGCGTTATCCTTTTTCACAAGTCTAACCTAACGTAACGAAAAGCGAGACAAAAGAGCAAGATGGCGAACATTCTGCGAACATTGCCTTTTACACTACGACCAAGAAATAAATTAAAACAAGTGAATGTGTCAATCTACCAAAATTTATTTCAATAGCGCGTTCTCTCTCATTGATTGACTTTTATATGGAGATGTTTAACCGAGATTGTCCATTTATCCCGTACAATTTTTCAAATATTTTATTTTCTATACATCTTGTTCTGACAATTATACACGCAACAAAAAATAATTAGCAAATTAGGTTCAGCCTGTTTAATTAATGCTCATACATTCGGCAGTTATTTTTTATTTATATAGAAGACATCTTTTCTTATATGTACTTTGTCTTTTAGTTATAATTTTCATTCTATAAATTAAGTTAAGGTTTATGGAACTGATACTGGTACTGATATAGTTTATGAGAAATAAAAGCTTTAAAATATACATAAAAAAAGTGTGTGTGTACTTATGTACACGCGTTAGAAGTTATACTTCTTTGGCGTAAGAAGATAAAATTTTTATCTTTCGCCTTATTCTACGTTTGTAGAAAAAACGACACTAACAATAGAAAAAAGGTATTTAATACATTGAAAGTTTTAATACAAAGAAACAAAATGTTGCCTATAGCTAACTTCAGGGTGTCGGTTGTTAGTGACAGTGTGCGCGCGCATCGTATAAATATACTCTCATCATTTTTCCCTACCGCGTCAAAAGAAGTATAACTTCAAAAAGGATTTACGTAATGTTTCGCATAATTTCTTATAGAATCCAATAGAGAAATAACACAAAAAAGAATGTATTACATATACAGTAAAACCTCGATATGAGAAACCTCGATAAGGTAAAAACCTAAGCCTAAAACTTCTATTACTTAAAATACGCACTATCGATAACTTAAACTAATAATTTCAGTATTAGCCCTCAGTTACTTGCAGAAAGATTTCGTTGAGCTCAGTAACATAAACTGTCTGCCAGTGAGTCATTTCGAATGAATGTACAAAACAAAAAGTTTCTCAAAATTGATGGGTTGCATGTGTTTACAAGTTAAATTGTTTACACAAACAATAAGTATACAACACCCTATAGTTTTTTTTTTAAATCCCTAAAAGCTGTATTTGCGGTTGTTAGGACAGCGGTTTACTTTGATGATTAGTTGTTGATCACTGTTCAAGAAACTGTACTATGTGATATAACTTACCTAAGTAAAATGAGTTCAAAACGAAACTTAACAACACTAACATACGCTGTTAAATTAAAAGCGATGAAAAGTGGATTAAGAAAGAAAAATATTGCCGAATTCCCTATTTTGGAGCAATGTTTATTAACCTAGTTCAAACAGTGTCCAAACCAAAACATCAGTGTTACAGACTCATAGTGAAGGAAAACGCTGAAGAGTTCGCCATTTCGCTGAAAATCCATAATTTTAAAACAAGCAATAGCCGTTGCTATTTAGAAAACTTCGAGGAACGACATGATTTGGCCTTCAAGAAAGTGTGCGGCGAAAGTGCGAGTGTTGTTACAAACACCTTAAACCTTTGATAAGTTAAAAACTCTATAACTTAAAATATGTTGTGCTTCCCTTCGATATTAAGTTATCGAGGTTCTACTGTAACACCAGTGTTCGTAACAACAATTATATTCGTTTAAGTATTCTTCATTACCGTTTCGGTATATTAGACCACATACCGACTGTTTCAATTACTCAAAATGTACGCGGTCGGTCTGGCCAGATAACTTTGTATTAGCTTAAACAGAACAGCCTTTGCAAACGTGGTCAGACAATTTTATTATTACAGCTTTCAATTCTGAATAGATAAAACGTTGCGGCCGGCTGAACTATGAGCTCGGAGGCTACGTCTAGCGGTTGGCTGTGTTCCAACTACACGGAACGTATCGGGGCCTCACAAATCGGCGTCTCGACCCTAGCGAACTCGTCATTCGCTTACCACCAGAAATAGAACTCTATACTTGTGCTGTACAGTCGAAATTTATTTGTAATAGAAGGTGTAACAAACAGCATTTTGAATTCAAATGTGTCGCTGATGCCGTTGTTTCCAATATTCTATATCAATAAAGTTGAATGGCTTGCGCACAAAATAAGCTCGATTTCGGTGTATATCGATGTAAGATGACTGTACAGGTGTGTTGTGATTGCATGTTTTACATATTTACTTAGGAAAGGACATATCTTCGATTAGTACGTTTTTTTTTAAATAAAATTTTCTTCTTTTTAAATTAAACGTATGAAATTATACTTCTTTTAGTTAGGGAAAAATGATGAGAGTAAATTTTGACGATGCGTGCGCACACTGTCACGAAATACTGACACCCTGAAGTTAGCTATAGTCAACATTTTGTTTCTTTGTATTTGTTGTTTGTATTTCATTGTATTAAAACTTTCAATGCATTAAATACCTTTTTTCTATTGTTAGTGTCGTTTTTTCTACAAGCGTAGAATAAGGCGAAAGATAAAATTTTCGAAAAGATTTTTATCTTGTTACGCCAAAGATGTATAACTTGTAGCGCGTGTACATAAGTACACACACACTTTTTTAAATTTTTGTAGTATTTTCATTATATCTACATTTTAATCGTATATATTAAGCAAAATTAAGCATGCTTTCCTTAATGATGTTAGGGTTTGGCATATAACTACAACGTTACCTTTTTTATACTTTATAGGTATTAGGTTAAACACATTTTAGTATATATTACTATTTTATATTACAGTACATTGCAATAGCAAAAGGTAAAGGAAATTTCAGTATTACCACTATAATCTTCGGTTAATTAGGTACCTTACATTTGTTAATATATGTAAGTTTAGATGTCACTGTAATGCCTATTAAAGACAAAAATGAATAAATTCAACTGCACTATGAATGTGAATAATGTTTTCATAAAATAAAACTTTAATTAGCATCATCCAATAACTTAAGACGCTATGATCCAAATGGACCATTAATTTTAACATGTGATGCCTCGGAGACGGGTCTAGGAGTTATAATATCTAATCGATATTGTACAGGTGTAGTGAAACCAATTGCATATGCTAGTAGAAAACTCAATGAGGTAGGGAAACGGTATTCAACGATAGATAAAGAAGCGATGCCAATCATTTTTGAAATCACAAAATTTTATGAGTATATATATTTATGGTCGATTTTTCGAATTAGAAACGGATAATACTGCTCTGGCAAAGATTTTTGAACCAAATAAAAGCATTCCAAATTTGGTAAATATCTAATATCGTTGTGGTCAACGATGATATATCGCCAGCGGGCTATATCTTAAGTATAGGTGTCAGTACACACATATATACTATTGGCGATATATTTTCAAATTGAGTATGGTAACTAACCAGGCGGGTTACAAAATATCCTACCAACATAGTACATTCGATGCTTCACCGAAAGTTCAGTCTCATTGTATGGATTCGTACGTACTGGAATATATTTAATTTAATGGTCTGGAGGCGCCGCACAATGACACCCACAGCTTTGAGGCTGATATTTGTTTTTTATTTCTACCTACCTTTGTATGTATACATATTGATACCGCCTACGTCGATCGACACAATGTCCACACACGCTACCCCTAAGTCATATTCTCGTATACTATATAAAAATATAAACATATATATAGAATTGAAATATCGGTAATTTGTCTGAACGCCTACGAGAAACAATTGAATTGATTTTAAAGAGAATTTTACTAGCATATAGAAAACTTTTTAGAGTATTACCGGGACTAAGTATCATCAAGTATTAATGAGAACATTTCACAAAGGTGACCTATAATAAATGCTTTGAATGATGACAGAAAAGACGTCTAGGGTTTCTTTTACTATGATACTGGGCTAGATTTAGGTAGAAAACGAGAGACACATCTGACAGCAGTGGCAATATATAACATAGTGTGAAGAGGTAAAACGTAAAATTGTAAGAGTTTACAATTTAAATAAGAAACTTAATGTAAATAAAGCAGGTAGGTCTTATGAATGAACAAACAATTTTGATTGGGAACAAATTGCAGGAATCAGTTAGTTACAAGTAAATAGTGAAATATAATTTGCCCATTACTCTGTATCAGCTATAAACTGTTGTTGTTGCGGGGTGGTATAATTTTATTGCGGGGTGGTAGGGTTTTACATGCGGGGTGGTAGGGTTTTACAGCCTGACTGGGTCGCAACCACAATGTATATAGCGAAAAAGCCCGTTATAGTGATTCGCTTTTGCGGGTCGCGTTTCGGGATGAGCCTGTGCATATCCAGCTTTTCGCAGGCCGGCATGACAGTGGCGACCGGCGATGGACAGTATGTACTCGTTGGTCGCCATTGTTTTTGGTTTGTACGATGCTTACCATCAGGCATAGTGCAGTCACTTTGACGTGCTACTATAAAAAAAAAAAGAAAAGAATAATAAGAAATGATCAATACGAACTGTTTATCTATTACCTTTGACTAGTGGCTTCGCTCGCATTAAAAGAGATTGGACATAGCCTTTGAAAACAATACTGTTCTTCTAGATGAATGGTACCCTATGTCCATTAATGTACCACTAGTAACGCGTATGCAAAATGTCATGATTAGTGATTGAGTAATTAAGTAAAAGCGTAACAATGAAACACTCACATTGTATCGTATCGTATTAGTTAGGATTTATTTAAATACTGATAGTTCATTTTGCTGTATAGTTTAACAGTCGTATGTTCAAAATAAAACGAAAAACGGGTCCTTAATTAAGAACCCAGGTTTTTCGCTTTTAATTATGAATTTGCATAAATAATTAACTTCACAGAGCGACTCTGGACTGTACTGCAGGAGTTGTTAAAATTTGCAGTCGATGTGAAGTTAAAAGTATCCGCACTTATGGTTTTTAAAACTCACACAAACTTAGATTAAAACATGGGAGATTCCACATATTTACTCTACTTTTAATTTTTTTCCGTTTGATCGTAAATAAACCGTAACTTTTACCATAAGAACAAAATAAAGTATTTAAAATTTCCTGACAGCGAATTAGGTAGTAATCATGTTTGTCACACAATCGATTTCTTCTCGTATGGGAAATGAACCGGTGTCCTTATTCTCGAATTCAACAGTAAACAGATTGACTCCCACTGTAAATAAGGTCTCTACACATTATTATAGTCTAGACTGCTTAGAAACTAAAACACTTACGGTGTTATTACAAAAAAGTTAAATACGTATTGAACCCTTGCTTTAAAAAGGCCTCATTTTAATGCACCGCGGTCGCTAAATATTCGCCATCTTGCTCTTTTGTATCGTTTTGGTTACGTTAGGTTAGTCTTGTGAATTGAAAGTTTGTTCAGTTCTCCTCCCATTAGTTCGCCAGAGAGAGGCAAGGTCTTCCCTCTCCAGACTACAAGTCGCGGCCCTGATGAGGGGACAACACCTAACGGGTCGGGTAGAAGCACTGCAGAAGCCGTTCCTGCCCGCCGGGCTAAATGGTGGCAAGAAGAACACCGAGGGGGCTTAGTCAGTAGAAATTTGGCATTCTCACCTGTGTTGCTCGGCTAGGTGCAGAACTCCAAGAGGATTCCCCCGCGAAAAAAAAAGGTTAGTGTTTACTATATGTTTACTGTATGTTTAGTTTACTATAGTAAAAATTCAACGTCGATAAATTAATTGCGTATAGACTTTGTAACAAAGTAATTCTGCCATAGAAATAAATGGACTCACTAGAACAACAACTCGGAAATAAAGACCACAGGCTAATAATATTTAATGTTTCATACTGTTTCTTTTTAACACTTTCCGATTGATTTTATGATAGAATGAGATATATAGCTTTAGTCTTTCTATGTTCTATACATAAACATGTAGAATGAAAAGTATTTTGAAAATATTAAGATGTTCAAATTTTGTTCCTCATGGGTGGTAGGACTTAACTAGTTTTGTCCAATTAATTCTTGAATGCCATACACCGAGTGTTATTGTCGGTGTAGAGATTGCTTTGCTTCGGATAGCTTAGATTAGGTGTGTAAGGGGTGTCGATTAACGTCATATGACTTAAGATACCCAAAACAACCTCACCTGCACGTGGTGCACCCTGCTGAATAACGAACGAAGCAATGGCGAAAGTGGGGTGGTAGGGTTTCACAGCCTGACTGGGTCGCAACCACCATGTATATGGCGAAAAAGCCCGTAATAGTGATTCGCTTCTGTGGGTCACGTTTCGGGATCAGCCTGTGCATATTCAGCTTTTTGCAGGCCGGCAAGATAGTGACGACCGGCGTTGAATAGTGTGTTAGTCGGTGGTCGCCATTGTTTTTGGATTGTACTGTGCTTACCATCAGGCATAATAAAGTCATTTTGCAGTGCTACTATTTAAAAAAAAGCTTGTACTGTGCTTATATAATCGGGTAAGGAGTTTTTTTATTTTTTATATTTATAGTAGCATGACAGAGTACTGTTCCTTTGTGATAGCTGGTGGAAAGTGGAAGCAATAATAGTTTTCGAAGCGACGATGGCTTAGTTAATAACGTGTCCGGACACCGCGTTGATTGGCGTAGGATCGAATTTTAGGAAGTGAGTCGTAGCTTTTGGTTAAAGAAAACAATGCGATGAAGTCATAGGTATAATGGTAGGTCTTTTTCTAAATATTCCCAGTTGGCTATCACTCTCAAGTTGAAAGTCTGTGACAAAACATTCGTGTGTTCCAATAACTGTACTTGAAAACCAGCCCATCTCTAGGCTTAATCTATTCATCATAGATCACATGGATCTTTTAACATCAGATAAGATTGTGACCAAATGCTAAAACCGATATTAAAAAATCACACGGAGCAATAGCTTTAGGTTTGTTAGAGAAAACAAAATAATTATGGCGAATTCGAATACTACGATGTTAGCAATATCAATTTCCCGACTACTCGTGCTGAAAAATTTTGATCTCTAGTTAAAAAACAAAAAGTATGAAGATGTAAGTCCGATAGAGAATGTTCTAACACGAACTCTTTTTATTTTAAAGCGACTTCCTCAGTTCTAATTACAGTTCCGGACAAAGAGTTTATACTCCACAAAGGCTCTTCGGTTACACTGGCCGCGGAGTTTTATTTTAAACGTTAAAAAATTCCACAGACCAACACCCTTGTATCACGCGGCTAAATATCTTTCTTCGGTATATTGTATTGTTATAAATAATAATCTGTTTCTTGTATATCGAAATGATAATAAATGATTTATACAAACAGGTAAAACTGAAATGTCTTTGTGTTTTTGAAATAAAGGCTCTTTTAAGCGCATATGTATATCTGTATATACGTTCCTAAAATTCAAATATTAGTTTTATTTTTATTTTTGTTGTCTACTTATTTGTTTTTTTTTCAGCAAAACTCTGAAACGGCGGAACAGCTTTTGATGGACAATTAATTGACATATAGATAACTTTTCACAAAGTAAAGTTTAAAACGATTAAAATATAATCGAAGATACTTTTACTAATTTATAACGTTATAATTCAGTTGTGGGTGAAATGTGACAAAACATAACGGTTAGTGCAGCGTTTATTGAAGGAGTATTTAGTCTTGTTTTGATGTAACACTATTATTATGAAGATAATCAATAATAGTAAGTCGATTTTGAGTATAGGTTAATATACTTTTAGTATGATGTATTTTAGATATATCGTAGCAAAATATTTGGATAGATAGTTTAGAACAATTTAGAATTTAAAAATAAATTAATCACCAGTGACGAATTAAGGAAACATACGGTGTTGTTTATGCATTTGTTTGCGTTATGTAGTAAGCAGGCTTGTAGTTCACGTAATGTTAAATTATTATTATATTATGCAGCCAAACCGCAAAGCAGTGTAAAAAACAAAATACAATGCAAACCGCATTCATAAGGCCAGACCTAAGGTCATTCCTGAGTACTGAGTTTACACGCCTTCTGTAAAGTATATATTATATTACAAATCACATCCTTTGAATCAGAACACAGCAGTGGAAATATTGCTGCTTCGCAATAAAATTAGATATATTATATCCTGATGCACAAATTTGAAAAAAGGTAGCTATACTAAAGAGAAAGGAGTGAATCTAATATTTTTTGCAATATCAGTTTAAATATATATTTAGAATCAGGAAAAAGGTGCATCTACTGGCTATGTGCCCTAAGCGCTCACCCTAAAAGCCTGGTAAAGATGTAAAGGCCCGTCAGACTAACAGTTCGAAAGAACAGATGTACATCTAATAGTACTTTTGTTCACCTATGAGCTTCTCAAATTAGACTTACTCAAATAGGACTTAGACCTATTTCGCTCAAACTACAGACTTCGATTTTCTTCCAATTTCAATTTTAGTTCCGATGTCCACACGGTACTATACAACGTGGAACGTGAAATGGTGTCCAACAGACAAATATAGTTAAAACTAATAGTGTTAATTTTGACAGAAAAAATCATGGATTAACAGCACACCGTGTGCTTTAATATATTTTTTCTTTTATTCGAACTACAGACTTCGATTTTCTTCCAATTTCAATTTTAGTTGCGATGTCCACACCACGGTAGTATACAACGTGGAACGTGAAATGGCGTCCAATAACCAAATATAGTTAAAACTAATATTATATAATGTTAATAAAAAAAATCATGGATTAACAGCACACCGTGTGCTTTAATATATTTTTTCTTTTATCCTGGCTTACACATTTATACACAGTTATAATCGTGCCCAGAGATAAAAAAAAATAAAACAGAGTATCGTTTTACTGATAACAAAGTATGTTTTGATATTATTTTCCTTGTTATTTCTTACTGATCACAAACCTTCGACAATGTTGCTAGGTTACACACAAATCTTTTCCTTTAAGGCAAACCATATGTATAGAACGTTAGATTATCTATACTAATATTATAAAGAGGTAAAGTTTGTTTGTGACGTTGTAGGGGATAATCTTAGGAACTACTGGTTCGATTTGGAAAATTCTTTCAGTGTTATATAGCTAATTTGTCGGGGAAAGTTATAGATGATATATATAGATGATATATATATATCATCACGTTAAGATCAATAAGAGCGGAACACAAATGAAGAATGTTTCTATTTTTTTTTTCTTGAGGCCTTCCACTGCGTTTTAGCCCAAAGTTTCTATTCCACGCGGACGAAGTCGCGGGCAGATGCTAGTTTTATTTATAACTTTAATACTGCGAAACCAAAAAGAGGATAATTTGTGTTACGACAGAATATTTATTATACAACGACCCGCTAAAATTAAAATTGGCTGTGGTATGTCTCGAAGATTGAAATTACATATAACTTTATAATTATAATTTAGTACCTAATTTGAAAAATTAAAAAAAGCAAAAAGTCAGATTTAAATTTCAAACTTGTATATCTAAACTGTTAAGGGGTATGTATGATTAATTGAAATAAAAATCATAAGGAGAAAAAAGAAATATTCATTGATAATGAAAACTTCAGTATAGTTCAGAAGTTTAGTTAGTTAGTTTAATTATTGAAAATTGGTATGTAAAAATAATTTGAGCGTTTAATTATATATATATAATCAGTTTATGGAATAGCCGCTAAATTATTAACTACACTACTGGGGGCGTATACTTATTTATTAAAAAATAGGGGTATTTATTTTTATTATTCTAGCAACTATACACGTACGTATTTGTACGAATTTAAGATAATTTATAATACTAAGTTAGGTTTACAGGTCTTGTATCCAGTGGCCTTAATAAATTAAAAACAAAAGTATTTGTACAATGTTGTCGTGAAGGGTTAAATATAGGCTTCACTGTAGTTGTTGCGAGGTCAAGACTTGCGTTGTAGTAAAATCTGTGTCTTTATTTCATTGTATCTTATGTTGGATTTAGTTAATCCCCTTAGTTAGTAATTTGTTTGTTTTTATACAGCCTGATCACTTTAGTACCTATTAATCAATAGCACAATGAAGTAGACGAACGAACATAAAGTACTCCTTATAATTTATGTCTATGCGTCAAAAACAAGGGCAAACGGATGCCAAAAATGAACAGGCAGGTTGATGCAATAACCGTATAAAACAACAAAGAAGTTTTACTCTTATGTTCTCGTAAGTATAGCACATTTCTGAGTAAAAGCAAATCTAGATATGTCGATAACAAGAATTGAGCTACGGACATCTGAAAGGTTTATATAAAATATTTCGTCTAAGGAAATTGCTCGTTAATAACAAGCACAAAGGTGGGTTTTTCATTGAAAGCTATCCGATGCTTACTGGGATGACTTGAAGGCCACAACCCCTCACCCTGGCATTTCGCCAGGACACTTATACGGAGACAGACGTGTCTGCCTCCACTCGTCTGGTTTTATGACTTTTAGATGAATTATTTTGGCAGAAAAATCGAAATCCCGCGATATACTTTAAGATACAAGTGAAAAGCATTGTTGTAGTAATAAATACAAGCAATACATCCATCATACATAATTATGTATGTAGTAAATGTATTTGGATCTCATATGATTTCATATTGTAATAGTTTGTACAGTTCTAAATTCACATGATAACTTATGAAATTATTTTAGAATACAGTTGAGGTTGTTAGAGCTATATATATAAACACAAAGCTATAAATAAAGTAGGTGTTTGTACAGTTCTAAATTCACAAGATAACTTATGAAATTATTTTAGAATACAGGTTCCATTGGTACATGGTACATTCCATAGGTACAATTGAGATTCTTTTTTTTCATATCATTGGAGGCATACGAACAGGTGGGTCACCTGATGTTAAGTGATCATCACCGTCCATAGACACTTACCACAGCACAGCTGGTTTCTTCTCGCGCGCCCCGGCAGGGGCGTGCGGGGGGACCGCGTCAGGGATACCCCTCTATTATATCTCGTTAAATCAGATTGAGTTTACTTTTTAAACCTATAAATCTATCAGAGGTTACGAACAGGTGGGTCAGCTGATTTTAAGTGATCATCACCGTCCATAGACACTTGCAACACCAAGGGAGTCGCAAGTGCGTTGCCAGCCTTTTTGGGGGAGGGGGAATGGGGTATAGGGAGGGGATGGTGAGAGGAGGGGAGAGGGGAGGATAGGTGGGTAACCGTCGCTCTCACTGACCGAACGACAGGCAACAATGTAAGCACTGTTACTTCACGTCGGTGTTTCTATGAGAGGGTGGTACTAGCCCGGGCGAGCCGACCCATTAATGCTGAAACCAATAATATAGCTTCAGCGTGGCTCTACCACCTACTTTTGTTTTCTTTCAAACGTCATACTATAATATATACAAATGTCAAATGCGAATAGTTTAGTGGTAACGTGTTCGGAGACATGATAATAGATCGACGTAGATTCAAATTCTGCAATGAACGAACAGCTTTCGGTGAAGGAAACTGTGATGAAATTCTAGCATGACGGTATATATCATACCATTTAAAAATCTGTCGTCAAATACTTGTAGGCGTGTTACAACAGGTGCACTTCAGAGCCAGTCCTTCTCTAAATTTAGCTTGTTACTATCTCAAGCCACAACGTCATTGTTGGGTAAGATTGTGGACGAAGGTTTTTATTTTTTATTTTTCGTATCAGCTTCACCGGACTACGTGGACGAAGCATAAAAATACATACTTAGATATTATTATTAGTATTAAACCCCTCAGTTTAAACTTGCAAAGGATAAATTATATATGTGGACGAAGGTTTTTATTTTTTATTTTTCGTATTGAACTACGTTATTGATCTAACAAGGTCTTAACAGCTTCACCGGACTACGTGGACGAAGTATAAAAATACTTACTTAGATATTATTATTAGTATTAAACCTCTCAGTTTAAACTTGCAAAGGATAAATAATATAAATTTATAATTACTAGTAGGCGCCCAGTGGTCGACATTCGACCATAATTCATAGATTTTTTAAAGTTTATATAAATTATGAAGTTACATATTATATTAATATACAATTAACCTACAATTTGACCAGTTGATTTCAAAGGGCATGTTAAACGTCAGTCATGTTAAAAATATTGGAACGTAAGAGTGAAATCCGTCAAAATGTCTTTTCCATTTATATGTGTGTATATGTGGTGTAAAATTCGAGCACTAGTGTAAGTAATGTATATTTTAATTAATTTAATATATAAAATATATAAAAAAAATAGTTTTCTGCACTTCTCCTCCATATAAAATTTAACTATGCCAAATGTCATGTTCATCCGTTCGCGCATTTCTCTCAAAAAGGGGTACAAAGTTTTGGCTTCACGTATATTCATATATTTTAATATGATGATTTTTTAGGCTTATAGGATCCCTCCATGTCTCTGTTCTTCGCTAACTTTATTCAGACTCTGACCACTATTTGATGTGTATCGCCAATCCAGCGGTCCTGTGGTCTGACTCGTAATCTTTTGCCATATCGGCCTGCCCATTCTCACACAGTGATATTATCACTAAAAAGCGCTTCAATACGCTTCAATAAACGTCATAAGCGCTTCAATAGCGCCTTGTTAAAACTTTGCCAGCTAGCTTATGTTTGCCTGTCCCGTCAATCCGCCCGTATCTACCCTCCGACAGAGCCCCAACTGTAATCAGTTGGGCGAGAGTGAGAATATCACTCTCGTACGCATCTGTCGAGGGGTACGCCCCACCAGACGGCCTCTGTTGCACACCCGAAGTCGACGGCTGAGGTGCAGGCACGGAGGTGCGGTGGTGATCCATAGGCGAAGCGGTGGTCTTGTTTGTTCGAGAGGCGGCGGTGTCAATTTGCGAAGCGGAAGTCGGTTGCGATTGACATATTGAGGTAGATTGGCCCTGAAAAGGGCCTTTTGCTGGCGTCTTAGTGACGCGCCTGCTCGACGGCAGGGCCGGAGCTGGCGGGGGTGCGAGGGAGGAGCGCATCGTCGCGTAGGTCGGAGCGCGCGGTGCTCTCGAACGACCTCGAACGCGTGACGACGGAGCCGTCTGCTAACGCTCGCGTTGGCCTGTAACAAGTATACTACGCGCATGCGTTGGAGTGCCACGCATTCACTCTCGCTCTGTCTCTTTCTATTTCGTTAAACGTTTAACGCAACCTTGTTGGAAGCCGCATTAGAAGTCTCACTTCAATAAAACTTTATTCAAAGTTTAGTCTACTGAAAAAAGTCTGTCCCTTTTTTTGTTTTAAACAGTTTGATTATAGAGACATCGATTTGATTTTCTATAATAAATTAACTTATAATTAATTTAAAAATCATTAATTTAACTTGTAAACACGTGCAAGCAATACATTGCGAGAAACTTTTTATTTTGTACATTCATTCGAAACGACTCATTGGCGGACAGTTTATGTTATAGAGCTCGTCGAAACATTTCTTAAGTAACTAACTTAAATTATTAGTTTATGTTATAGATTTTAAGTAATAGAGGTTTTGGGCTATATATACATATATATATAT
>MU159052.1:24837-35305 GCA_015888305.1 Antheraea pernyi | reverse complement strand
GATAGTGAGTTCAAGAACCATGTCAAGCGGGTTTTAATATCTAAAGGCTATTATAGGGTAGATCAATATGTGAACGATTGTGACGTCTGGAAATGACGCCCCTCTCTGTGCATCCACTAATAACAAATATAACTCCGGTGGTAGCTTTGACGTTCATAAACACCTTCTCATAGGCCTTAATTAAATAAAGTATTTTTAATTTTGATTTTCAGTAAGGGAATATATTTCTCTTAATAACATTAAGCATTAGTAAATATTATCCTAAATATGAATAAAATCCTCACGGCTATTTCGTTTTGCCGTGTGGATATATATTTATTTTTTACGCTAAAGGAAAATCGCGGTAGACATTAAAGAGGATTTCGAGCAAAATTCCGGATAACCTATAAAGAGAATTCCTCTGTGGGTAATATTTCAGGCGTTCTTATTATTCGACTTGGACGGAGACGGATGTATCGATTACAACGACTTGCGTGGCACACTCGTCAGTCTAGGCGACAAGGTGAACGAACAGGCTGTTCGTGATATGCTGGCTGAGGTAAGTTTTTTTTCCTAGATATTTTGTTAAATCAATAATCAATATGAATTTACGTGTTTATAACTGAACTTAACAATGTAACGTTACTATATCATACTATATTGAAATCTAAAAATGTTTTTTTAAATATTAGAATTCGAATAGACTGTGTAAGTAATTAAGTTTTTACATAAGAATGGTGCCCTTAATTTACTTAATGTTATAAATGCGAATGTGAGTTTTTTTATTTAATATGTTTTCACACCTATACTACATAACGGATCATCATGAAATTTTGCATTCATGTTACCAGATATACAGGAATGGACGTAGGGTACCTTTCATTGATAAAAAAGTAAAGTTTCCGTGGTTTAGAACAAATCCGCATTAACACGAGCGAAGCAGCGGACAAAAACCAGTATATATAGTGAAGGGTTCTAAGAAGTATATATATTATCTTTGTAAAAAAAAAAACATTCTGGAAACAGAATTGTCACTTTCATTAAATGGTAAAAAGTGTCATATTCTATCCATTTCATAATTATAGACTGTAAGGATAGTATATGTAAAATCAAATCTGGAATCAATATACAGGAATGAACTCTTGTTAATATACTTGTTATTATCTGATCTTATATTCTATTTCTCCATTTACAGCTGAAACTGGATTAAATTGTGAACATTTACAATAATGTAAAAATATTTATACAAGAATACGCTTTCAAAATATTTTAAACCTTAAATACGAAGTTATTTAGCTAAACTCGGTTTTTATTATATCAGGAAGGGCAATAAACGAGATCACTCAATGAAAAAGCGATCCCTTTACTTTCACATCCACTGAATATTCATCGTTTACATTTTTTAGCATTTCTGCCTATCAAATTTTTTACGCGATGTTTCCACGGGTTGTTCTATTTACGATGGCTCCCGGTAACGTCTTAATATTATCTCGGATATAGATTGAAACCATATTTTCAGTTTTAAAGTGTCGTTCGAAAATGTTTTGTGGTTTAATACACATTATTTTTATCTCGCTTGGGGAGTGTCTCAGAGAAAAATATAATATCATCTCGATACTTAAAAATATCCTTCAGGCCACTCGAAGTGGAAGAAAATCTAAAACAAAAGTATATCAGTGTTGAGTACTTTATCCACTTACTCGTAAGATATTAAAAGTATCATTTTCCTTATGATATACGAGTTTCTTTTATACAAGATTTGTTCAGTTACTCTGTTAGAAACCTATGCTTAAAAAAATTATGTAGTTTACACGCGGTTGAAGTGAAACTTCAAAAAAGAAAACTCTCCCTGTTCTCCAATACTCGAAGTCAAGCGAACACTGCTCTCACTCTACTCGACACAGTATTTTCTCAAACCCCTTTTCCTTATATAAATAAAGTTATGTATCAAAACTTCCAATCCCTTGTATAAGAATTTCACTTCAAAAATTACTTTAATCAAATACATGAATTCTATCATTTTATGTAACTTACAGGGTAACGGTAGAAATGCTAAACTCTATCAAAACAGTTGTTGGTCGCGTCTCTTGGGTAACAAATTTAGCTACTTTGACGTGAGCACACGTGCAATAAAACATGATAACTCACGTCAACGCGACGGGCAATGTCACTTTCTGATGTTTTGGAAAATGATGCAACGAAATGAATTTTTCCTACCGACTTTGCTTTCAAACTTTTTTTAAAGTGTCCGTCTCTCCCCAGTGAGATGTCTGTCGTATATTTTAACGTCATATCGTAATATTTTTTATATTTTCAGTGAGAGTTTTTGTTTAACATTAAACAAGACATTAATGTATTCTAGAAATTTCTACAAGAAAAGTTTGTAAAGTGCAAAGTGATCAAATACTATAGCGCTTATTTATATCTATATTGTATTCTTTATGTTCAGTAATATTAAACATTGTAAAATTTTGACTTTAGTTTTAGGCTGATAACTTTGAAACAATTCATTGTACTATGAAAATTATTTCACCAAAAGGAAGTTGCATTGCTTCTGAGTGACACAAACTATATTTTATTTCTATTAAGTCGTATAGTCCAATTCATGCGTATGTAGTTACAAGCGATTATTGGTATTATATAAAGTACCCTTCATTCACAAATATCAATAAATTATTGTAAAAGCCGCATTCATGTTCAATATCGTTATGTTACATTAATAATAAAAGTTTTATATGGTTACTAGTGGTCCCGCCAGACGTTGTGCTGCCTTGAAAAGAAAAAATAAACAACCGCAACGCCACCTACCGGGTCAAATTGTGAATCTAAACCATTCTTGAATACTCCTGACACACACAAAAATTTTCTAACTTTCAAAATCTGTCGAGCCGTTTAGAACGAGTTCAGTCACATACACGCACACATAAAACACATAATTACAACAAATTCATTGCAATAAAAATGAAATAAAGGAGGCCATTTAAGAGTTCATAAAATAAATTTACACGTTATGTTATGTATTATACTACTTTAGTGTATATAAATAAGGCATGGTTAAGAATCATCAATGAAATTAATGAACCTTTGCTTACCTTGAATGAAAATGACATGACACAACTAGTACAATAGACTTATAGCGGGATATTTTCTAAAGCTTGCATAAATTGTTACATCTTCCAAATTATAAATGTCACCAAAAACTTGTCAAAATGTTTCAAAAGTTATGTTTGGGAGGTAATACTCTTTCTACAATTAGTCCGTTACCTTGTTACCATTTTCGACTAATGGCCACTTACCATGTAATGGTTAATACTTAATTAATAAAACTTCACAGCATACCATTTAAGTATATAACATAGGCTATTATAACATAAACGTAGAACAAAAACCGAATCTTCACTGCGTTTTTATAGTGAGGTAACATTTGTTCATGTCTAGGAGATAATCTCCGGAATTACTGAACCGATTCTAAAAATTATGTTAGTCTTAGAAACACTAGTACTCTTACACTACGCTATTCCCAAATTAAAGATCGTGAAATCGCGGATGGTTGTTTGTTATAAATATATTTATTGAATGAATACAGGACAAATAATTCTTTTTAAGAGTAACCATAAACCTCGCATCGTTGAAACGTTTATGATGGAAATAATGACAAGTAGAAGGTTTTCTATGATACCTTCGCTTCCAATTAAGTTGCTTAAACTGAGGAAACAGAACAATCAAATCTTTAACTGTCCCTCATTAAAGTTCCTAAGAATCACAGAATGACAAATAAAATTAAGGCTGTGACACAATGATTGTGACAAAATAATATTCAGTTTTGAGTTTTCAGAATATGTTAATATTATTTAAGTTAAAGAAATTGTATAGTAATAATAAAAACTAAAAGCCAGAGATCAAAATAAATTGGTTATTAGAAATAAACAAAACTACTAAAACTATGAAAATAAGAATTCTAAATATTCTGTAAATGTAATTAAGAAACAACGAAGCTGAATAAATTAAATTTGTTCGTTATTTGGTAAACACCAAACTAATAAAAACGTTAATGCAGTACGTTTTCAGAATTTTATTAAACCCAAATCATATTCACACCTCACAAAGAAACAAAATACGGTATAAACTAAATCCTGTCCCGCTTTAAAATTAAAAGATCTAGAAATATATTTCTGTTACTCTTATCAGCTTTTAAAAAACATTTCAACTGAATAAGAACGATATTTTACATTTTTTAAACGTTACGTTTTTGTTGTATCAACGAAGTGAAGGTAAACTGCCGCGGACACTAAATGAAAATAGGAAATTCATTATGGGCGCGATACGACGATGGGTTGTGTATCAGAGACCGTTAGAGCGGTAACTGCTGTCGTTAACGTTTACCGCTGATATCGGAAATCGTTAGCTTCGCTTCGCTATGATTAGTGGCTTACCGGCGTTAAGGTTCGACCGTGTATATAAGAAAATGCTCTAACGGTAAAGTTATATTGAGTTTGTTTGGAAACTATACTTAAGTATTATTTTCTACTATGACATATATTATGTGTTCGGGCACAAATTGACTGGAGGGTATCAACATAGTTTTTATAATAGCTATCTAACGATAAACATTGAAGAGGACCGGTCACTTACTCGCTGTTACTGTAGCTACACAACAATCGGTTCTTCCTCGGAATATAGGACTTTATTGTGTGGAGTTAATTTGGATATTAATGCTGAATAGACATTAGCAAAAACAACGTCATTAAAAATCAAAGTATCACTTACTTCATCCTTCTCATATTGTGATATATTTGGCATCCGAAGTATGGTAACCCAGTCTGTGTGGCTGTGGTAGTGGCCACCCCAGTTTATTTTTATTATATAGAAATATCTACTTTCCTACTATATTATATTCACTTAATTTGGCCTAGTGTTAATATATGTTAAAGTATTATCTATATCTGACGGCTAGATATGATTATAACAAAAAATAACGTTGACTCTTCATATTACATTTGTCGTATTAATATATGCATAAATTATATGAGCATATTCAAACAGTAATAGCTTTAACTAAGAAAAAAAGCATTAATAGTTGAAGTAAATTATTTTTATTGCTAAAATTCCATTAGTAACATTACCAATGCGAAAATGAGTTTGTTACGCTTTCGCGCCTAAACTACTCAACCGATTCTAATGAGATTTTGCATACACGTAGCCAGGGTTCCAGAGAAGGACATAGGGAATCATTTCAGAAAAAAACATTGTTCCCAAAGGATATGTCAAATATAGATTAAAACGAGAGAAGCCGCTATCAAAACGCAGTTGTACCACAGTGACACTGATAAAATTAACGAAATAATGGTAATTTGTGCCTATTAAAGCTCATTTGAGGCCCTTATTTGATTGTGAATAATGAACTCATTGCAACCCCAACTTTACTGTTTTATAACCGAAGACAATGTGCTTCTACTTTATTCAAGTTAGCGGTTAAGCTTTTATTACTGATATTAGGTGGGCTTTAAGAGGTAGTAAAACTCACTAAATTCGCCTCTATAATTCATGGCTCCCGCTTACACTTATTTCTCGGAGAAGGCTGAATTCACACACGCAAAATCGAATGACAAACACATCTTGATGAGAGATTTCTTTCACAATTATCCATGAAGGGGTGTAAGGGGTGTCGAATAACATCATAAGACTTGAGACACCCAAGACAACCTCATTCGCACGTGGTGCACCCTGCTGAATAACGAACGAGGCAATGGTGAAAGGGTAGCTAGGGTTTTACAGCCTGACTGGGTCGCAACCACCATGTATATGGCGAAAAAGCCCGTCATAGTGAGCAGGTCGCGTTTCGGGATCAGCCTGTCCATATCCAGCTTTTCGCAGGCCGGCATAATAGCGGCGACCGGCGATGGATAGTGTGTCACTCGGTGGTCGCCATTGTTTTTGGATTGTACTTTGCTTACCACCAGGCATAGTGCAGTCATTTTCCCGTGCTACAATAAACAAAATAAGTGTTGATTTTTGTTATGTTACTTACCTTCGTCATACATATAAGACTATATTACATTTGATATAATAAAAGGTACAAGAATATAGCGTTTTTGTACTATGACACTATACTACAATCCAATAGCATACAATTTTTGGATAGTCCTTATTACTTTGTTTCTTTCCTACTTATCAGAAGAAAAGAATAGTATTTTTTTTAATATATGTATCTTTAGTAATGTATTGACTTTTGGTTATACCTTCTGTACTTGTTCTTTCTTGGTAGTATTTAGGAAGCCGCTTCAATTAAAAATTTCCAGCACTCACCTGTAACAAAAAAATAAAGATATGAATACATACAACGTTTGAATGTGGCACTGTATTAAAAAATCCTAATACTACGAAGATAAGTTACTGGGTATTAAATGTATGTATATAATAACATTGGAAGTTACTATAAGTAGGGACTAAATAAATAATTAAAAATAAATGACCGGATATGAAACTGTAAAACGATATATATGATATGTAATCTTATTATGCATATATAAAAGGGCATTTAAAGTTATCGATTACTGGGTCATTATTTAATGTAGTACTTTATCCTAACTAATATTATAGATACGAAAGTGAATTTGTTTGTTTGTTACGATCACCATGAAATTTTGCATATATTTTGTCAGGAGTACAGGAATGTCATTGGGTAACATTCATTGACAAAAATTTTTTTTTCATAAAGTATATATTTAATCTATAATGACGCGAGCGAAGCCACGCACATAAGCTAGTTCAAAAACAAATTTGTATGTCGATCGCACGATAAAGAAGTGAAATGTTCAATAAGAAAGCGAGAAGATCGTACGTCTTAATGTGCTCTAATACTCCAAGGCAAACGTGACACTGCTCCCACTCTACCCGACACAATGTTTACCAAATTTCGTTATACAAAAAGGTTGCGGATCAGAATTTGAAAGTATTTTCATGTGCCTATTAGTATTTGTAAATACATATAAGACTATATTACATTTGATATAATAAAAGGTACAAGAATATAGCGTTTTTGTACTATGACACTATACTACAATCCAATAGCATACAATTTTTGGATAGTCCTTATTACTTTGTTTCTTTCCTACTTATCAGAAGAAAAGAATAGTATTTTTTTTAATATATGTATCTTTAGTAATGTATTGACTTTTGGTTATACCTTCTGTACTTGTTCTTTCTTGGTAGTATTTAGGAAGCCGCTTCAATTAAAAATTTCCAGCACTCACCTGTAACAAAAAAATAAAGATATGAATACATACAACGTTTGAATGTGGCACTGTATTAAAAAATCCTAATACTACGAAGATAAGTTACTGGGTATTAAATGTATGTATATAATAACATTGGAAGTTACTATAAGTAGGGACTAAATAAATAATTAAAAATAAATGACCGGATATGAAACTGTAAAACGATATATATGATATGTAATCTTATTATGCATATATAAAAGGGCATTTAAAGTTGTCGATTAACGGGTCATTATTTAATGTAATACTTTATCCTAACTAATATTATAGACACGAAAGTAAATTTGTTTGTTTGTTACGATCACCATGAAATTTTGCATATATTTTGTCAGGAGTACAGAAAAGACATTGGGTAACTTTCATTCACAAAAAATGTTATTCCTAAAGGATACATCTAATCTATAATGTCGCGAGCGAAGGCACGCACATAAGCTAGTTCATAAACAAGTGTCGATCGCACGCGGAAGAAGTGCAATATTCAATAAGAAAGCGAGAAGATCGTATGTCTTAATGATCTCTAATACTCCAAGGCAAACGAGACACTGCTCCCACTCTACCCGACACAATGTTTACCAAATTTCGTTATACAAAAAGGTTGCGGATCAGAATTTGAAAGTATTTTCATGTGCCTATTAGTATTTGTAAAGAAACATTCGTATTAATTTAAAAGGTAATTATGACTCCAGTTTGTTATCGACGCCATAACTTATACAATGTACACATCAAAGTAATAAACATAAAGCTAATGAACGTCCTAACAACCAAATATTATGTACCAATAAACAACCACGACCAAATATACCTTAATAGGTTTTTGACAAAGCTTTTTTCACAGCAAACAGAAACGGTCAGTGTATGCGGGCGTCCATTATTTGCGGACGCGTCACCCGTACGCGGGCCGGATGTTGTTAATGGCTGAAAATGTGGAAAATTGGCCTATTCATTTACCAGAGCTCGACCGCAACAGAAGCGTGCAAATACGAGTTCAAACCAGGTACAGTACGACGATTTATTTGTCTGCGTAACTGATGTTACCACTTCTTTCGAAATACCCCATAATTCGGGAGCCCAAATACACTCCGTATTTTGTCACATACATGAAATACTCGTGGTACAAATTAATACTATAATACTGAGTATGGAATTAAAACGTATAATAAAATATCCTACATATATTAACATATAGTATATACTAGCTTTTGCTCGCAGCTGCGCTCGCATAAATGGATATTTGGCCGATCCCCTGAGGTTTTTTCTTGTATTAAAGGTACCTTATGACCTTTTCAGTAGCCTCGAGAACGTTAAATAGCATGAGACGTTAGTTAAGGCGTGAAAGTGTAAAAAAACAAGCAAACAAACTAAAATTCACATTTATAATATTAGTAAGGAATAAGCGGTACCTGCGGTTTTGTTCTCATGAAAAATATTGTGATTTACTTTGATTTTTTTTTATTTCAAAAGTAAGCAAACGAACACGTGGGTCACCTGATGTTAAGTGATCACCACCATCCATAGACACTAGCAACACCAGGGGAGTCACAAGTGCGTTGCCAGACTGTGTATGGGGGACGGTTAGGGAAAGGAGAAAGGGGAAGAGAAAGAGGGAAAGGAGGAGGGCCTTCGGCGCTCTCACTGACCGAACTGGACGCAACAATGCAAGCACTGTTACTTCACGTCGGTGTTCTGTGAGAGGGTGGTACTACCCCGGGCGAGCCGACCCATTCATGCTGGGACTAGTAATAGCTACAGCGTGGCCCTACCACCTCCACCTTCAATTATTGTGAATGGTCTTGAATCATTTTTTATTATCTTGTCGGCACAAATACTTGACTTCTGCAACCTTTATACCGGTTTTAAGCTACTCCTATTCAATTTTATCGTTACTGCTTAGTCTCATCGAAATCGATGTAGTTATGTCGGAGATAAGTTCGATTAAAAAAAAGATATAACAGTTTTATTTATAAAAATATATATATTTTATTTATACATATACAATAAATCATTACATAGTATAAAACAAAGTCCCCTACCGCGTCCGTCTGTTCGTGATAAACTCAAAAACTACTTAATGGATCTTTATGAGGTTTTCACCAATGGATAGAGCGATTCATGAGGAACGTTTTGGTATATAATTTATCAAGGATTTTTTTTATAACCACGGCGGGACAACGTCTGCCGGGCCCGCTAGTATTATATAATAAACATCTTTGTATGATTAAAACGTAAAGATATCTAAACAGTATTTTCTTTTAAGAACTAGCAAGTAGTAATATATCTAAATACATAAAAGGATAACTGATTGACCGATATACAAACCCAAACTACTGAGGCTTAGGTCGTGACAATTTGTATGTGAGTTCCTTGTACACTTTAGGTGAGCATCAAGGAAGAAATTTTGAAAATAAAATTCCTAAGGTGATGAAAGGGGAATGAAATTTTTTATGAAAATTCGTCATTTTTCCGTCAGCCGCAAGTCATTACTGCATTAAAAATGCGTACGAAGCCACAGGGAATTGCTAGTGTATATATAGCTTGAATATGTCAGTATAACTTCGATCTGCTTTAAAAGGCCACGAGTGGTTTAGCCACAGAAGTATATTAGAACTTCTGTATTTAGGACATTTCACGTGTAGCAGACAGGGGAAAAAATGTGAGCTTTTAAAATTCTTTGACGATTATCTTAACCGTATTTCGGGAAGATTCGAACGAGGAATTATACTTTTGTTGTTTACACATTAGTGGCTACTAAAAATTTGAAAGAGGTTAAAATAGCATTTCTGAAAAGTGGTTTTATATAAAAAGAATACTGTTCTTTACAAGTTTAATTCAGATTCGAGTTTTATTTTACTTTTATTAAAGCTTAAAGTAAATAGAGTTTTAAATTAAAATTTTAATAACTTTGGTCATCATTTTTTTGTTATTTTATTTACTGAATAAAGTTAAAGAGTTTACCTTATTTTATCAGTAAATGTTTCAAAATGAAATATAAATTCGTTTAGATTTTTTTTATTGTAGCACGGCAAAGTGACGGCACTATGCCTTTTTTTATTGTATCACGGCGAAATGACTACACTGTGCCTGATGGTAAGCACAGTACAATCCAAAAACAACGGCGACCACCGAGTGACACACTATCCATCGCCGGTCGCCGCTGTCATGCCGGCTTGCGAAAGGCTGGATATGCACAGACTGATCCCGAAACGCGACCCGCA
>MU159052.1:5754-23971 GCA_015888305.1 Antheraea pernyi | reverse complement strand
GAGAGGAGGTGGGCCTTCGGCGCTCTCACTGACCGAACGAAACGCAACAATGGAAGCACTGTTACTTCACGTCGGTTTTCTATGAGAGGGTGGTGAAACCAGTAGTAGTTTCAGTGTGGCTCTACCACCAAAATATTATTACAATAAAATCAATAGGAGCACCAATGAAGTATGTTTCAAAATCGTTTTTTTTTCTTTTTGAGAGCTTCCGATACAACACGTTAGCCTAAAGTAACTATTCCACGCGGGTAAAGTCGCGAGCAGAAGCTACTTAAAATATATATAAATAACTTAATATTAGCTACAATTCAGATATAAATAATGTTCACCATAGATAAGACTTATAATAACATTGACTGAAGAAAGTACTCGTGTTGATTCTAACCAAATCAAATTCTTCAACACAAAAGAGACATTGGTGAAGTAAGATATGGAAATAAGACATTAATAGACGACTGTTTGTTGTTAATGTGTGCGATGCATACTGGGAATATTGCAGTCACGAACCATTTCTTCAAGCTTCTAGAGATTGACTGGGCAAAAGCAAAGTGACAAAGATATCTTGTTAAGAAAATAACGATAGATTGGATATGTTCTGCAAATACCTAATAACTACATGTCCAAACAAGTTCTCATATCTCTGAAGGTGGTAGAGCCACGCTGTAGATATTATTAGTTTCAATACGAATGGGTCGGCTCGCCTGGGCTAGTACCACCCGACCCGCAGAACACCGACGTGAAGTAACAGTGCTTGCATTGTTGCGTTTCGTTCGGTTTGTGGGAGCGCCGGAAGCCCACCTTTCTTCCCCTTTCCCTTCCCCTTTCTCCTTTCTCTGCCCCTCTCTCATACACAGGCTGGCATCGCACTTGCCACTCCCCTGGTATTACTAGTGTCTATGTACGGTGGTGATCACTTAACATCTGGTGACCCACTTGTTCATTTGTCTCCTTTTGACATAAAAAAAAGTATGGAAATCTACTGCCAAAAAGATACCAGATTCTATAGGCGGTATTTGGAAATAGAGACTGCTTTAATTAGTACTGGTTGAGAAGAGCTGATTGACACAGCTGAACTGGGTCACAGGAATACACCATCGTCATCCGCGTAGGAACAGATCTATTGACACCTATGGCATCTTTTTGTTTTGTTACGTGGGGAAATTCCTTTTGGATACACCACCCTCTCAGAGGAGATAGTGGGTTATGTCCGACTCGAAGGGACTAAAACCCCACGGTGTACGTCTGCCGCTATAGTTGGGGCGACACGAGATCTCTATAGACTTCATCGTGCCGGCCCAGCGGTTGGCCCAGCAGCAAAAGCGCCGCCGCCGAGCACCGTCTTGTTAGGAGACAGCCGTGTACACACCGGCCGTCTCCTCCGTCCGCCGGACCTGTGCAATGGGAAGATGGGTCCCTGACCCATCTTTCCTAGTCCGGTAGTAACCTATGGCACCTAATTTAATATCAGATGAGATTATGTTCAAAAAGTTATAAGGTAATAAATTAAAAAGTATCTAATATACAGCGATATTACTCTCTCCTTAGTTTGTAAAGTCTAGTGAAAGAGTCGCAGAATAAATGAAATAATATAAAGCTCATTAATCATATTACGAGTTCATCTTAGTAATGGTGTGCTTTATGCAATTTATTCACAAGGATCTAGACGTCAACAACTCAGTCGCTAAGGAATTAAGTTTAGCCAAAGAACTTTATCCAAGTTCTGTATTAACTCAATAGTAACTTAGTGGTATAAATATCTTTATAATATTAATAAATCTGTTGTCTTGTCTGTGCTCATACTTATAAATTTCACGATTGATAGATATTTTAACATTTTAAATTAATTGAAAAAGTCATTAAATTAAATCTATATTTAATCTTATGATACTTGGTAAATATATATACAAAGACTATATATCACTTCGATTTAAACAATATATACAAAATAGCAGTATATAATCATTTTACAAATCATAGCAATTTTAATAGTATGTTAAACACAGTGAGTATATTTTATGACGAAATCTATAGGAGATAAAAATATTGAGTGATACTAATAGATAGCTTTTGCCGTGGCTTTACTCCAATTAAATTAGATTCGATTTATCACTCAGGTGCAGTAGATATTTTCTGGATATAAGTTTCTATATATCTTTTGCTGTACTACTGACAAAGTCTATGCAAAATTACATGATGTTCGGTTCAGTAGTTAAAGCGTGGAAACTTAGCAAATAAACAAACAAATTTGCAGTCGCATTTATAGTATTAGTTAGTCATCATCATTATCTTTACCCTTATCCCACCTAAGTAGAGTCGGCACAACATGTTTTTGTTTTTCCACTCTCTGCTGTCAAATGTCATCTCAGTATTCATACCTTTTACGCACATATCGTTTTTCACACCGTCCATCCATACCTTTTTCGGTCTTCCTCTACTCGTACATTCGTCCACCACCATACTCAAAACTTTTCCAGTTACATGGTTTTCATCTCTCCTCGTGACATGCCCATGCTTTATTTTTTTTTATGTTATAGGTAGCAAATGAATAGGCGGGTCACTTGATGGAAAGTGATCACCGCCATCCATAGACACTAGCGACTCCAGGGGAGAGGGGAGGTGGGGGGTCGCTTTCACTGACCGAACGAAACGCAACAATGCAAGCTCTGTTACTTCACGTCGGTTTTCTGTGGTTTGGGTGGTACTACCCCGGGCGAGCCAACCCATTAATGCTGAAACCAGTAATAGGCTTAACTAGGCAGTAACTGCTAACGTATTTCAGTATAGTATATCTATTATAGTATTAGTTAGTACATACATAAACTAATAGGGGAGTGCGGATTCAATGGCACAATTTATATTAAATATTCTTTGTAATTTACGAATCAATAATAATTATTTTATGGACTGTCCATTTCCATTTTTTTGATAAGACTGAAGTTCGTCAATATCTTCTAAACAAAAAAATTAATAAAGAAAATTGACTGATAAAATGAGGAGGAAGATAAACTTAACTGTTTTGTCTCTGCCCATCTATAAATAGATTACCTATGAAATAATCCATAGATATATATAAACGTAAGTATTTTACTATTGTTTTACTATGAAAGCCACAGTTCTATATTTTTGAAGTTATACTTCCTTTGGCGCGTTAGGAAAAAATGATGAGAGTAAATTTTCACGATGCGCGCGCATACCGTCACGAAAAACCGACACCCTGAATTTAGCTATAGTCAACCTTTTGTTTCTCATAAGGGTGAATACACCCTCAGGACGTAGGTCACCCGTTCACCATCTACGGGCGACCTGAGCGCGTGACCAGGGCGCGGATTATGCTCGCGCGACACCAACCTCTGGTTCACAAATCGCGCCGCGCGGCCGGTGGGGTTTTTAGCCGGTAAGAGTCTCGGCATCACCCTTCAGCTGTTGCCCCCCGACAGCTGGAGGGTATCCTATGCAGGATTTTCCCCACTTGAAAAAAAAAAAGGTTAGACTTGCGAAAAAAGGATAAGGCGAACTTGCCTCGGGCGAACAGCGCGGTTCATTTAGTGCGAAACATTTTTAAAGCAAGTATTTAATACGTATTTAATTTCGTTTGTAATAACACCGATTATAAACGTTTGGCCAGCTCCATCTCTTCTGGTGTTAAATGACGATGGCCTAAGATGATAAATACGCTAGATTTAGAGGGACTGGCTCTCAAGTAAGCCTGAACATAGTACATAGGGGATGTGTTTGCCAACACATTTTCAACTTATCGGGTAGGTAGTGGGCGGCGGGCTTAGAAAAAGCGCTATGAACCTTTCACGTACGAACGTAGTTTTCTTCCACTAAAAACTCTGGCTTGTTTGCAAGGATTCTAACCTATGTCTATAAGTAGTAGTATAGTAGGTTCATCCATCGGGCCATGGATCCTTATAAGAAGTAGTATAGTAGGTTCATCCATCGGGCCATGGATCCTCCGGCGCGAGATATAGTGGATTATAACTTAAAGATGGCAATAAAGGATCTGAATGAAACCGCCATAAAGGCAATAACGCCATTAAAAAAATCCGTCATAAAACAGTTAAATGAAATCATAAAAATAAACGAATAAATACACAAAATAATAAAAAAAGTACACATGTCAGAAGTCTAACTTCTTTGGCGAACTAATTTATAAGTCTTGTTTATATTTATACAAACAAGAAAAAAGGAATAAAAAGTTTATTTATTTATTTAATCTGCGTTTACTGCTAATGACGTCACTTCCGTTGCATACCTGCGTAACTTTACATCTCTAAAAATTTTACCCTCATGCGCCTAAAGAAGTTTCAGTTCAAAAACTCCCAATAGTTGCTCACAGGTACGATTTTTAACTTACACAATGAATAAAACGATAGCAAAAACACAGGTACGGACCAAGAGTCGGCAGAACATGACATGGGGTCCTTCAAGCTTAACGTGAAAAGATACTTATCTGCAGAACATGACATGGGGTCCTTCAAGCGCAACGTGAAGAGATACTTATGCAGGTCGGCATGACAGCGGCGACCTGCGATGGATTATATGTCTCTCGGTGGTCGCCATTGTTTTTGGATTGTATTGTGCTTACCATCAGGCACAGTACAGTTATTTTGCCGAGCTCCAATAAAAAATAAAAAAACAAAAACCTATGTCTATCTACGCGATGTACTAACATCCTAACCATGGACACACCAACGCTTCAAAATATCGTAATTCCGTAAATATTAAAATACTAAAATACAGGTCTGTATTTATGAATCGAATCATTTAAGATACAAATTTGAAATGTAGTAAGTAAATATTTAATTGACAGTGCATGTGAAAGCTAAAACTATTTGAACAAACAAGTCCGGTAGATAGTTTATTCATAAAAAAACCTAGTGCATTTTATTTATCCTTATTGTTATTCAGATATGTACACATGGTTTTAGTTTCATCGTATCTTTTTTTTTTTGTTCATTGCGACATGTCGATCGTGAATGACACAGCTTTTTTTGTTATTTCATCGAGTTAACGCTAAAAGCTTAGCGGTTTTCGGTGAGTTCGAAACAGGAACACGATTTCGGAGCGCTCTTTGTGTTTTAAAAAGTTTGTTCGAATAAAAAAAAGTGCATATATATATAAAACAAATAGCATTATTCAGAAACGATCGCTTTCGAAATCGAAAGCCATACATCTTGATTCGAGTGGCTATCGTTTCGATACGTAAAAAGAAAAGTTGGAGCGAGATCGTCTACCAATAAATAATACCGCGGGGTGTCTTCTGTAATACATAAATTGGAAAGACTTTTGACAGGAGATCGGATAAGGACGGGGAGAGTAGGGTGTGCGGTCGCAAGGGGAAGCGGTTTCTGGCGTTTTTATCTCGATTATAATCGGCTTTGCCGCGACAGGGGAAGTTGTCCAGTAAGCACCAATCCTGCATTATCCTTGCAATAAGCGTTATGCTATTATTGATATTTATATTTACAGTTTTTTACTTTATACGTTTGAACGCTCTACAGTGTTTTCTTGCTTACAAAGCAATTGAATACCTAACGTTCTTATAAATAGCTTTGAAAACTATAAAGTCTGCAACAAAATTAAATTATAATCACATATATAAAACTCTTATAAAAGAGCTATAGTATGCACATTTCTAAGAAATATAATTCTTAATATGTTATTTATACACTTTGTCGTCATGTTTTCAATTTTAAAAAGTTTTAAATTTCCATTTTAATTTTTTTCCAAGATTTTAAAGAGTGTGTTAGCTTCAACCATGCATATAAAGAATAAGGCTAAAAGAAGAGGAAGAGAAGAAGAAAAAATACAACCGATAGCCCCTTACCAAATTGAATAACAATTAATATGAGCGTGCTCTCAGGGAATATCTTTGGGTTAGACATCTCACTTTAGTCTGGGAATTAATTACACTCCATTATAAGAAGAAAGATGATCTGAAGTAAACGAACATTGTAAAAACAGTCCAAATTGAAAGTTTGAAATTGGGATATCTTATTTTACCAGCTCACCGTGAAATTCCAAAAATAGTATCTACGATAACCTTTAAAATGCGGTGCTAGATGTTATTAACAGCTTCCGACCTCGCATCGTATTTAAATACTTATGAGGACGTACCAACGTAACAAAGATAATCTAAGACCCTTGCAATATTAAGTCATTGACGGGTTTTGCCCTATATATTTTATTGTAAATAATCCGGACATGAGCTCTACTCCGAAATTCCAACAGATATGACGAAATTCTAACGCACATTTTATTACAAAAAGGAAATAAAACCGAGAATAATAAGTGCATAGGATTATATAACAATGCGCAAATATAGCAATAAACCCCCATCCCCCACAGTCACGAGTCGCATTACAATGGATCCATCACTCATCTACCCGCGACGATATTTGCCCGGCCATTGTTTGATTAATTCACTTTGCTTGAACTAGAAAAGGGTATTCTTATATTATCGTGATGTCTTTTCCGTATTCACGAATAGATTAAATACTTTTTAATGAATTTAACGGACTATAAAGATGTCCGTAATTTGTCCGGGCTATCGGTTATTTAAATAGAATTTATTTAATACTAGCTGACCCGTGCAACTTCGTCTGCACCAAATCGGTTATCACTGGTTTCAATTGTATTTTTAAACGTAAATAATCTTAAAAAACCTAAAACCCGATTGCAGCGACATCTAGCACTTCCAATTATGAATCCAAACTATCCAGAGACTCGCTCAAAAATATACCCAGATGGTATGTGAGAAATATTTTAAAATAAGCTTACAAGCTGTTCGTAGTATCATCTACCGGGTTCAATTAAAATAACAACTAACTTACATATATTGACGATAATGTAAAAAAAGGTTAAGAGGTCTATGGACCCCCAATTGGAACGAAGTTCCTATCCCTTTTTTGTAGACGTTTACTATACAGTCAGTATAGTTTACGTTATAAAATATCAAGTTGATGAGTTAAATTGTAAATTAAGCGATAAAATATATTCATAAAATAAATAATGATAAATTAAAGATTGAATGATATCATAACTTTTTCAAATTGTATCTTAACTTTTTCATATTCTCTTGTATTAAAGAAAAATATAAATATGATAAAAAGATATGAGCACGACGCGCCATTGTCACTTGCCTGTAATTATTCGTTTTAGACGAATACGAAGGCTAGCAACGGTTTCAACAGCGAATTTTAATAAGCCAGTTTTTTATATATCGTTATGTTCTTCCGAACAGCGTGCGGGCTACCTGGCTGCCAGTAAACGTTGCGTTTATTAGTTAATCCTGAATTTAAATAGTGCGCATTGAACTCGATACAATATTCTTATATGTTACTATGGTTATTGAGTTATGTAGACGAAAGCGCGGTAAATAAACTAAAATGGCCGCCAAACTGACTAAAAATAGAATATAATTCAAAGGACATAGATAGATACAGCTATATGGATTACAAATATATTTATTCTTGAAGACCAGTACAACGTACGTCTTGCACACATATTTACAGTGAAAAACATATTTTTTCTAAATTTCATGTGGATGTAATCGCGGGTTACAGCTAGTCTAAATTAGAATAATATAAATTATTTCTTATAGGGTCAGCTATCTGCCAATGAAAGTCCCGTGAAAATAGCTCCAACTGTTTTGGAGATAGCATTGTGGACGAAGCCGCGGTTAAGAGCTAGTCTAATATAGAGTAGCCTAAGTAACCCGCTGTAATTTCAGCTATCTGCCAGTGAGATACCCGTCAAAATCTGTCCCGCCATTTCGGAGATTACCCGGAACAAACAGACAGACAGACAGACAGACCGACAAAAATTTTAATAATTGCATTTTTGTTGTCTGTAGCGTGTATACTTTCTTACCCAATCAGTATTTTTTTATTATTTTGGTATTACATACAGACACTTCATTTTTATTATATGTATAGAATAGATATAGCCTAATTAAATTTTGATCAAACACTAAGAGATATAAAGTGTACAAATGAATATTTGAGGTTACAATACTGTTACCAGATTCATGACTTTTTGCAATATTAGGTTTACATAAGTTTTAAAGCAGTCAATAAGAGCTAGAATAACACAAGGGAAAAGAATAATATATTCTGATGAACCGTAAATTACATCAATGATCTTCAATTCTCACTCAATATAGCAAATCAAGAAAACGCCTCGTAACGTTCCGATTTACGCATCAATTACTCAGTAGGCCTCCACAGCTCATATGTATACAGACAGCTCACTTTTTTGCTAACCTTATTACTAACATGCTTTATTAAGTACTAATTTCACACTTCAGGCAGAGTTTTATCCTATTAATTTATTAATATCAAAGACTTGATAAGGATTTCTTGTTTTTAATTTAAATCATACTATGCTTGATATAAATCAAGTATAGTAAAATAATAGTAACTTATATGAGATCTTAAATTTTGACTAACATATAATAAATTAGCTTTTGCGCGCGTCTTTGCTCGCGGTAATGAAAATTTGACAAATCCGTCGAGATTAACATTTGTTTTCGAGGTTAAAGTTACCCTTTTCTGTACACTTGATAAGTGCCAAAAAAATGCAATGATGTTCTATGGATTGGTTATTAATTATTTTTTTAATTAAAGCGTAAAAAACAAACTCACATTCGCGCTTATAAAATTAGTTAGGTTTAGGATAAAATTAAGCATTAAATTAAAATACGAACATATTTGAAATAAATTGTATATTTAAGAGTTAGTATTCACGGTTGATAAATACCAATGCACTCGAAGAAAAGAAAATTGTAAGGTGAACAAAAATAATCGTCAGTTTGTAACAATAAAAATAAATAATATCGCTAATAGTTTTCATATATCCCATGTAAGAACTCGTGCTATAAGGTTAAATTTGAGTCATCTGTTGCTTTTCTTCGTTGTGTACCAACAGTCCGCTTCCACCGCAGTGTGAAGGCAATAGGCGTTCACAATATCGTTGGATTATTTGCAAATTGGTTCAATTTGCCGAACACGGCTACGCTTTTAGTGTGCGCCATTTAATATATAGCTCTTTCAACTTTGTTTACAAAACATTATCACAGGTGTTAATAGTTACATACGGGCGCATAAAAACGCCAACTTGAATGATAATATTTCTATGTTTTTTATTTATTTTAAACATTCGACGTCTATTAGAGTTGATACTTTAAAAAAGAATGAAGAAATTTTTACATTTTCTTATACATTTACCACAATCTCATCACCTGATGTTAAACGATGGTAGTCCAAGATGGTAAACACGATAAACCTTAAAGACTGTCTCTCATGTGTAGCTCTCTCATGACAAATTATCAACTTAAGAGTGGTAACTAGCTAGATGGGTTTAGATAATTCAGTCTTTATAACATTCATTTTACATCTTTATACTATGCTGAATGCTAGGACATGATAATTGTCCGAAATGGATTATCCTAATACTTCCTAATACAAAAATTATAACATCGGTAGTAGTGGTGCGCTTAGGGAATGTCCGATGAAGTCTTAAAGGCTTGTCAAGCCAACAGAGTTAAAAAAAAATGGCAGCCTCATTCCGGGATAGGCTGGTGATTCGATTTAATACAGGTAATACACAGATTTCCATATCAAATCATTTTCATTGCTCTTACGGAGAATAGAGATTTAAAATCGCCTAGCTGATGTCCGTGTCTTCACTCTTATGAAAATGATTTGATATGGAAATCTGTGTATTACCTGTATTAAATCGAATCACCAGCCATCCCGGGTAGGTGACATAATGTAGTCTAACGGGAGATAATAATATTTTGCAAACTTACACCCGTAATAAAGTTTACGGCACAAATTACGCGTGGCGTAAAGTTAATCCTTGTTTGGTGTTTACGTCCAGTCTCGGAGAGAGGCTTAATAAGGGCGCAGACAGATTAGCAGTTACTTTTTATTCTATTTAGTTTGTGATAACTATAAAATACTTCAGTCTGCTGTGGGAATTCTTGCCGTTTTTGCAATTGTACAGTCGTATATATTTAAAAGAATTAACATGTTTTACTCAGTTCTTCTTTTCATAGAATCTATAATTTTATAGCTTGGTGAGATTTTATCGTGAACGCAGTACTTTAGCAGTAATGTGTGTTCATACAAACAAACAGACAGACATTTCCAAAAATGATTGCAATGTTTTTTATTACTTTTTCCAAGACGCAACAATTTTTTTTACAAAAATCGAAAAAGTACAGACGCGTTTTATATTCTTATTATATGTATAGAATATATATAGATGTTATTGTTTGTTTAAATAATTTAATAGAGGTTAATTATAAACATTAAAAAAATCTTGTAATGTTTAAGTATATCTAAAATTAAACAAGTAAATAAATGAAATAATCAAAAAAAAAATAGAAAAATTGTAAACTTTTTTTAATTTCAAAGCTTCTGAATTTATTAAATTTGCCATAGAAGTAATCCGATACCCTGGAGAGGACACGGGACACTTTATATAACGAATTAGGAAAAAAAACCAGGTCTAAATAACGCGGACGAGTACCTGCTAGTTTTTTTTTAAATAAATGGTACAGTAAACCGATTTCTCTAGCATTTCGTTCGTTGATCTCGCCCGCATCGGATGTCGCGCCGATGGTATCGTCAAAGAACTGTATAACCCAGGTTCACGACACTTTGCATCGCCGGATTATAGAAACAATTACGAAACGCATAATAATTTCCTTCATAACGCATATTAACCGCTGCTCTCACAATTAGCCAGGACTTGCATGTTCGAAAGATTATGTATCTTCAAACCAGAGGCCGCAAGTTTTGGCCAAGTTTATGTTAATTAAACGATGTCCCAGAGTATCCGCTATCAGTGAGAGATAATTACAGAACTAAATAACTGATATTCGAGAAATAAAACATTTCATTAATGTCCAGCATCACATTTGAAGATATCTTAATTTCTGGATAGTTCACGTGCCGTTATATTAAATTGATGTACGTGTTCTTCGCGGAAAACTATCTTAGTCTGGCAACAAAAACAAAGAAACTTTATATAAACAATGTATTCAGTTATTACTTTGTAAACCAGTCATCCAAATAATTTTCTAAAAAAGAAAGTATAACTAATACGTACATTTGTACCTAAGTAGTTAATACATGACACCTTCGTGTACTATTACGACTGGAGTTTCTTAGTATAAGCAATTCCAATTACCTATTTACGTACGAATAAGTATATTCTAGCTTCAATAAACAAAGATAAATAATAATCATGAATACAATAAAAATAATATACTCATACAATAATCAGAATTTTATGAACCGAATCGATTTTAAAAAAATGAGTGCGTGTAACACAAGAAGTAAAACTTTTTAATTTGGCAGATACAACTTGAGATATGATGATATATATTCATATGTCGAACAATGGCATCAGTATGTTTAAATTACAAAATAAATGATTGTCAATGTTTATTATTGTTGTTAATTGTAAGTTTAAACAGTTTCGAACAGATGGCGCTTCAAATTAGTTTGTTGACAGAAAACTGTAGGACTGACCGTTATAGATATCTCATAGATGGCGACACCTTTTAATTTTGAAATTTTTTTGAACTCCAGTTTATTATATTGTGCACGTGTTTTTTTTAATCTATGACAGAGTCACAGCAACGTGTGGCCGGGTCAGCTAGTATATTATATTTTTGTTATAATCAATAATTATTTACGAATGCACTTTTCACTGATTAAAGTTTGATATCCCAATCGGATCCTAAATATACTGACCATCGATTTTTTGTGATTTTGCTTATCTCTGTCTGAATAATATTACAACTAGCGGGCCTGGGAGACATTGTCCCGCACTGATTATAAAAAAAATCTTTAACAAATTATATACCAAAACCTTCCTCATTAATCACTTTGTACACTGGTGAAAACCGCATGAAAATCCGTTCAGTAGTTTTTAAGTTTATTGCGAACAGACAGACAGACGCTGTAGGGGACTTTGTTATATGCTATGTAATGATATACATAACCCTAGGGATAAAGAATTTACAATGTAAATTATTAGATAACATTACAGTTTATAGACTTCATTTTATAGACTGTTCTACAAGTACTTATAATGGATTTACTTATATTATTGCACGCTCATATCATAATATATCATTAAACACTCATCAAAATATACATTTTTTGTGGGCAGTACTAACCCGTTCACTGCTACATGATTTTCGCGATCCAGTGGCACTCTCATTCTGCACTAGTTTCAACCAACTTCATTCGAGCGTGTAAAGGGCTACTATTTGTACCAATTCAGTGAACAATCCGTTTGTTTGTGTTGCAACTGTGGATTCTAGTACGGAAGTAATTTTTTTTATAGTTTTTTAGAAACGAATTTTACGTGTACCATCCAATTAAACTGTTACATATTTAATTTTATTTAGTGTCTTATATTAACTGAATAATACAGATTTTCCCAGCACTCACTATTTCGAAGTTATTTTCATTAGAGTTTTCGGGTCACTTGTACCAAAAATTTTAATGTGGGGTTAACCTGTAGTTTTATTAAATTATTTCGAAATTTATGGTATCGACTCTCTTGAACACAATTTAAAGATTTAAATTTTATTTAATATTTTTCAGATTTTTTTTTATAATTTAAATAAAAATTGTTTTTTTTACAATCGTTTTAAAGTACCTGTTACCACTCCGTTACATTATGCATCATTCTTTTAACATATCGATTTAAAAACTATTCTACGTCTTATTTCATGACATAAATAAATACTTTATGTAACCTCCTTAGAATCCGTTATATCGTTTGAGCGTAAGCGATGAACAGTCATTCAAACCAACGTAGGTACGTACCCATGGCTTGTATTGTTGTTTGAATTAGTGTAAATTTGACCTATACTTTGTGTACAATAGTTTTTTTTTATGACAGGTACCCTATGTCTTCATCTGTATTCCTAACAACGTGTATGCAAAACTTCACGAAGATCATGTGAGTGAAGTCGTAAAAGCGTAACAAGCCAACATTCACATTAATAATATTAGGATTTTTAAAACACTTAAGTAAGAAAATGTTTCCATGTATCGCACTGATTCTTTAATATTATCAGTCAGTGATTTTTTTAAATGTCATAAGTAGGCAACCGAACAGGTGGGTCACCTGATGTTAAGTGATCACCACCGTCGATAGACACTAGCAACACCAGGGGAGTCGCAAGTGCACTGCCAGCCTGTGTATGGGGAGGGTATAGGGAAGTGGGCCTTTTTCTCTCACTGACCGAACCAAACGCAACAATGCAAGCACTGTTACTGTGGTTACTGTTACTTTTGGTAGTGCCCCGGGCGAGCCGACGCATTCATGCTGAAACCAGTAATAGCTTCAGCGTGGCTCTACCACCTTCAAAATTTATTCTTTGATCTACGTATTACTAAAGTGCCTTATTGGAATATAACCAACGAGCGAATGTATTCCCATTACAACTTACGCAAACAAACATCAAAGTAAGTCATCACCTTTCAAAGAACACGTGAACAAGCTGAAATTAGCGCTCGCATAGAGATCAAATGCAAGATTCATCACAGCGTATAAATATAGATATCATGTCATGAATACAGGCTGATTGTGGAAGGGTGCGGCGATTATAACCCGCCTAAGTATACTAAAATACTCAAATAAACGAATCAATTAGAAAATGCATCAAAATAAACCGCCTACTGCGTTTTCCGAGCCTAGCCCGTCCGAAGGGGACCCACCCTAAAGGACGGGTCGTTGACCCCTCACTCTAGTCACGCTCGTGTTACTTTCATTAGAAATTCATACAACCGTCCTTTTCTTACATACTTCAAACATATATATCCCTCTCAGTGATTAAATAAATAAAGCTGAAAATGTTTTCTCGCTAATAGCAACATGATACGTTTTATTATTCAGCAAATAATTTGAGAGTGTACCATAAATTCACATATGTTCGCAAATTGAAACAGAAGTTCAGACAGTTGGAGTTAGTCGAGGAAATTGCCATACCGTTGTTAATAGCATTTCCATAACATTATATATGATGCCAGTGTAAATTGGTTTAAGTTTCACAAGTACGTAGTTTTAATAACTTCAATGACTACTGTAACGTTATCAAGTTCCGCGATTATAAATATGAATTCATATAATCAATATTAAAATGGTAACATAAAATGATGTTAGAGCCACGATGAAACTATTACTAGTTTCAGCATGGATGGGTCGGCTAGCCCGGAGTAGTACCACCCACTCACATAACACCGACGTGAAGTAACAGTGCTTGCATTGTTGCGTTTCGTTCGGTCAGTGAGAGCGCCGGAGGCCCACCTGCCTCCCCTAATCTTTCCCCCAAAGGGTGGCAACGCACTTGCTACTCTGGTGTTGTTAGTGTCCATGGACGGTGGTGATCACTTAACATCAGGTGACCCATCTGTTCGTTTGCGATCTATGACATAAAAAAAATAAAATACCAGAAGTAATAGCTCACAGAAATAAAATAGCTCACTACGTTGCACTATGGCTAAGTATAGTAAGCATTAATGGTCGAATGTCAGTTCCAATTCTAGCTGCGGCTTGTTCCAAAAGATTTTTAACAGTTCGCAAGTTTTTCTTCACAATTCAAACAAACAAACAACTCATTTGCATTTTCTTCACTATTTTATTAACTCTATGTAAAATAAAGTAAATTTTCAAAAAAAAGTATTAACCGACTTCAATATCAATCAAAAACCCATAAGGCACTAAAAAGCGGAAAATAAATTGTTTATCAAATTAACCAAATGAAATAAAACATATGAATAGGTGTGCTACCTAGAGATGTACTGGAAGTCGTTACCAACCAAAATTTTTGTATTACAGAGACGCGAGATTGGACTTAAACTTTGTACTTATGTAGATGATATGATTTTCGGTTTGGTTGGCACCGACTTCCAATACATCTCTAGCTAGCACACATATTCATATGTTTTATTTCATTTGGTTAATTTGATAAACTATTTATTTTCCGCTTTTTAGTGCCTTATGGGTTTTTGATTGATATTGAAGTCGGTTAATACTTTTTTTTGAAAATTTACTTTATTTTTCCATTTTTAGTGTACCTACATAAATATATTTTACTAGCAGAGCCCGCGAACTCCGTTCCGCCTTAAGTATATTAAAATATGCGCATTTTTGCGGTATGGTATCTATCGGTATGGTATGCGATATGGTTTCAATTGGTTGTACAATAAGTAACGTTTGGTACGAACGCAACCTTATCAATAAACCGCGATAGTTTCTACCACCAACTCGGCTACCATCGCTTCACACATTATACACCTTAAGTAATGTAATTACAATGCTTGCGTCATGTTGTAACACAGCAACGAACATAAGCACAATAGGCTCCTAAGAATTGAAGAGTTTTTTTATAATATTGGTGGCAAACGAACATACGGGTCACCTGATGGTAAGTGATCACGGCCGCCCATGGACAATTGCGACACGAGAGGAAACACAGATGCGTTGCCGGCCCTTAAGAAAGGAGTAGGCTCGTTTCTTGAAAGTTTACTTACTTTGTCACGGATCCCATAATCAGAACCTAACCAAACTCTCATCAAACTACCCTTGAAGTACATCCTTTCCAATAAAAAATGAATCATCGAAATCGGTTAGCGTGATATTGAGTTATTCGTCTATTTGTCGTGTACATACTTAATGCAAATTTAAAACTTATACGGTTTTGCACTGGATGCCGTTGTCGGAACTGGACCAAATTAAAATATAACCACATGGCAAATCAAATCAAATCAAATCAAAAATACTTTTTTCAGTTTAGGCCCTAATAAGGCACTTATGAACGTCAAAGACTACTACCGGTTCGGTAAACAACCCAGTCATCGAGAAGAACCGGCAAGAAACTCGATCGGGTACTTTTTTTTTTAACATATATTTCTAATACATTATACAACAATGCTTTTAGTGGATGCACAGAGAGGAGTCAATTCCAGACATCACTATCATTCACATACTGATCCACTCTATAATATCCTTTTGAAACTAAAACCCGTTTGACATGGCGCTTAAATTTACAGTCCGGCAAATCGGTAACTAGCTTTGGGACTTTATTGTAGAACCTAACATTACCTAAAAAACTATTACTGGTTTTGCTAAGTCTGAAACATGGGACCACCAGTTTATTACAGTTTCTAGTATTTAGATTATGCCGGTCTTTAACTAAATTCAGTTTCTCAAAGTTTTTGATGGAGTGGACCGATTTGAATGCACAGACTAAGTTATTCTCCAGGATATGCTTTACTGTTTTCTTGGTGAGGTTTTATTGTGAACCTTAGCAGTGATGCGTGTCCATACAAACAGGCAGATAGACATTTCTAAAAATGATTGCAATGTATTCTATTATTTATTCCTAGACACCTGCAACAATTTTTTTCACAAACATCGAAAAAGTATGGACGCTTTCTTATTATATGTATAGAAGAAGAAGATTAGTGGAAGAGACATGGTGAGGAAACTTATGCGCTTGATAATACTAAGGCATATTTTATTATGTATTGAAATAAACAGTGTGTGTCGTAAAGACACACGATAGAAGTGAAACTTTTACAGAACAACATTTACATTATCCATCAAAGTTACTTTAGAATAATACATAATCTATTCAGTAATCGCAACGCCGTCTGAACGTACATGCAAGCATTAAAGACAAAAAAGAAAGAAAGCGAGAGGAGCGTATGTCTCACTGTTCTCCAATACCCGAAGGCAAGTGAGAAACTGCTCCAACTCTACTCGACACAGTGTTTACTCCCTCTAATTTTCGTTACACAAAAAGATCGCGAAGAATTTCAAAACCCTTCCATAAGGAAATAAAATAACAAAAGCGTAAGTTTCTCCGTATTTGAAACCGTCAATAGGTACGATGTTTTGTTAGTTGAGTTCGTACGTTCCCTTGGGAAGAGGCCTCTGTCCAGCAGTAGGATTTTTAATGGGTGATTTTATTATTATATATCACTAGCTGTACCCGCAGCTCCGCACGCGTTTTTTTTTAATCGCATTAAAGAATTATAGAATTGTGAGACTATGTACAATTACAGAAGCGCTCTTTAAAGACAATTGTAAGTACGACGCGCACGCCACAAAAAGTAATATGTAACGTGTACATTCGATATATAAATACAAAAAGCGTGCCAAATGAGGTTTGTCATCAACAACACATTTGGAACCTTAACCCACCATATAACTACCTCAGTGCTCACTTACACTGTATAAGGAACTAACGAAACAAAAACTTAAAATATTATTATTAAGATTTACATTTACATTATATTTAATATACATTGCCATTATTATAATTAAGATTTTGTGACTATACAAAAAATAAACGCTTGTCTGTTCCTGCACGCACTCCTATGTGGAAGTTACTGTAAGGCGAAGCTCTGCCCGGATAAATAGTTACAGTGCCTTCAGAGTGTTTATTGCCATTCCTGACTGCATTGACTCTATACGTGATTTGTGTAACATCTAAGATCTTTTTAGGAAAACCTCTATATCATTAATGTTATTAATAATTATAATGCCAAATTGTAAACAATAGGCTGATAATTATTTCTCTTATTAAAAATAAAGAATGAGTTGAAATCTTGCTCATGCAGACAAAGTCGCGGGTAAAAACATCTTACTAAATTTCATGCAGACAAAGTCGCGGGTAAAAACATCTTACTAAATTTCATGCAGACAAAGTCGCGGGTAAAAACATCTTACTAAATTTCATGCAGACAAAGTCGCGGGTAAAAACATCTTACTAAATTTCATGCAGACAAAGTCGCGGGTAAAAACATCTTACTAAATTTCATGCAGACAAAGTCGCGGGTAAAAACATCTTACTAAATTTCATGCAGACAAAGTCGCGGGTAAAAACATCTTACTAAATTTCATGCAGACAAAGTCGCGGGTAAAAACATCTTACTAAATTTCATGCAGACAAAGTCGCGGGTAAAAACATCTTACTAAATTTCATGCAGACAAAGTCGCGGGTAAAAACATCTTACTAAATTTCATGCAGACAAAGTCGCGGGTAAAAACATCTTACTAAATTTCATGCAGACAAAGTCGCGGGTAAAAACATCTTACTAAATTTCATGCAGACAAAGTCGCGGGTAAAAACATCTTACTAAATTTCATGCAGACAAAGTCGCGGGTAACA
>MU159051.1:454640-465306 GCA_015888305.1 Antheraea pernyi | reverse complement strand
CATTTTATATAAAATAAATAGCTTTCTGCACTTCTCCTTCATATAAACTTTAACTATGCCAAATTTCACGTTCATCCGTTCGTCCAATTCCGTTAAAAAGGGATACAAAGTTTAGGCTTCACGTATTAATATATAAGATGATGATGATGATATGAACAAGTAAACAATTATTACGGAACCATCAACAAGTAAGCCAATTCACGTGAAGACAACAACAAATTAAACTGAGGATTTCAAATTTAATCATATTCAGTCTTTTAATGGGTATAAAGGGCAACCAACCTAAGCAAGCGCCAGGCTTCAAGGCAGTTAGATATATTTTGTTAAACAATACAGATTTATTAAAACTTTTAGTGTATAAATATACAGTCTTCGCCAAACATTTTAACCGCTCCGAATACAGTTGTGCAGAACACAAATTTAGGTATAAATATTTTACTATATGTAAAACATCGAGATGTTATAGGTCGTAGAGCTACGCTGAAGCTACTACTGGTTTCAGCATGAATGGGTCGGCTCGTCCGGCGTAGTACCACACAGAAAACCGACGTGACGTAACAGTTCTTGCATTGTTGCATTCCGTTCCGTCAGTGAGAGCGCCGGAGGACCACCTCCCCCCTCCCCACTTTCCCAACGCCTCTCCCTCAAACAACACAGGCTTGCAACGCACTGGCGACTCCCCCGGTGTTGCTAGTGTCTATAGACGGCAGTGATCACTTACAATCAGTTGACCCGCCTGTTCGTTTGTCCCATATAATATATTTAAAAACAAAATCTTAATAAATATATTTTTGAACTTTTTGTTTATTTTTTTATCACACAGGACTTCGCAGACCCCTTACATGTTCTCTGCAACCTAATGGGGCCCACGACCCACACGGCAACAAACATTGGAGCACTGCAATATTATCATACAGCCCTATTTAATAATCTATTGTTCGTACATAATCTATACTAAGTCACATAAATATGTTAAAACCTTTTTGTTGAGTTTTCTCAATTCGAATAACTTTTATTTCCAGTCCAGTAATTAGAAACACGAGTAATTAACAACTGACAGTAATTATATTATTTCCAATTATCTACATTAATTTGCTTACGACTTAGTAATTACCTAATGTATAAAAAGTATATATACTACAGCTGAGGGGCGAGACAGTTTACGAGACATATTAAGAGAGACAGTTTTGTTTTTTAATTGGAATAGTCCGTATCTCTGCCATCATGTTTCCATGATCGATTCTTATTATACACTAGCTGTTACATGCGACTTTGTCCTTGTAAAACTTCATAAAAAAAACATGGTGTGTCGAAGTTACACGATAGAAGTGATACTTTTGTATTACAGGGAAACATTTTAATTAAAAAACACAAGGTATTCCCAGATATATCGCCCCCTACGTTGCTTAACTTTGGTGATAGGACGAGAACCGGTGTTTTCAACACTCTAACTAACACATAGACCCTTTAATTTTCGTAAATTTTGTCCGGTGTAGGTGGACAATGTTTTTTTATGCCAAAAGGCAGCAAACAGGCAACCGCCTCACCTGATGGTAAATGGTTACCGTCGTCTATGGACAACTCCAATATCAAGGGCATCACTTGGTTGCCGGCCTTGTAGAGCGCGTTTCAGTCCCTACTTGAAGAGCCTCATATCATAGCCCTGAGGAAAAACCGTGATGTGTAATACATTCCACAACGCTAGCGTACGCATAATGAAGATTCGAGAGAACCTAACCACGGTGGTCGCCATTTTGCTAGCTTTTAAGGTGTGCGGGTAATCGACCAGCCAGCGGCGGGAGGTGTGTGTTTGAAATGGTGAAGAAGGCACCATGATACTTGAGCGAAACGTTATTTTTTTTAAATCTAAAATAACCTAAATTACTCTTTATAGCATCAGCTATAAGTACCGTCCCAAATTCGACTCAAATGTTTCGGAGATTTTCCCTTAATAGACAGACAAAATTCTTCAATTTCTTTCTTATTATATATACCGTGTATACTTTGAAACCCACTTAGTATAAAGCTGTTATTTTGATATTACAAACATAAACTAAAACCTTATCGACATTTAATTATATTATGTTACTTAGTGTTTTTGACTACGTACAGTAGCGCCACGCCACGTGAAACTATTACTGGTTTCAGCATGAATGGGTCGGTTCGTCCGGGGTAGTACCACCCTCTCATAGAAAACCGACGTGAAGTAACAGTGTGCTTGCATTGTTGCGTTTCGTTCGGTCAGTGAGAGCGCCGGAGGCCCACCTCCCCTCCCCTCTCCTCTCCCTCTCCCTCCCCTAACCCTTCCCCCAAAGGGTGGCAACGCACTTGCAACTCCTCTGGTGTTGGTAGTGTCCATGGACGGTGGTGTGATCACTTAACATCAGGTGACCCACCTGTTCGGTTGTGACCTATGACATAAAAAAAAGAGTTAATATCTCGGAACAATGCACTTCAATTTCCCATGTACATTAATTATTTCAATAATATTTTTTTATAAATTAAATCGCTACATAGTATAAAACAAAGTCGCTTTCTCTGTCCCTATATCCTTATGTATGCTTAAATCTTTAAAACTACGCAACGGACTTTGATGCGATTTTTTTTAATAGATAGAGTGATTGAAGAGGAAGGTTTATCATATATATTAATACGTGAAGCCCAGACTTTGTATCCCTTTTTGAGAGAAATGCGCGAACGCATGAACGTGAAACTTGGCATAGTTAAAGTTTATATGGAGGAGAAGTGCAGAAAGCTATTTATTTTATATAAAATGCATTAGAAACACATTAAATTAATTAAATATGCATTACTCATACTACTGCTTCAATTTTACACACATGTAAATAAAAAAGACATTTTGACATCTGTCAATAAAGGACTTCAAAAAAGGTTGTGAAGGAGGTTGCTATGCTCGACTGTATGTATTATTTTACTCTTACGTTCCAATTACCCTTTTTCATTCTACATTCAACAATGATATTAACCCTAATAAAATTCAAACTTAAAAAAATCAATGAACTATGGTCGAACGTCGACCACTGGGCTTTTTTTTTGTAATCTAATCTTTGTTGTTATAGAAGCCATCTCCATACTAATAGAGCCGTGTGAGCACAATAAGTTAATTAGTGAAACCGCTCGAGCCGCCGCTGGTTCGCTCAGTGTATGTACCACTTTGTTATATAAACAGACCATATATACCTATTAGCCCTTTTAGTAAATATATATCAATATTTATCGCTGCGAAAAGGGAATGTTGTTTACTTTTCTGTCACACTATTTTTGAATTTGTAAAACTTTATGAAAAACGAAGAAATTATAGCAGATGGTAACGGCGGTATTGTTCCTATATATGTCTACTTTATAATTGATTATACTGTGGGTATTGTGTCGTAATACACGTTGTGGTTGAGGACTTTATATTACAATCCAAAAACCCAAAACATGGGCGAATAATCTTTTTTTTTTTCTTTTTTTTTTATTGTAGCTCGGCAATGTGACTGTACTGACACAGTGCAATCCAAAAACAATGGCGACCACCGAGAGACATACTATCCATCACCGGTTGCCACTGTCATGCCGGCCCGCGTAAGTATCTCTTCACGTCGCGCTTGAAGGACCCCATGTCATAGGAAGGAGGGAACACACTGGCCGGTAGATTGTTCCACAGCTTCACGGTACGGCAAAGATAAGATGTTGCGAACTTTTATAAAAAAATATAGTACAAAACATAAAAATATAGTTTTAGAATTTTATATTGTATGGGGTAAAATATATCCTTTGTTTTATTAGAGTTTGAAATCGCCAGTACCGTGGGCTGGCGTGGTGATTATGCTTATATCTTCTTTCGGGAAGAGCTTTGTGGTTCTGCAGTGGGTCTCTTATAGGTTGACGATGAAAGTATTCAAGGACCTTAATAAATATATAGTGTCCTGGTAATTCCCTTAGAAATGTATACATCTATCTGGAATTTAATAAAAGAGAGGTTCGCGCAAAATTTTAATATAATCAGTCTTAGAGTTCCTTGTTCGGAAAGTTACGTCGAGTTGCTATCAAAGGCAACGTGAAATCCTAAAAATCGAATCAGCGACGTCGTCTAAAGCTCACTAAGCGCTTTAAAGCGATCGATTCGCATCCAACGTCATAAAGGAACGAATAAGAACGACTGGTAGCTGCTTGAATGAGAATTCTCCGTTCAATGCGACATTATGCAGCTCGCTCTTTTATTAAAATTACCTTGGTATCTTAGAATGTCTTTATTACATTATATACCTATACTTGCCCATTTCTGCGACTCTATTTTCGTCGTTTATTACCTCAATTCGTATGTTATTGGCAGTGTTTTCGACGAAAGCTCCCGGGCGGTTTGACTTTTTCCAACACTTTCAACATTTATCGTTATATTTCAACCAATTTACAAAAAATCTTAACAAATTGTATACCAGAACCTTCCTCATGAATCACTCTATCTATTAATGAAAATAACATGAAACTCAGCTTATTAGTTTTTGAGTTTATCTCGAACAAACAGACAGACAGACGCGGTGGAAAACATTGTTTTGTAATATTTATTGATAAAAATTTATTTTGGTATATCTAATATCAATAAATTACAGTATAATTGTGAAAGTTTGCATATTTTATATATTTTGTTATCGACACGTCCTTTGTGTTATATATTTTATTCGACGTCCTTTCAGTAGACGGCATTGGAGCGAACGAATATATATAACTTTTATCAGATCACTGTGAAAGTTAATACGTTTATAGTGCCCCATTTTGTAGCAATAATATCTTAAATCGGAATAGTTACCAAAACAGAAAGAATAAAAATAAGTTCGCTATATATCATTATATCTTTGAAAGTTTAATCGTACTAAATGTATTGGCTGGTTCAAAAATTAGGTTCCCTCTTAAGGAGTCTGCTTTATTTGTAAAACAAACTTGATAAGTTATGTCCAGTATACATCAAAACTCATCTGTCGATTTACAATCTCGATATTCTCAACATAAGACGTATATATTTACTAGCTTTTGGCCATGACTTCACTCGTATGTCTCTCTTTCTTTTTTCTCTATTAAAGGTACCTTATAACCTATTCTGTGCATTTGACAAAATCTATAAAAAAATTTGACGTGACAACTTTTTTAGGCGCGTTGAGCGGTGTTTTTTTGGCAGGAGATGAATTTATAATTTCGTGTCAGGACATGCTTGTAAGTGTGACTGATCGCACTGGCCTTGCTCGGTTCGCGTCAGACTAGCGACGCGTAGTATAAGAGTTATCACATAAAACACCACCAATTTTACACAATATAGAGTCAAGTAACACAAGATTACGAATAAAACATGAAATCCACTACATGACAGACCAAAATCCCGCCAAAAACTCGTGGTGAATTTTATATTTTATTCATAATCGTGTGTTATTTAGCTGTATATTTTGTAATATTGGTGTTATTTTACGTAATATACTTTAGCTATCGTAAATAAGTGAAGTGGATGAGAAATAATAATACCACGGGGCATCGATTCTGACTTGCTATAAAACACCCTGGGAAGTTCTAACAAGGCAGCAACTATGTTAGTTCATTAAAATGATCCCAATAAACTTGCAATATCATTACCTAATTGACAATAGCAGTAACAATCTAATAGATGATTGTTTGCTAAAGATAAAATATATATATGACAATGTGCTTTAAAATGGTAAACACGATAAACTTAGACTTGACTTTCTTGACTTGACTCACAAGTGCAGCTAAGAGAACACACGTCTAGTTACTTGGTGACAGATCAAATCAAGGACCCTTTTTTTAAACGTGGAGAGAAAATCCATCATGGACTGTCAGGCCCCATATACATGGTGGTTGCGACCCAATCAGGCTGTAAAGCCCTACCACCCCGCTTTCGCCATTGCCTCGTTCATTGTTCAGCAGGGTGATTCACGTGCAGGTGAGGTTGGCTTGGATGTCTCAAGTCTTAGACGTTATTGGAAACCCCTTACACCCCCCCATAATTTATAGTAAACACGCTAAATCTTGAGGGGATTGGCTCTCAAGCCCAGCTGACGGAACACACCTAAAACTGCTTGAAGACGGAGTTTCAATTTGAACGATTTAACTAGCCACACGGGCTTAGATAAAGGCCTTCGATGTTTTTCTTAACAAAAATCTTGACCCAATTGCAAGGATTCGAACCTACATCGGTCGATACTGTGTACATACAATAATTACAGATACATCATCGCTTTGCTAATGCGAAAATAGTATATGTAACTATTACCAAATTGACATCGAAAAACAAACAAACAGACAAACAAAAAGACGATTAATAACAAAAATAGAAAAACAAACGACACCCTAAATCCCGCCCCCTATCCTACCTAACACTCATCTAAACCTATCAAGGACCCTAACTCATCTCTATGTTTCCTTCATAAAAACTGGGCTTCATTCGCAACGATTCAATCTATCATCGCTTCAAAATCATTCAGAGGCGACAGTAATCGGTTGTAAAGTAGACCGTCTACCAGTTTTGTTGCTCTTCGGTATAAAAAAGCCTAAAGCAGAATTACCACTTTTGATTCATGAAAAATTATTAACATAATTTACCGGTAAATTAATTGTATTTTTTTTTTATTGTAGCTCGGCAATGTGACTGTACTGACACAGTGCAATCCAAAAACAATGGCGACCACCGAGAGACATACTATCCATCACCGGTAAGCGATATTGTAGAAAAAAAAACGTTAAGGGCATATCTTTAGCGAAATATATGGGTTCCGTAGATTATTAAGCATTATATGATTCATTTAATATCTGTAAATATAATACAGGGCTTTTATGGAAACCTTATCGATTCAACATACCTTGTTTTTGACCAAGATGACAAAACAACAAAAAGATAACAGAACTAGACAACAAAACAGACAAGAGAACAATTGTAGGGATGGAGTTCTGAGATCGATGATTCACATTATCGATTTTTAGACAAAGAAAAATCGATATTAAGCCTCGAATCGATCCAGTGAATCAATATTTGATACTATAAAATCATAAGCCGATCTTTTTTAAAGGTCATCAAACCAAAAAAAAAGAATGAAAAAATCGATTTTTGAATAATCGTTCCACTAGACCTCAATTTTTTTCATCCATGCGATTCGTAATGATTTAGGAATCAATTTTTTTTACGAAGCATCGCTATCCCTAGGCAATTGATTATTTGGGGTACCCCGAGTAACTGAATTATGTTAGACCATTTGTTCAAGGTCTTCACAGCTTCACCGGACTACTATCATTATGTTGGACCAGCCGCCGCATGTCATTTAAAAACAGCGATCAGATGAAAGCGCGAGATATATGTACTGTGGCGCCATCTCTTAACGATAAACATAGCATTATTAGTGAAATTCAGTTTTGTCTCGAACATAGAGCTTTTGTGCACACAGTATTTCAGAGATAACGGTGTAAAAAATATTGCTATTAAACTAAGTAATATTAATAAAGATAATAGTAATGGTTTTCTTTGTACATAACATAACAAAACATACATAATATTAGTTTTATTATTATAATACGTAGAATAAAATAGTAATTATTGTAACGATGCACTCCTCGTAAGATAGAAAACGTACTTGATGACGACTGGAGCCGAATAAACCCGATTCACTATTGGAGGGAATAGTGGCTTGGACTGGTAGGTAATGTGGTCAAATCACTTGTATCTTCACCTCCATTTATTGCGGGTTTAATATAAGGAAATATGTGGACTGTATTTTTAGCGGTCTGCGAGGGCAAGAATATTACGGATACATGCTCAATCGCGGGATTCAAAGGTATACAATCGATTGGGCTGGGAAAAAGAAAACATACATAGTTACTTGGTAGAGGTGCGGCCAATCGGCCTATTTCAGCGCTTGTTGCAGTGGAGAAACTTTTTTTTCACAGCGCCTGATAATATGGTATTGCGTCCGTATCCAGTGAGTAGGCGGGTCACAGCATATATTCTCACGACGCGACTTACGAATTTTTTTGCGACACAGAGCGATCACTTAAATTGCGTGATGCAAACGATACTGGCGGCGCGAATGCATGCGTCCCTCTAGCGATATGTTAAGGAAAAGGATTCTAGGTGTTGGAAGGAACAGGAGTTGCCCTCGCGGACTGCAACAAAACTAACTACCTATAAAATAACTACCAACTACGACCGACCCGAGCGTGACCGTTCACTTTAGTTCATTATCTAAAGGACGTAAATAATTTTTGCTTCAAGAAGTATGTTCAACAAACCAATCACAAACAAATAATACTGTGTTATGTATGTGTAGTATGTGTTCTGCACGGATCATTTTTCTTATAATAACGGTTTTTTGCACATATTTGTGGATCGCTAAAAACTTCCTTAAATTATAGCTTTAGAAAAACACAGTTTTTTCCCGTCCCCTGCCGCTTTCAAATCAACATTTTGATCTCGACTCGCTACGGAAAGGAAATGATTTCGCTCCAATATAGATTGTGAGACGCGGGACACTGTGTTGTCGTTTTTTTTATATAATTTAATTGCGGTATATTAAATACTTTTCTACGAATAATCTGTTACGTTGGAATTAAATCATATTAGAAAATTAAGTATATATTGAAGTTATTTATGGAAGAGATATTAAAATTTTATTATTACTAAGCCGACCCGGCGCGGCGACTATTTGCTGTGATTCAGTTATTGAAAATGAAATTGAAAATTAAAATGTGGCACCCATCTGTAAGATATATATAATAGTCGGTCCTGCAGTTTTCTGCAACAACTCAAGGGTGCTAAAGTGGTGCTATTACCTTCGATGTAACAACGCGAACCTTACTGAGTTAAACTAGCTAAGCTAAATCATATATATACGAATAAGTGAAGCACACATGTGTACCAATTAGTGTTGTAATTGAGTTTTAAACTTATTGATAGTTTCGACATCTTGAAGTCGGCCCGGTAATGTATTCCATAATCGTATGGCAGTTCTTGTGAATGAGTTTGAATATAAATTAGATCTGTGCTGAAGTATCTCCAGTTTTTAATTTTAACTTAAAAATTGGAATATGGTAATCATAATGGGAAATCAAAAATGGGATATCCAACAATACATTTTAATTTCAATCTGAGTATTAGAGTACGGAATGCATACAATAAATAAATCATCCAGATGATTTTAAAAACTGAACACAATACTTATGTAAATCAATTTAAATCATTAAATCCGTTTAAATAAATATCATATTGACCTTCGCTGCTCTGCCGAGCACCTTTCACTTTACCCCTACTCCGCGGCCGGCTGTAGTGCGATAGATGTACGAAAAATGTTGAGGAGATGAAAAGAAATTTTACTTTAAATACAGTGCAGTAGTGCAAGCCTCGACACGAAGTCCATCTCTAAGCATATCTAAAAAACTTGTTATATTCTTCTTTCTCTATTTAATTTATGACAACCAATCTGCTGCTAGATTATTACTGCCATTGTCGAGTAAGTAATTACGTTACAAATTTCTTGAGATCATTCTAGACTGACACTATTCTAACAAAATGGCGGCCCTCTTGTTTAACTTTCCAGGGAGTTTTTGTGGCAAGTCAGAATCTTAGAATCAGAAAAATAACCAAACTATATTAGGTAAAATAACATAGGATTATGACTAATTACATTCATGACATTCCAAACATCCCGTAAAAAGCTCTTGTTACATTCTTTAATCACCCTCTGTCCGCGACTTCGTTCGCGTAGAATAGCTACTTTGGGCTAACGCGAATACGCAGCGGAAACTCTAAAAAAAAACAAAAACGATGTTGACACATTCTTAATTGGTGCTCCGCTCCCACTGGTATTAGCGTGATAATATATAGCCTATAACCTTTCTCGATAAATGAGCTATATAATACTTAAAGAATTTTTCAAATCGGACCAGTAGTTCCTGAGATTACCCCCTACAACCTCACCAACTAAGAAATTTTACCTCTTTATAATATTAGTATAGATTACTTAAAAATAATACTATAAAATCATTAACATTAATGTAAGAATTTACTATAAAAAATATACACTAAAGAAATCATTTATCATAAATGTTGTTATCTTAAATAAGGACAGATCGGAAATTAATCTCATTTGACACGAATTCCGTAACACGCCGCGCCACGGAGATGAGATATTGCGATAGTAAAAAATATAGATCACTGGTCTGAGTTTTCGAGATTAAACGTTCTTTATTGCTCTCGATATTTTTATATTAGATCGTTATAATAACCATAACGTATTAGTCGCGATAACTAGATGTCTTATTAACGAAAGAGCCTTTGTTTTAGTTGTTAAGGCATTGACAGGACCATTCCAAAGAACTCATTAGGCCATTCAACCAGCGATATACTGGAGAGACCATTTTTTTTATTGTTGCACGGCAAAGTGACTGCACTATGCCTGATGGTAAGAACAGTACAGTCCAAAAACAATGGCGACCACCGAGTGACACACTGTCCATCGCCGGTCGCCGCTGTCATGCTGGCCTGCGAATAACTGGATATTCACAGGTTGATCCCGAAACGCGACCCACAGAAGCAAATCACTATGACGGGCTTTTTCGCTGTAAAAGCCTACCACCTCGCTTTCGCCATTGTCTTATTCGTTATTCAGCA
>MU159051.1:408113-445471 GCA_015888305.1 Antheraea pernyi | reverse complement strand
AGACGTTTTGCGCGGCGGCTCGACGATAAAGCCGGAGAGGCCGCAGAGGGTCGTGAGATTGAATATCGCTTTCCCTTGATGGGTGCGATCTAGAACGACGAGAACCATGTCGTATGGGGCCCTGGTGCGCGGAGAGCGCATGCGATGAACCTTGCGAACAGGAATGAAATATTACTAAATAATGTCTAAAACTAATGTTTACTACCTCCATAGTATATTTATCTCAGTCTGTTAAAAAAAAAACAGAATACCAAGTTTCATTTCTGCCGCGTGAGAACTCGCACTCGATTTTGAAGTGAAAACTTCTTTGGGCGCGTTCAAGGGTATTTTTAGCGGGCCATAAAATTATGATTTCGGGTCATGGCATGCTAGCAAGCGTGACTGAGCGTATTGCGCTTGCGCTGCTCGCGTCACACTGGCGACGTGTGTGTAGCGGCATGTGTACGTCTAATATTCACGTTTTGTATTGACATTGTGAAGGTCATCATACGTTTCATTAATTAATAAACTGTATAAAAACGTATATAATTATAAGTCGGAGCTAGATAGGAAAGAGAGACTAATAATAATAAAATGATAATAAATTCAATTACAAATTATGAAATCTAAATAATTCACACTATAATTAATTTAAGAATTTAAAAGAGAAAACAGGTTAAATTCCTTTATTTTGAGTTTTCACTTCTATCGGCAGCCCTTATGACTGCCTCGACATTTTTTTAAATATAATTAGACGCGAATGAAACCTTGCTTTAGAGTTATACAGCGTATAGTCTGTGATAACAAGTTACACCGTCTGTGGTTTGGTTAAGATTTCTTCATTAGCTACAAACACCGGTCACATTATAACTGTATACGCGACATTCTAAAGACATGTATGGGTATCATTAAAAATAATTACACCGTTTATCAATTAGTAAAACTTGCAATGAATCCATAGCGGTTATTAATTTTTTAAACGGGCACATGTTAGTGATTTTTCAAATTATTATTTATAACTTAATGTTCATCTTTCAATTAGTACGTCTTACTAGACATGAACTATTACGAATCTGCACCGATCCAAAAAAAATTGACTGAGCGAACTATAGAAAGTTTGTGTCAGTGTAATTAGACAGGGATTTAGGAATCTGCCGTTATCTTATAAGATTATCAGTTTGAATTGGCACTGAGCTCATATACTCAGAAACCGATACATGGTCTGGCGGTCCAGCATACATGCCGCAGCCGTCCTTGATAGCGTTCCAAGCCTAAGCATCGATCCTCGGTTAACAAGGTGGTGGCGCCCTTGTTACAAACTTTCTAGGGAGTTTTTGTGGTATTGTTCCCCATCCACTTCACGTATACACAATAACCGAACTATATCACGTAAAATACCACCGATATTACAAAATATACAGTAGAATAACACAAGATTATGAATTCACTTAATATTATAAAGTTGAAGAGTTTGTTTGCTTGAACGCGCTAATCTCAGAAAATACTGGTACGATTTGAAAAACTATTACAATGTTAGATAGCTTCTTTATTGAGGAAGGTTATATATCCTCACGCTGCGACCAATAGGAGCGGAGCGCCAATGAAGAATGTTACAAAATTGTTTTTTCTCCTTTTGAGAGGTTCCGCTGCGTGGTAGTGTTAGCCCAAAGTAACTATTTCACGCAGCAAGCTCTCAAGAGGAAAAAACTCCGATTTTGAAATATTCTTCATTGGATCTCCGCTCCTATTGGTCGTAGCGTGATTATATATAGCCTATAACCTTCATCGATAAATTAGCTATATAACACTTAAAGAATTTTTCATATCGTACCAGTAGTTCCTGAGATTATCCCCTACAACTTCACAAACTCATCACGTCACAGATTTTACCTCTTTATAATATTAGTATAGATTCCTAGACGCCTGCAACATTTCACAAAAATATAAAAATGTACAGACACGTTAGATTAACATTCTTATTATATGTATAAAAAAAATCAAACGGTAATGTTGTCCAAGTTATTATAAAGTCTTCAACCAATGCGTGTTGCCAGTGATGACTTACGGCACTGAGACGTGGCCGCTAACTGTGGGCCTCATAAGAAAGCTCAATATCACCCAACGAGCGATGGAAAGAGCAATGCTCGGGGTTTCTCTGCGTGATCGAATCAGAAATGAGGAGATCCGTAGGAGAACTAAAGTTGCCGACATAGCTCACCGAATATCACAGTTGAAGTGGAATTGGGCAGGGCACATAGCTCGAAGGACTGATGAGCGATGGGGCAAAAAAGTCCTAGAGTGGCGACCACGCACCGGAAAGCGCAGCGTGGGACAGCCCCCCACCAGATGGACCGATGTTTTTTTTTATATCATAGGAGGCAAACGAACATGCGGGTCACCTGATGGTAAGTGATCACCACCGTCCATAGACACTAGCAACACCAGGGGAGTCGCAAGTGCGTTGCCAACCTGTGCATTCGGGGAAAGGCAGGGGAGAAGGAGGTGGGTGTCCGGCGCTCTCACTGACTGAACGAAACGCAACAATGCAAGCACTGTTACTTCACGTCGGTGTTTCTGTGGGTCGGGTGGTAATACCGCGGGCGAGCCGACCCATTCATACTGAAACAAATAATAGCTGGTATGGATTTAAAAAAAAATAGTTACTTTATTTAAATGACCAGCGATTTGAAATATCTCATTATAGTCTCTATTTGTCATACTTTGCACGTTCCTCACGTCTGTAATCTAAAATATTTGTACAATATTCAAGACAGCTAATACAAATACAACGTGTCTGTTTATACTTTCTAGATTTTTATAAAAATAATTGTTGCAGGTATCTGGGAATAAGTGATAAAATACTTTTCAATCAATTTTAGAAATGTTTGTTTTAAGAATACACCTCACTGGTAAAATACTGCGGTCATGATAAAACGCCTTAAAGAAGGTTTTCTTAGAGCATCTAGAATAGAGCATCGAGTAAGATTTCGTCTTTGTTTCCTAGCTAGCTTACTAGCTCAAGGGTGCGCGGCGCACCACGGTTTTGGCTGTTGCCTGATACATGCATTTCACGACCTATGTGAGCTAACCTAAGCTACGCCGGCGACCGGCGATGGATAGTATGTCTCTCGGTGGTCGCCATTGTTTTTGGATTGTACTGTGCTTACCATCAGGTACAGTACAGTCACTTTGCCGAGCTACAATAAAAAAAAATAAAAAAAATTCCCCTCTGGGCTTAGCGTTCTTACCTTCTTAAATATAGTCCGGTGAAGCTGCGACGGGCCATCAGGTCAATAGCGTAGTCAGTACGAAAAAAAAACTAGAGGTAAGTAGATAAGTAAATGGACTTAATATATCCAGGTAACTTAATTAATCGCTGTTTTTACATAAGGTTTTACACGGACGAAGTCGCAGGTACAGCCAGTATATAATAATTTAACTTTACGACTCGTTTATACAATGAGCTCGCATCCAAGCACATCTCATTGACAATCGAGCGTTTAAGTTTAAAAGAACATTTTTTTTTATATCATAGGAGGCAAATGAACAGGTGTGTCATCTGATGTTAAGTCATCACCGCCGTCCATAAATACCAGCAACACCAGAGAAGTCACAAGCGTGTTGCCAGCCTGTGGTGGGGAAGGGGGAGAAGGAAGGGGTGGTAGGGAAGTGAGAGGGAGGAGGTGGTCCTCCAGCTCTCTCACTGACCAAACGAATCGCAACAATGCAAGCACTGTTACTTTACGTCGGTTTTCTATGAGAGGGTTTGTAGTATCCCGGGCAAGCCGACCCATTCATGCTGAAACCAGTTATAGCGTCAGCGTGCCTCTACCACCTATAAATTAACCCAATTAAACACATTTTATACCCAAACAAAAATCGGCTGAGTGCCTTAAGCGCTCGCCTTAGTAGTCCGGTGAAGCTGTTAATAATATTTTAATATTCTTAGCTATATTTGCTATTTATCTTGTTTTATATTCCATACGTTAATTTTAGTTTTTATAATTGAATTCATTTTCACTTTTTAATTTAATTTTATTCTTTATTTTTTCTTTGTCAAATGTTTATCAATATTTACTGTTACATCATTTTAACTTTCCATTATTGTTAATAATGTTCGTTGTATCGACGCGATAAAGCGTTGTAGGTTTTCAGTCTAGTATGCTCCTTCGTATAGCTGTTATTATATTATTCATCGGACTGTTGACTGTTACATTATTTACATTTGCAAATAAATAGTAATGACAATACAATAATATATAATTTACATTGGATTTGACATCAATACTTTCCTGAGAATTTAGGTTTAAAAAAAAAGAAAACATTTTAAATACTTCATAGGGTTTCATTTTGACCAGGCTCATCTGATGTTAAATAAGTATATGATCTAAGATTTATAAACACGCTAAACGCAAAGAGGGCTAACTCTCAAGTGCAGTTGCCGGTATATACTTATAGGAGCTTGACAACAGACGACGAGGTTAGAAAAGACATGATGTTTTCCTACCAGAGCTGTCTTTATAAACGCAACGTCATAAAGTACACAGTGGAATTTATTAATAAAATAGGTCTCAGATAATACTCATTTGTAACTTACCTTGGCTGCATTTGGGTCATCAACAATGACCTTTGTGTCAAACTGTCATTATGACATTTTGAGAGGAGTTTTTGGCGGGATCTCGGAAAACCATGTAGTGGTCTTTATATTTTATCCATAATCTTGTGTTATTTGACTCTATATTATGTAAAATTTGTGGTGTTTTATGTAATATAGTTTGTTTATTGTGCATAAGTGAAGTGAATGGAAAATAATACCGCGGACCATGAATTCTGAGATGCCACAAAAACTCCATGGAAAGTTCTAACAAGAAAGCCATCGTCTTGTTGGAACATTGAACGAACTACTCGATAATGGAAATTAACAAACACTCTGGGTGAGAGAAACGAAATAATTCAGACAAAGAAGATGGTACGCTACTATTAACAAGGAGATTAATATAAAAAAGATGGATAACAGAATATGTACGAAATATTATATAGAAGATTTGGCGCTTATGCCTTTATATTAACATGGACACGGAAGAAAATGGGTTAAAGGATGCATAAGAACCTACATTGACAACTTCAGAATTGGCAGTAGGTGGTGTTTTATATAATATAGTTTATTTATTGTGCATAAGTGAAGTGAATGGAAAATAATACCACGGACCATGAATTCTGAGATGCCACAAAAACTCCCTGGAAATTTCTAACAAGACGGCCACCGCCTTTTAGTGCATTAAAATGAATGCAAGAAACTTATAACATCAATCTCTACTCGACAATGGCAGTAGTATAATCAACCTACTGGAAAATTTGTTGCCAATATAAAATTTAAAAAAATAAAGAAATCTATATTTTATTACTGCGATAAATGCGTTGTACTCTGACGTGTTCTAAATATATCAATTACAATCTCATTGGTGTTTGTATTTCTATCCTTATTCTATCATTTCCTTCACCAAAACATCCGGCTTATTCACAAGTATTCTAACCTACATCTACCGACGCGGTGTACACTCCTGCATGAAATATCAAAGCCATTATTACAAGACAAAGTCGTGGACAACAATTGTATCTAAATCTCTATCGAAATATCGTAAATGTCGAACGTTTTATTACAAACATCGAAATACGTGACTGCTGTATAAATGCAAAAAATGCGACCATAGTTCATCTGACAATACGTTATACTCTGACCTCGAACAGGTTAAATCGCGTATGTGAGAGTATTCCGAAATTCTAACGTTTGTGAAAAACGCCCGCGGATATCGATAACCGTAAAATACCGGTTTATTTATCGGCCATTTGTAAACTGGCAAAACATTGTTTTGTTTTCACTGCCTTAAAATGATTATTTCTGAAAGATATACGTACGTTTTGTAATATTTCTTCCTTCTTTAGGTTTATTGTAATCCATGTTATCCATCGTGCTTAACAATACTCAGCTTACGTATAATGTATAACGAAAATTATTCCCTACAGTGCCATAAAAAGTTACGGTAAAAAAACAAATGACAAGCTCAAATTTCGGTTCACAATTTTATAGGTCGTGAAATTTTACCCAATCACTGACGTCATACTGAATTGAACGAACAATAAATTTACAAACGATCCCGTGTCACTCCGACATGAATGTCACGTGACCCTTCTTTATGGCTCATTGAAGAAATTCCTAAACTTTTTAATCCCCAAAGCGAATGCAAGAGACGTGGTAAAAATCCCGTGGTAAAACACAATCCCGACTAAGCCTTGTCGTGTGATAGATTAAGTTGAACCAAGTGATGCAATTTTTGGGAAGCTAAACAACGTAATATATTATGTTAGAGATTATAATTTTCACAACCACTTTTATAACACTATAAAGTAGTAAAGGATCATAGTAACATACCTACATATAAAAGAATATTTTTACTAGAATCCCAGTTAATATATAGATGATATAATTTGGATGTCTCTATTATATATAATCTATTAAGTATAAAAACAAACTATTCCTATTATAAGAAGGTTAGTAAACGTTACTATTTTTTGTCGAATATAAATACTATCTTTCACCCCAATAAAAGGCTCAAACTGATAAAAAAGCAAATAAAAAAAGCTTTTTCAGTGTTATTTCTCACAAACTCAGAGTATTTATTGCATAAACTTCTTATGAGCAGTAAAAAAGAGATCTACCTCTTCTTTCAAAGTGAAGATAGATGTATAAAATCACTGATTATCCAAGAGAATTGACGACAAACTTTGTTGGCCATATATACACGCGGAGTGACTTACATATTAACTAATGGCTGACGGCGACTTCATCTGTATTTATAGCTCTATAAATTACTACCTCATGCCTACGATTTCGCTCGTGTTATTATAGATTTGGATTATCTCTCGATAACAGTACTCTTTGCCGGATGAAAGTGCCCAAAGTCCTTTTCTGCCACCGGACTACATATATTCAAAATTTCATGATATTCAGTTAAATAGTTAAGATGTGAAAGCGTTACAAATAAACAAACTAACAAATAAACACATATTACACATTTTGTAGGTGGTTGAGCCACGCTGAAGTTATTATTGGTTTCAGTATGAATGGGTCGGCTCGCCCTAGGTAATACCACCCTCTCATAAAAAACCGACGTGAAGTAACAGTGTTTGAATTATTGCGTTTCGTTCGCTTAGTGAGAGCGCCGGACAACCACCTTCCCTCTCCTCTCCCCTTCTCCCCTTTCTCCCAAACACAGGCTAGCAACGCACTTTTGATTCCCTTGGTGTTGTTAGTGTCTATGGACGGTGGTGATCACTTAACATCAGGTGACTCATTGTTTGCATGCTATGACATAAAAGAAAAACATATTCGCATTTATTTGGAATGAAATTTAGTTTATTGAATCAAAAGTTGTATTTTTAATTGATTGAACAAAGTTTATATGAGATAAATTGTTAGAATAATCATACGATATGAAATAGTTAAACAAATGAATGTCAATCAGTCAATATTTTAGAAGATCTTCTTAAAGATATTGTTTTCTATCTCATTTTTTATATGAAAGTTATTCACTCATACTTTTCAGTTTTTTGTATAAAGAATTATTTCTTTTCATTTGTTTAGCCATTTCATATCGTTACATAGTTCTACTGCAAAGGGAAGATTTTTTGTAATTTTTTTCCTTACTATACCCGCGCGAAGCCAGGGTTGGTAGTTAGTTTATATAATAATTAAAGGCCCACTTAGATATCAAGCGCTGTGCTCAGAAACATGAAAACTAAAGAACTAAAAAAAACTAAAATTTTCACCACTTCTCTTCTTTTCTAATTTCCTACAGCGTAGCCCCAAAGTTCTACAAAAACTTTTAGTTTTCAATCAACTAATTTTCTTTGAAAAATTGTAATTATCCTCCCGAGTAATAATTTTCAGTTTGTAATAATTTCTCACTTCACAATGTCGCTCGAAGCCAAAAAGTCCTTAATTAAAAAGAACCGCCCAACAAAGTTTCCCCTGGGACTCGTGCCTGGAATTATATAGTTGAGGCGGGATTTAAACTTAAGCTATATAATTATAAAGTCTTAGAATGGTGGCAGAGCGGTTAAAGCTAATGGAAAATCTGCCTTATATCCAAAAGATCGCACCTCGGTAAACATAATATACACTTTTATCTTTTTTTTATTAGAGGTGGCAAATGAACAAGCAGGTCACCTGATGGGAAGTGATCACCAGCGTCTATAGACACTAGTAATACCAGGGGAGTTGTAAGTGCGTCGCTTAAATCGGTTCAGCCATTCCAGAGGTTACTCCAAATAAGTACAGTCACTTCAATTGTATTTATACTTATGTGCATATATTATTTAACAATGAAACTTACAATTAACAATCAAAATTGACAATAATTTAAATTTTTATTAAAAATTAATGAGAAAATTTATCAAAATTAACCAGTAATAGATTCAGTGTGGCTCTACCATCTACTACCTATGCATCTAACAGTCAAATCACGTATTATACAACTAATTTGACTAGCAACTTTCTCTCTCCTGATTTTACTGTTACATCAGAACTATATTTTTATCTGAATGAATTCTAACCGATTTTAAATTGTAATTCTTCAACTACAAATTAAACTTCCAGTAACCCTTTAACCAATTTTAAGGTACGTTTCTTAAGTTTAATTTTCAGTGCTTAGTGTCTATGGAAAACCCTATTAATATATAACCTGAATGATACTCTGAAAAGTCCTCTACCTTTTTTTAATATCATTGGAGGCAAACGTACAGGTGGTTCACCTAACGTTAAGTGATCATCACTTAGTCGCAAGTGCGTTGCCAGCCTGTGTTGTGGGGGTAAGGGTTGAGGGAAGGGGAGGAGAGGTGGGCCTCCGGCGCTTACACTGACCGAACGAAATGCAACAATGCAAGCACTGTTACTTCACGTTTGTTTTCTGTGAGAAAGTGTTACTACCCCGAACGAGCCGACCCATTCGTGCTACAACCAGTAATAGCTTCAGCGTGGCTCTACCACACTATCAGCTAGTGAAAGTCATTTAAATCGGCTCGACCATTCCAAAGATTATTCCAAATAAGTGCAGACACTTGTACACAATACAACTGTATTTATACTTATGTGTGATTATTTCAGTGTTTATAGACATACCAACATCAATGAAACTTACAAATAATAATCAATATTGACAATAATTTAAATTCTTATTAAAAAATATTGAGAAAATTAATCAAAATGTAAATTATCTTATCTCACTATTTGGACCAAATCTATACCAATATTATAAAGAGGTAAAGTTTGTGAGTTTGTGACATTGTAGGGGATTATCTCAGGAACTACTGGTCCGATTTAGTAAAATCTTTTAGTGTTATATAGCTCATCTACCGAAGTTATAGGCTATATATCATCACGCTAAGACCAATAGGAGCGGAACACCAAGGAAGAATGTTATAAAATCTGTGTTTTGTTTTCCTCATGTTTCAAAATCGGGTTTTTCCCTCTGGCAAACTGACAGTTTTAGCCGGACGAAGTCGTGGGCAGAGGTTAGTTATACATAAATGCCAATGTGTCATGAACAAGGAAGAATATTTCAAAATTGTTTTGGTAATAGCTTCAGCGTGGCTCTACCACACTATCAGCTAGTGAAAGTCATTTAAATCGGCTCGACCATTCCAAAGATTATTCCAAATAAGTGCAGACACTTGTACACAATACAACTGTATTTATACTTATGTGTGATTATTTCAGTGTTTATAGACATACCAACATCAATGAAACTTACAAATAATAATCAATATTGACAATAATTTAAATTCTTATTAAAAAATATTGAGAAAATTAATCAAAATGTAAATTATCTTATCTCACTATTTGGACCAAATCTATACCAATATTATAAAGAGGTAAAGTTTGTGAGTTTGTGACATTGTAGGGGATTATCTCAGGAACTACTGGTCCGATTTAGTAAAATCTTTTAGTGTTATATAGCTCATCTACCGAAGTTATAGGCTATATATCATCACGCTAAGACCAATAGGAGCGGAACACCAAGGAAGAACGTTATATAAGCGGTTTTTTATTTTCCTCTGGAGAGCTTCCGCTACGTGCTAGTGTTAGCCGGACGAAGTCGCAGGCAGAGGTTAGTTATACATAAAAGCCAACGTTTCATGAAGATCGATTCAGTAGTGTCAGAGTACATCGTGGACAAACATCATTACACTGGATTTTTATATATAGCATTGTAAGTTTTATCGCAATCCGTTAGATAGTTTTTGCGTAAAAGATGTCTATCTACATACAAACAGAACAAATGTTAGGTGATTATTTTATTTTTGGCAACCAATCTTTTACATTATAACTATCATCGTAGAGTAGGGAATATTAATATAATATTGTAATATACAATATTACAAGTGTCTTGTGATAATGTCAACGTTATAACAAGATGGTGGTCCGCTTTTTAGATCTCTCCAAATATTTGTTGAGCCATTTCAATATTCATGATCCGCGGTGTAACTACCCATTCGCTTTACTTATGCACAATAACCGAATGATATTACGCAAAACACCACCAATATTACAAAATATAGAGGCAAATAACACAAGATTATGAATAAAATATAAACGCATTTTCATAACAGACTAAAATTCTAGAAAAAACTCAAGAATAAAACAGTAAACGAGCCTTACAGTATTCGCATATGATATGTAACATCTGACATGTTATTCTACAGCATTGTAAGTTTTATCGCAATCCGTTAGATAGTTTTTGCGTAAAAGATGTCTATCTACATACAAACAGAACAAATGTTAGGTGATTATTTTATTTTTGGCAACCAATCTTTTACATTATAACTATCATCGTAGAGTAGGGAATATTAATATAATATTGTAATATACAATATTACAAGTGTCTTGTGATAATGTCAACGTTATAACAAGATGGTGGTCCGCTTTTTAGATCTCTCCAAATATTTGTTGAGCCATTTCAATATTCATGATCCGCGGTGTAACTACCCATTCGCTTTACTTATGCACAATAACCGAATGATATTACGCAAAACACCACCAATATTACAAAAATACAGAGGCAAATAACACAAGATTCTGAATAAAATATAAACGCATTTTCATAACAGAAATTCCAAAGAAAATTCCAGAAAAAACTCAAGAATAAAACAGTAATCTACTATGAAATTGATATGAAATATATGTGAAATCAATTTATTCGTCCCTGTAGTGTATGCGGTAAAGCATACATACGCTGTCTCGTGTGTTCCCGTGTTGGTAAGCAAATAGTAAATGTCATTGTCATGAGAGCAGCGGACGCGTGTGGACGATTGTGCTATATTTGCTAATACGTGAGCATCGTCGATCACAAAGGATACCGTACAGTCCCATTATTGTACGAATATATTCTAAGCATGAAAATATATGTAATTCTATATTAAGACGCGTGCTAGTTTAATTCTAGTCGTGGTAAATACGCAATAGTATCTTAAATACTGATAAAATGAATCGGGTACGATTGTAAAATAACTTTTATCGAAAAAACTATTTTAATCACAATGTAAAATAGATATTGACAGCGGCAGAAATTAAAGTAAAAGATTGAAAAAGATCCGCAGTTATATATTTTTTCGAATAATTCCATTTACTTACTCGCATTTTTTTTTTAAGAATGCTGAGCTTTGTCAAACGCTTAATAGTGAAGATAATTATTAATATAATTTTCATATACAGATATAACCTCAGATTTTATACACAGCACTGTATAACTGTGGATCAGTGCACTGAGCATCGTCGATCACAAAGGATACCGTACAGTACCATTATTGTACGAATATATTCTAAGCATGAAAATATATGTAATTCTATATTAAGACGCGTGCTTGTTTAATTCTAGTCGTGGTAAATACGCAATAGTATCTTAAATACTGAAAAACATGAATCGGGTATGATTGTAAATAATTTTTTATCGAAAAAAACTATTTTAATCACAATGTAAAATAGATATTGACAGCGGCAGAAATTAAAGTAAAAGATTGAAAAAGATCCGCAGTTATATATTTTTTCGAATAATTCCATTTACTTACTCGCATTTTTTTTAAGAATGCTGAGCTTTGTCAGACGCTTAATAGTGACGATAATTATTAATATAGTTTAAATATACAAATATAACTTCAGGTTTTATACACAGCACTGTATAACTGTGGATCAGTGCAGAACTAATTCTCTCTGCTACCGCGCGCTTTTTTTTTTCTCGAACTGACTACGCTATCGACACGACAGGGTCTTTACAGCTTCACCGGACTACTAAGGCGAGCGCTTAAGGTACTCAGCCGATAAAAATCTAATCAAATCAAATAGCGTACGCTTGCCCCCCCACACCCCCTCCTCCTGTAACACATTTCCGTCCCTTTACCAAAATCACTCCTACGAAAAATATCCAACAACCGAGAGATAGGATGTTACACATCAATAAATATTCTTCGGGATGGTAAAATTGTCGTTGGTCTTCGTTGTTTTTTTTATATTTTGATGTCCTTGCCATGAGATAAAATGTCACTATGTCGTACTTGAATTTAAGTAATCTAAACTTAAAGTTTACTAAACAATTGTTTAAAACCCCAGATTATTAATACCTAATTTAAATCGGCTACATATGAACAAACGAACCCATGTTATATTACCTAAGCAAACAAAGAATCTTCAAATTTTAAAGGTCCCACATTACGTATATTTACTGTGTCTGATGTACGCCGTGTATAATATGATTTACGAAGCATTACCCCAATAATTCATTTGGATATATTACACACATACACACATTTATATTACACATTTGGATTATAACACTTCCACAAAAAGAACTTTAAAGCTAATTCTCGTTTTTTTATTATTGGTTAATATTTATATTACTTTATGAGTCGTTTATATTTAACTATTACAAATACGGTTTGATTGTCGCGTTCAAAATAAACCTTATCTTTTCATAAACACTATACAACCCCACCAGATTAGGCCCCCCTCGGCAGCTGCTCAAGCTTAGGTCCGTTCCCTCGGCGTGGAGCCCTTGAGTACGCTGCTCGCGCGATACAGTGACACAAAATCTTACATCACTGGGAAAACATTACACATATCACCTCCACACACGTGCACGCATACATGCTTACACATGCAAGTGGAAGGGTTTTATCTTTTTTCCCTTATCAAACTGAAATAGTTTAGAATATTATCCGATATGAAATATGTATTAGAGTTATTGAGGTATGTATGCTTGGTACACATATATGTTTCAAAAACTCATATATGTATGAATAGTTAGCTTAGCTTGGGTTAGCTTAAATAGGTCGCGAAATGCATGTATCAGGCAACAGCCAAAGCCGAGGTGTGCCGCGCACCCTTGAGCTAGTTGTCAAAATAAAATCGGCTGAGTGCCTTAAGCGCTCGCCTTAGTAGTCCGGTGAAGCTGTTAAGACCTTGCTTGGTCAATAGCGTAGTCAGTTGAAAAAAAAACTACATAACCCAATCATACATGCAAACACGCTGATAGGCGTCAGAAAGGGAAGGAAGTATTTCTTTTATTTTTCACTTGTAATAATACAAGACAATAATAAATATTGTCATTCTCCAGTGTGTTATAATTAAGAAATCATATTTTAGATTCATTATTATTATTTTACAGCGCCATCTATGTACATTAAGAAGGAAACAATATTGCATGATAAATATAAACAGTGTCAATCACTGCATCGAAATATATCAATTTCTTTTCCTCATATTAATTCCTCTTTATTAAAATTTGCAGATTACACACGGTAGAAACAAAACCTTCAAAAAAGATTAGATATTCATATAAACAACAAAACAAAACTGTAAAGGGCTGTCAGGCCAAGAGTGAGGCGAAAAGAAAACGCCGATTATGACGCCTTTTTCCAAAGCTTCGAAAAACACACTCACACACACATGCATACAAAATTCAGCCCAGAGCAAGTATTAACTAGTGTAATATACAATGAAGAGACCGTGAATACAAGAAATACTGTATAACGTATTCTATCTCATTCTCTCGCAAGTTAAACCCTATAGATGTGTATCTCTTTTTAATGTCGCTTCCATTGATATTGATACATATCACAACGGAGCTAAAGATGTTTTCAGTGTAATAAAGAAATAGTATATGTGGAATCGGTGTGTCAGAATATATTAATTTATACTCATATTTATTTCTTTATATTTAAAAAGTGGGCACACAAAACGAGTAGTATTATTATTCTAAAGCGGGTCTGTGCAGGCCTTAGTTCAGTATCACTCCGACCAGTGATCTAATGTGATCGCACCATATTACTAAAGCACGCTATCCCATTAAGCATAACTGAAATAAAAGTTTTGTAAAGAAAACTTGTTAACGAATTGTACAAAGTAGCAAAAATCAAAGCGAAGAAATGATAACGCACGCACGGCCATTAACAACCATTAGCTTATCTCGTGCCATCGCGCTCTTGCATCTCTTACGGTTTATAGTATATTTCCTTCCTTATCTCTCTCAGGCGAAGAATCTACTTCTACTACTTACACCAAAATTCAACCTTGTAACTTTTTTTTTTCGATCTGACTACGCTAGTGACCTAGCAAGGTCTTAACAGCTTCTCCGGACTACTAAGGCGAGGCACTGAGCCGATTTTATTTTACAACTAGCTCAAGGGTGCACACCTCGGCTTGGGCTATTGCTTGATACATGGAATTCGCGACCTATTTGAGCTAAACTAAGCTAAGCTAACTATTCATACATATATGAGTTGTTGAAACATATATGTGTACCGAGCATACATACCTCTACAACTCTTATATATATTTCGTATCGGATAATTTTCTAAACTATTTCAGTTTGATAAGAGAAAAAAAAAACCCTTCCACTTTTATGGGTAAGCGTGTATGCGTGCACGTGTGTGGAAGTGACATGTGTAATGTTGTCGCAGTGATGTAAGATTTTGTGTCACTGTATCGCGCGAGCAGCGTACTCAAGGGCTTTCACGCCGAGGGAACGGACCTAGGCTTGAGCCGCTGCCGAGGGGGGCCTAATCTGGTGTACCCTTGTAACTTAACTCTCATTGTGTACAAAGAGAATTAACTCCAAAAAAGCTATAGTGAACAATTAAGTAAATTACTCTATTCCATACAGTTATTGTATTTGTTAGGAATACAACACAAGTTATACCTCTTAAAGGAGTTTACGCGAATGGAGCCTTTTGTATCGTACTACCTTGGATACTTTTGCGTTAATATTCGTACAAACTATTTAGTACGAATAAACATACGGTAAAGTTTCAGCATATAGGAAAGTAATAACTTTACCCCTTCCATTTGTTTATTAAAATAGTATATAAAGAACTTCCATTATTATTTACTACTTCCATCAGTGTCGTGGAAAGAATATCTAGTATATATCTGACCTATTTACAAGGGAGTCAAAGTCAAAGTTTCAGCGAAGTCACGTAAACAACTTTATTATAAAACGAAAGCGTAACTTTTGGCCTAAATTTATAATATTTATTTCATCTTTAGTATTGTAAAGTTTACTAATATTTGGAGCATATTAATGAGTCCTATTTATATTTTAGTAGCGATCCCGGCGGACGTTGCCTCATAATAAAAGCCTTGACAAATCATATACCTAAACCTTCCTCATGAATTACGGTATCCACTGGTGAAAACCTAATGTAATCCGTTCAGTAGTTTTTGAGAGACGTGGCAGAGAAGTTTGTTTTATACCATGTAATAATACAACATTGGGTAAATTTAGAAATGTTTATATCATAGTAGAGACATTAAGAAGTATCGCCATATATTTAATGACAGACATATTTTTATGTTTACGTGGTACCTAGCCAGGCGGACATATAAAAAAAGTGTGTGTCTACTTATGTACACGCGTTAGAAGTTATACTTCTTTGGCGTAACAAGATAAAAATCTTTTCAAAAAATTTATCTTTCACCTTATTAACTCGCCTTATTAAACGACACTAACAATAGAAAAAAGTTATTTAATACTTTGAAAGTTTTAATACAAAGAAATACAAACAACAAATACAAAGAAACAAAATGTTGACTATAGCTAACTTTTCGTGACGGTGTATGCGCGCATCGTAAAAATTTACTCTCCTCATTTTTCCCTGACGTGCCAAAAGAAGTATAACTTCAAAATATTGGTAGGGTAGGCTAGGGCCTACCTACCAATATCTTCTAAACCCTAGTTTAGAAGCCCGACTGGGTCACGACCACCATGCATATGGTGAAAAAGCCCGTCATAGTGATTCGCTTCTGCGGGTCGCGTTTCGGGATCAGCCTGTGCATATCCAGCTTTTTCCAGGCCGGCATGACAGTTGCGACCGGCGATGGATAGTGTGTCACTCGGTGGTCGCCATTGTTTTTGGATTGTACTGTGCTTACCATCAGGCACAGTGCAGTCATTTTGCCGTGCAACAATAAAAAAAAATCGCACCGGTTTAATAAAACTATGATGATTTTTTTGTCAATTTATTCAAAGTATCAAAATTAATCAAAGTATATTGAATTTAAATTCTGCAGTCTCTTGTAAATATGAAGGCAACCACTAACCACTTGACAGAAAAATTTCTTTGTAAATGAGAACAATCGACAAGAAAATCGATATTCGGTTATTAGTATTGAAAATTATTTTAATTAGTAATAATCATTTTACTTACAATTAGCACAGAAATATTGATTTATGAAACATGCCTTTAAATAATTAATTTCCGTAAATAGTATTTGGTATATTCGGCATTTAGCACGTTGGGTTATTATTTAGCTTATTTAAAAGTAAATATACATTACTATTATTTTTAAATAATTTAGTTTTTCAACATTATAAAAATTCTGGTTTCCATGTATGATAGAATTGTATAAATTACTAGCTGTGCCTGCGACTTCATCCGCGTAGAATATTATGTAAAAAACATTGATTAATAATGAGTGAACGGATTTGAATGAAACAAAGACTAAGTTATTCTCGAAGATATTCTTTATGAGTTTCTTAGTGTTGTTTTATTCAGTACTTGAGCAGTGATGCGTGTTCACACAGTCAGACATTTCTAAAAATGATTGTAATGCATTGTATTACTAATTCCTAGACACCTGCAACAATTTCTTTCACGAAAATCGGAATATTACAGACACCTTAGATTTACATTCATATTATATGAATAGATATAGAAGATGAAACATCGATATGTCGGTTGTCGGCAATTTTATTTCACCTTACTATAGAAAAAAATACTGGAACAACCATACAATTAAATTAAACAAAGAAATTAGTTAAACAAAAATTACATGTGAATAAAGAGAAATGTCCAACAATTGACAAGCCCAGTCAGTAAACATGCTGCAGTACAACCGTACAGTAGTGCTGATTTTCTTCTTTTTTTTTATGTCAAAAGGAGACAAAATTACAGGTCACCTCACGTTAAGCGATCTCCACCGTCCATAGACACTAGCAACAACAGGGGAGTCGCAAGTGCGTTGCCAACCTGTGTATGGGGGAGGGGTAAGGAAGGGAGAAATGGGAAGGGAAAGGAGGTGGGCCTCCGGCGCCCTCACTGACTGAACGAAACGCAACAATGCAAGCACTGTTACTTCACGTCGGTGTTCTGTGACTACCCCGGACGAGCCGGAAAAAGAACAAACTTTTAAGTTACAAACTGTAAAGTGGACATACATAATACATCATTAATAACGTATATGCAGGGATTTTTGGGTGATGCGGAGCACGCAGTGCTCTTAAAAGGAGTTTCAAAGATATCGAAAAATCTCCATACAAACGAAGAGAGAGAGAGAAGAGAAGAGAAGAAGAGAGAAAAGAGTTAAAAAACATCAATTTTGGTAATCTTTACAAGAATAATAAGATGTTTTTAATAGATCAAAGTTACCCAAATACAAAATCTAATCTAGCTTTCTTGAACAGTTACCGCGTCGCACAGTGGTTTGTGTCTGTAGTAGAGGTCATAAAAAAACAATTATGGACTTACAGTTTTCGAAAATTATCACGCCCCAAAAGAGAAGTGACAAAAAAGGCCTGGTTATATGTATATAACATACAATAGTTATAGGTACTGTAGCAACAAATTCATGACCTAGTCTGTCTATACCAAAAGTTTAATCAAACGAATATAAATTTAGAAGAACAAATACACACAATATATGATCTTCGTTCTCGCGTAGGCCGCACAATTTCCTTCGGTGGAAGTTCTCTTATTAAGACTTTAAAACTGACTTATATGATATACGGACGTTGTCCCGTCCTGATAATAAAAGAAAACAACAAAGTTTATACCTAAACCTTCCTCGTGAATCACTCTTTTTTTTTTTTATGTCGTAGGTGGCAAACGAACAGGTGGGTCACCTGCTGTTAAGTGATCACCACCATCCATGCACACTAACAACCCCAGAGGAGTCGTAAGTGCGTTGCCATCTTTCGGAGGGAAGGGTTAGGGGAGGGAAAAGGAGAGGAGAGAGGAGAGGGGTGGGGAGATGGGTCTCCGGCGCTCTCACTGACCGAACGAAACGCAACAATGCAAGCACTGTTACTTCACGTCGGTTTTCTATGAGAGGGTGGTACTACCCCGGGCGAGCCGACCCATTCATGCTGAAACCAATAATAGTTTCAGCGTGGCTCTACCACCATTACAACTACACTACTCTACACTACTCTATCTACAAGTGATAACCGCATGAAAATCCGTTTAGTAGTTTTTGAGTTTATAGCGAACGGACAGACAGACAGACGTGGCAGAGGACAATGCTTTATAATATGTAATGATTAGATGATGTATACCCGGTTAGTTGAGTATTAAAAAATGACAAAGAGTCAATCGAAACAAAAATGTATTCTAGAATTACCCCAGAATTATCTACAAAAAATTCTGCATCGAATGTTTATACTCTTATGGCGATACTCTCAATGGATTTGAAGTGACTTAACCTCAAAATAACTGTATTTTCTTGCCGTGATTTTTAGGGGCTAAACAGTAATCTATATAAATCAAAATGAATCGCAAAATACGTTGCGAAGCGCTCAAAAGACGGTTGCTAACTCAAAGACGGTTGGTACAATTCAAGTAATTTTTGATTTGATTTATTCCATGAACTCTGAGGAAGGTTTTTATTGAGAGAAAAAATTGAAAAATTGCACGGAAATATTTAAATATCAGTTTTCTTTTTCTGTAACAGTGAACGAAACTACAAATTGCTATTAGCAACTTGAACGCATCCGTAATTACGGAGCTTTTTTTCATTTTTGAGTTGATGACGTATGTAATTTTACCATTTTACTGCAGTTTACGTGTTAAAAACTTCGCTTTCTCAAATTGTATTCCGTATAAACGAACAGTCTCTATGGGGTAGCATAAAATCTTCCATATGTTGGTATGTATCTAATAAAAAGATAGGCTAAGAAAAAAAATCATATTAAGGCGAACCGAAGTTCGCGGGGGCAACTAGTGCTAAAATATAATAGAAGTAATTTAAAATAAGTATAGTTGTAAGGTGTAACGTTTTCTTGACATAATTACAATTAAGAAATAAAACAGGCTCACAGTTCATTAGAATGATAACTATTTTCACAAGAACAATGGTTAATCTCTGCAAAAATAGAATAGTATATAGCCTAGATAATACAACGAATATAACTAGCAATATTTAAACGTCTCCTGAATATCAAACCAGTCATTTCTGAGATGAATATATGCAAAAAACAAACAACTCTATTTGTATGTACATAAGTACATGTTAACATAAGGTGTTTTAACCACAGTGATTATATTATAAACTAAATACAGCGTCTGATGTCATATCATGTCATCAGATCAATATGTAAGATACTCACTGCAGAGTCATAGACCTCTTTCTAGAAGAAAGTGTGGGCATAAATACCACGTCAGTTCACGACGTATTAACGATTTCAAACTCCGAGAAAGCCACGGTTCCCTATTTTCCCAGATACACTAGTACTACAAGAATATTTCTCAGGTTCGGGTTTCCTCACGATATTTTCCTTCACCATCAACTGATAATGTTACCTATTTAAATTGGTAAATGTATGCAAATTTCGAAAAATTCGTTGGCACATGCCGGGATTTGGACCCGTGGATATTAAATTGATATTCCACCAGTCAAATCAATTATAAAATAATTAATTATGTATGTATATATATGTATATATGATTGTATGTATGTGTATATATGTTTTATTTATTTTATTTTTTATTTTTTACAAAAAGGTACAATTACATATAACAGATTGAAATTATATGAGTAACATAACTATTATAACATAATAAATCTGAAATCCAATTATAAATTGTACACAACATTATCAATTGTAACAATAACCACAGTTAGCCTAGTGTAATTATATAATGAATATTAGGGATACACGACTATCATACGTCTATGTTTCCAATACAATATGTTCCTTAAATTTTTTAAAGCTGTCGTTAAATATGTCTTTGTGAACACAGAATCCGTTATAGTACTTGCACATTCGATACAACGGATTGTTTTTTGAAACGTTGTTATTAACTGCTGGTAAATGAAATAATTGCTGAGCTCGTACTGAGTGAGTTGGTATTCTGAAATTGATTTGCCCGAGTAGGTCACTACCAAAGGTACCGTTTACTATTTTGTGAAGTATACATAAGTCAGCTATAGATCTTCGGTGTTCAAGACTTTTAAGATTGAATTTTTGAAGTCTATCTTTGTATTCAGTGATTCTATTTCTGATACCAAGCTTACTGCACAGTATCTTTAAAAAGCGTCGCTGGATGGACTCAATCATGTCTATATGACTTTTATAGAACGGGGACCATGTTATTATATATGTGTACTATATGTATGTATATATGATTATCATATATTTTGAATGCATATTGTTTACACGTCACAAGAACCATTGAATGAGAAAAAATACTTTTAGCAAAAAATCATTCCCTTATCTTGATTACGTAACAGAATAACTATTATAAGACCAGAAGGAGATTTGTTCTCATAAATGAATCAGTTATCATATTTTACGGAGATATAAGCAAGAATTTCAATTACCTCAACAATATTTTGAAGATATAAAAGAAAGATATAAGACACAAAAAAATATAATGTAATTTTTTATAATATACTCAATTGTTACGTAGCTAGCTAGTAACTTCCATTGATTTTTTTTTTTAATTTTGGTGTTTTTATATATATAATTCTTCTGTTAGTGTATGTGACAGAACTCTTTCCTAAACGGATGAATAGGTTATGATTATTTTTGTGAGTGTTCAGGTGGATTTATGAATGATTTGGATTTACATTTGGATTCAAGTGACGCGGCGGTTGAATTTTAGGATTTTTTATTTATTTTGAAAGCAAGAACAACGTCCACCGGGTCCGCTAGTAATATTGTAAATTGTTATATCCTACTTTAATAGAAAGATAAATTTAGCTCAGTATGTAATTATTATTAAAGTGTATTTTGTGTATAAATTTTTTTTCTGTTTCTGACCTTGAATAAGTAAAATCACAGAAATCCAGTATCTTAACAAATATAGTTAAGGCGAATATTTTTTTGTTAATTACTTATACAATTATCATTAATTTTATATATATATATTGTCAAGAGTACATACAAATCCGGAAAAAATAACGTTTGGGAAGGCTATATTAAATCTACATTGACGCAAGTGAAGTTGCGGGCAAAAGCTCCAATTAATTAAGTTATCGAATTATAGTAAATACTAAGGTTTTTTTTTCTAAATATTAAACTGTCGTGATTTATTTTGTATCTTATAAGAAAAAACATGCACCGAAAATGCAGTCCCCGGGAATAGTTTAAACTTGACTAGTTTTCTGTTACATAAAAATGGCAATATAACAAGCAGACCATAATCTTGAAGAACTTTGTTTTTAACGGGAACGGTGGTGCCGCTCAAAGAAACACTATAAATAGCCTACCAAAGCTAAAGCCTATAGAAAAATTGTAAGGCTAAGGATCCCATCAGACTTCGTAACTATATAATAATAATCATAAATATAGTGGTACAACAAAATAATCCCAAGGAGGGTTGATGTCAGGCAGGCGGCCGATCGTAAAAATTAAGCCAAATCATATACCACAACATGACAAACATGTTGTACCGACCCTACTTATGTGGGATAAGGGTAAGAAGGAGAAGAAGAAGATAAGAAAAAACATCTGTATGAATATATTTGAAAGTAAAGTCTTGTCCTAATATAACTTTACATTTAAATGCTTAAAGTAATTTCTAAGAAACTATTTACGTAAATCATTTTAGTTTTTGGAGAAGTTTTTAACCAATAACTTGTCTCTAGATACCGCTAGATTGTAATTTATTGTTAATCGCCTTTATCTTGTAATTTAACGTAACTAGGGATTCACTTAATAGAGATCCTATTTATAAAATATATCCCTTTTTGTTAGACATTAAATTAACTTTTAATTGAGAAAACTGCATAACATCAATGATCATCAAAAATGTATACTTTATTAAAAATTCTATATTTTTAAATTAAAATTATTTATATTGAATCAAATATTATTACAAGTATAATGATTAATTTTTAGCGTACCCAACAGACTTAATCCTGCCCTGATAATTAAAAAATCCTTAAATCAGACCGTTACACCACCTACGGGGCCCAATTGTGTATCTAAAGTATTTTTAAATCCACCTAGATACACACGAAAAAATCATCAAAATTTATCCAGCCGTTTAAAAGTAGTTCAGTGACACAGACACTTACAGAAGAATTATATATATAAAGATACTCAGTCTATAACTTGTCATACCGTCACTGAAATGTATTTTTGATAACATAAATTTATTAAAAGAACAGCTGCAAATTTTATTAAGAATAAATTTAAACTTACAAATTCAAGACGGAAATAATTTTTGAAGTCCACTTACCGACGAATAACTTAACCGACTCGACAAACTCGTAAAGTATTCAAATTCTTTCAAAACTTTTCTCTCGACACCAACAAAAAAGCACTCGAATTTTTATGTAATCCCACCTCTTTCGTCTATCACAAAACTTTTACGTGAGTCATGAATTCACCAACACTGAACTTGGGTTATATTCACTACGAACAGCTAACGTACTGTACGCGCCCGGCTACGGCGTAGCGCTACGTGTCGCGGCCGCAGACGTCTATCTACGACTGTGCGTAGGTGACGCTGCGGTGCCCCCTCGCGGCTATTCTCGGAACTTTATCACGACCCGTTAACTCTGCAATTTATCGGCCAAGTTTTGTATTGTTTTATTTTAAAAAAGAACTCCCATACAATTTATTTATTTGTAATCTTTTGAGTTTGGTCACAAATTGACCGTGTCACCCCAGTGATTAACAACAAAATAAAACGGAAAAAAAAAACAAAATTTACAGTTTTTTCTTTCCAACCATAACCAGCCTGTAAAGCATTCTTGCTTCCTCGGATGTCGGGAAAGCAAGGATGGCATTACATACACCCACAGATTTTAATGAGTCATCCTTACAATTGGAGTTGCTTAGGTATTAGAGAGTATTAAGTAGCTTTAATATAGTAGTTTGTAAGAATATTTAAAACAATAATAAGAAGAATACACTATGGAGATAGTAAATATGACTTATCGGCATTATTTTGCAATATTTTAATATATATAAATAACATATAACACAGAATAACTTTTAAACTTCACGATAGCAACTACGATCCAACAGAATATCCTATAGATATCAACGTTTCTCTTCATATATATTTCGAATACATCGAGAATATACCATTTCATTCTCCTCATAGCCTAAAACTTATACATACGTTTTTTTATATCATAGGAGGCAAACAAACAGGTAGGTCACCTGATGTTAAGTGATCACCACCGTCTATACACACTTGCAATAATAAGGGAGTCGCAAGTGCGTTGCCAGTATGTATTTAGGGGAGTGAGGAAGGGAGGGCTCAGGCGCTCTCACTGACCGAACAAAACGCAACAATGCAAGCACTGTTACTTCACGTCAGTGTTTCTGTGGGTCGGGTGCTAGTACTCCGGACGAGCCGACCCCTTCATGCTGAAACCAGTGATAGTGCTTTTTGTAACATCCAATTCACACTGTGTTAAAAGAAGCTTAAAACTAAAAAAAATATATATTAGATCTACTATCCGATTAATATAGTAATATATATAGATTTAAAAAAGAAACACTGTCTGTTGTTGGTCGGAGCCAATATTCAAAAATGGTTGAACCGATTTTAATGAAAAATTTAGATACTGCCGGATAAAATGTTATTAAAATTTCATCAGGGGGATTTTTAGAAATCTTTGTCTATATAATCATCTGTTATATGAACTGTCGAGGATAGCTGCATGTATAAATGTTTACATTTCCGCGTTTTTATCAAAAACTACTGATCTGATTTAGGTGGGGCTTTCGTTATTGGATGCTTAATTTTTCTGGAAAACCTTAATATATTGTACATTAGGATTTGATGAAAATCTTCTGAGATTAACAACATTATATATATATATATATATATAGCTCAAAAGCCCTTAGTTTTCTATAAAGTTAATTTTTTTTTTTTATGTCATTGGTGGCAAACGAACAGGTGGGTCACCTGCTGTTAAGTGATCACCACCATCCATGCACACTAACAACCCCAGAGGAGTCGTAAGTGCGTTGCCATCTTTCGGAGGGAAGGGTTAGGGTAGGGAAAAGGAGAGGAGAGGAGAGGGGAGGGGAGATGGGTCTCCGGCGCTCTCACTGACCGAACGAAACGCAACAATGCAAGCACTGTTACTTCACGTCGGTTTTCTATGAGAGGGTGGTACTACCCCGGGCGAGCCGATCCATTCATGCTGAAACCAATAATAGTTTCAGCGTGGCTCTACCACCATTAAATCCGTTATAATTATTAGACTGTCCAAAAATCACTTTTATTAGGTGGTAGAAATATTGCTACTGCTCTTTTGGGTGTTGGTACATAAAATTGGCATAATTTGTTTATCAGAAATTGCATTATTATACATAATATTCGTTAAATCAAAATCAAAAATACTTTATTCAGTTTAGGCCCTAGTAAGGCACTTATGAAAGTCAAAGACTACCACCGATTCGGAAAACAACCCAATCATCGAGAAGAAACGGCAAGAAACTCGATCGGGTACATTTTTTAACATATATTTCCAATACATCATACAATAGCTATTAGTGAATGCACAGAGAGGAGTAAATTCAAGGAGACATCACTATCGTTCACATACTGATCCAATCTACTATATCCTTTTGACACTAAAACCCGTTTGACGTGGCCCTTAAATTTACAGTCCGGCAAATCCGTAACATGCTTTGGGACTTTATTGTAGAACCTAACACTATTACCTAAAAAACTAATACTGGTTTTGCTAAGTCTGAAACATGGGACGACCAGTTTATCAAAGTTTTTACGGTCATACATTAAATTATCAAGAATGTTATATTGGGAGGGCAGAATTAAGATACCGTTTTCTTAGAACTTCGTTTTTAATCATTTGCGAGGTCCCATATTATATATTGCTCGAATACTGGCCGTTTTTTAACCGAATTCGAAAAAAGGGGGAAGTTATCAATTCGATTGTTTTTTTTTTTTGTAATAAAAATATGGTGTCTACCTCAGCAGCCGTAACCCACAACAGAATGCCATAAGACATTAAGACACTTGATTTGAATTTTCTATGGATTGTCTATTGATAGTCTTAACGTTTGAAGTTCAGTTTTTCTAAAACTGTTTCCAAATTTATACAAACTGCTTTAAAACTATTAACAGAACCTAAGTAAATTAGCAGAAATTAAATAATTTGAATTTGAAATTAAAAGCATCATATTCTAATAGCCTAATGTAATTACATAGTATTTAATTTTAATCTATATTGAATCGTAAACATGACTAGAAATATAATTTTATAATGATTAACACAATAGTTTTAAAATAGAATAGACATTCAAAATAGCTAGCAAATAACCCATTATTTATAATAGCGTATAAAGAATAAAAATTACTATAAAAATTATGGTGATTATTGAGCTTATCCAAAAGTAGTCATTTGTTTATTGATTAGTGCTACATTTTCGTCGCATTTCAATCGTTTTTGTCATCATGGATACGTTAAAAATTCGAGTAATTATGGAATATGAATACCGTCGTGGCAGCAACGCCGTACAAGCGTCACGCAACATCAACGACGTTTACGGACCTAACACTACAAACCAACGCACCACCTTTTATTGGTTTGCTCGCTTCCATTCTGGGAATTTCGACCTGAAAAATGAACCTCGCGGTCGTCCGAAGACTTTGGTCGACAATGACGAATTAAAAGCATTTGTGGAAGCTGATGATACACAATCTACGGCTGAATTAACAGCAGCTTTCGACGTTAGCGTCAAAACAATATTGGTCAATTTGCGTCAAATTGGCAAGGTAAAAAACTTGACAAATGGGTGCCCCACGAACTCAATGATCGCCAAAGCGAAGTACGCGTCGAGATGTGCCTTGCACTGCTCAACAGACACACAAATGAAGGAATTTTAAAACGCATTGTTACCTGCGATGAAAAATGGATTCTGTTTGATAACTGCAAGCGCTCAGTAAGTTGGTTATATCCTGGTTCAGCATCTAAACAATGCCCTAAACGAAAACTTACCCCTAGAAAAGTGATGTTCATTCATCACAGCTTCTTACCATACGGGGTAGCATTACTGCAGATGTGTACTGTGAAGAACTGAACACAATAATGAAGAAGCTGGCACATCTCCAACCAGCATTGGTCAATCGCTCGTCTCCGCTGCTCCTGCACAACAACGCGCGACCTCATACTGCACAGACTACTACTTTTTCCAGAATTTGGACAACTCCTTGGCGGGAAAAAAAATTCAATACCCGAGAGGCAGTACAAAATGCTTATTTCTTTAAGAAATCAATAAACTGCCACTGCGTTGGCAAAGATGCATTGATTGCATGGGTGATTACTTCAATTAATGCAAATAAAAATTACATGAAAAAAATTCGTTAAATTTTTTCATACAAAACGGTAATTTCATAGGTAAAGACCTAATATAATGTATGACACGTGACGAAAATTACGATTAACATACATTTTAAAAAAATACATACAACCTAACATAGTAACCTCCTCCTTTTTCGAAGTCGGTTAAATTAGGTATACGTAGCTCTCAATTGTTTTAAGAAGCTCCCAAATCATTCACAGGGTAATCCACAGATGGCACCTAATTCACACGAGTGCTATATATATCACGCAATGAACAATATATTATAAAACCGAGTTCATATCTCAATGTCAACACAACTGCTTAATATAAAAAAATTACCAAGTGTTTCTCCTAAATAATAATAACTTAGCAGCACCATCTTATTTGTGCATGTGAATTTGGATCTAAAAATGGACATATTTTTCGGGAATGCTTTCTTGTATATATTAAAGAGGCGGAGACAATATAGTTAAGTACATCTACGTCTTCTGTTTCTCAGCCGATTTTCTTGTTTTTTTTTTGTTATGACAAAAAAAATCTATATAGCACATAAAAGCGTCAAAACAATATTTGGTACTTTTCGTATTTCATGCACCGCGCTTGTCAACCGTTACGTCTGGCTCGCGTTATCAGTTTTCGCAAGTGTAACATAACCAAACCGAGACAAAATTGTTTTCTTTTAATTTAAAAATCATCAAATTGCTCGCCGGCTCGCGATTTCTTTGTTTTGGAAGTCTAACCTGCGTGCTAGGACGCAGCTGCTGGTGCCTTCCGGCGACTTTAATCGACTAAAACTCTAGGACAACCTACGCCACACTATGGAGGGTGTCACGGGGTGCGTGAGCAGGAAGTTTATTTTTTGGAAGTCTAACCTAACCTAACCGATTTATTTTTCTCAATTTTCCCATGTTGGTTCGGTACGGTGCCGTTTTGAGGTTATGTCACTTCTGAACAATCATTGGTAATTTTGTATATAACCAACTTGATGATTTTTAGTTTAAAACAAAACAGTTTGTCGCGGTTTGGTTAGGTTAAGTTGGACTTGCGAAAAAAGGTAACGCGAGCCGGCCGCAGTAGCGGTTGGCGAGCGCGGTGCATTTACTACGAAAGTACTCAATTTTTTTTTTTATTCGATAATTAAATTATACAAAAGATATTTTACACACTAGTTCCTCGACCCGGCTTCACACAATTGTACTCACAAAGAAAATGGAAGCAAATATTTAAGAAATACTTTTGCTTTACATATACACATGCTGTTATATAATTATAATAAAGCGCAAACTAATATTATAAATGCTAATTTGAGTTTGTTTGCTTGTTTCTTACACTTTCACGTCTTTCGTACTCAACAAAAACAACACATGTTATCTTCCCGAGGAGTAGATCATCTATTACATTATCGCTAGCGAAGCCATGAGTAAAAGTTAGTATAAAATATTATGAACATGTCGAGATACATTGTACAGAGAGTGGCAAGTTCTTGCAAATGATATTGGTTCGAAATATTTTGCGCTGCGGAAGCTCTCTGCTAGTTTTGTAGGGAAACTTCCTTGCATCGTAGAATGGAATTTTGCCGTAGATTTTTGTTAAGGTCTCGCCACACGACATTTTAATTGGATAAATGTATACCTATTTCAAATAGTTATACCATATATCATAGCATATAGTTATACCTTGGCAAAGTGAGGATCATACTAGTGATAGCACACGTCTATGATTTTTAAACCTCAGCAGATTATATATCTAAACCTTGCTCATGAATCACTTTATCTACTGGTGAATTCCGTTCAGTAGTTTTTGAGTTTATCGCGAACAGACCGACATACAGACGTAGCTGAGGACTTTGCCTTATAATATGTAGTGATTGATATATAGCTACATTTTATTATTCGTTAATATTAAAGTGATTTTCAATTATTTATCACAATTATTCGCGAAAAACATTTACATATGTAATGATTTCTTTTTTTTTTTAATTATCAACCGGTGTCGCCTGCTCTGACAATTGGCTGCGGACGGTATAAGATTTAAAAAGGACCAATTTTTAATGGCACCGAAAGATTTATAACAATTATTTTTTGTTTATTAAAACTTCGAGTCGAAATTTGTAGAAAACTTTATTTTTAGCCGACACCGTGATGTAAATTGCCGAAAGGATTTATAGGAATCATTATTCTTACGAAATATTTGTTCTTATCATCGATAGCAGTTCTAAGCAGTCGGAGGTCTTATGAGAAATATTGAAATATCTTTAAAACCGATAACCCTATTTTAAAAAAAGCAAATCCTTCTCCCTCCTGTTGATAACTCCGCGTAACTCAAAAAAATAATAATTAAATGCAACTATCGATTCTAAGTTCTATGGGGATAGTCTAATAGAAACAAAATTATCATGTTAAAACCAAAGTATAGTTAAAATGTAAATTTACAATCTCATTTCTATATATATGGCTGAAAGTTTAGTCAGTAGCAATATTTATGGAGGATACTCTGCACTCGATTCTCGTCCTAAATCAATTGAAAAAATAGGTGCTTTATATTTGGCCTAATTATCTAGAATAATACAAAAATTATACGCAATCGTCTGCGCTTCTATGTTAAAGCACATTGTCAACGATCATCGGGTGATTTCACTTTCATTTTAAAGTGAACGTGGGAACAGTATGAACCAAATAGAGGGGTTTATTGTTCGTTTTATTATCAAAGGTTATTAACTCCTGGTCGGCGTTTACACCTTTGGACACCGATCATTGCACCTAGGCCTATTACGATTGTATTTATACTTTTGAAAGTCTTAGAACAAACTTTAACTTAGGTTCTCTTTGTAATTTATTAATATTTGTTTTGATACTATTATTTTATACGTTAAATGTGACCATGAAGTATTATATCTTAGAATACTGCAAGTGTCTAACCTTTGTAGCCGGACCTAGGGAAGATCGGTCGGGGGCCCATCAGGTCCGGCGGATGGAGAAGACGGCCGGTGTGTACCCGGCTGTCTCCTAACAGGACGAGGCCCGGCGGCAGCGATATTGCGACTGGGCCAACCGCTGGGGCGGCACGATGAAGTCTATAGAGATCTCGTGCCGCTCCAAGTTAGCGGTAGACGTACACCGTGGGGTTTTACTCCGTGCGAGACGGACATAACCCACCCTCACCCCCTAGAGGGTGGTGTATACATAAGGGATTTCTCCACGAAGAAAAAAAGAAAAGAGAAAAAAAAGTATCTAACCTTTCACCTGGTATAATATTACATTATTGACATATTCATTTGAAGGGCGTGCTTGGTAAAATCACTCGCGAGGTAATCCAATTTAGTTATCGCGAGTTACAATTTTAATTAGTATTCGACAGTCCTATACTCAACTATATTAATTAATGTACTTCACAAGATTGAGCGTTCGAAACAATTGCTCTGAAACTCAAGGATGATTTCAAAATCACACGTAACGGAAATGTCGTTAATGAAAACTATTGAATTGTGGAACTCTAGCTTTTAATAATAATAAACAGATTTAATGTTTCTAACTGAATTACAAAACTTTTAAAGTATTAAATGAAGAACTTCTTTTAAATATTTTTATCAATCAGAAAAAAAGAAAAAGAAATGAAAAATCAGAAAATGCTATACATAAGGTACACGCGTTAGAAGTTATACTTCTTTGGTATAACAAGATAAAAATCTTTTCATAAATTTTATCTTTCGCCTTATTCTACGTTTTTAGAAAAAACGACACTAACAATAGAAAAAAGTATTTAATACATTGCGGTTTTAATACAAAGAAATACAAAGAAACAAAATGTTGACTATAGCTAACTTCAGGGTATCGGTTTTTCGTAACGGTGTGCGCGCGCATCGTAAAAATTTACTCTCATCATTTTTCCCTAACGCGCCAAAAGACGTATAACTTCAAAAACTATCTATTAACATGGCAAGCGTCGCATTAAATTCAGTAAATAAATAAGTTGAATAAACTGGTTACAACATATGATCTCTGAGCCGTTGCGCCATCATTTGAAAATGATATCTAATTCCACAGCTTTTCCATGAATTGTATTGTATCATATTAGACAGTATTAAATTACATATTAAGGACAGGTGTAATATTAATTTGAAATTATCATGTAAAAGCGTCCGTGTATTTGTAATTTAGTCTATACTTAACCAAGTATATACTTAATACTTAATAACCAAGTCTATACATCTATAATTAATAACCAAGAATGGTCCTTCCAGCAAGACTCGGCGCCGGGTCATAAAGCTCGGTCTACGCAGTCTTGGTTGGAAACGAACGTTTCGAACTTCATCAGAGCTGAAGACTGGCCGTCATCTAGTCCCAATCTCAATCCGCTGGATTATGATTTATGATCCGTTTTAGAGAGTAGGGCTTGCTCTAAACGCCATGATAATTTGGAGTCTCTAAAACAATCCGTACGAATGGCAGTGAAGAATTTTCTCATGGGAAGAGTGTGTGCTTTTATTGATAACTGGCATCAAGGTTTAAAGGACTGTATTGCAGCCAATGGAGACCACTTCGAATAAGCTTTTTATATTTTAAATTGTTTTATATTTATGTATTACACTAACACGCTGTAAAAGTAATAAATATTATTTGCAATAGAAAATATTTTTTTTCTTTGTTTCAGTATTTATGGCAAGACTAGGTATATTAATATACAGCAGGCTTTGTCTGAAAACCATCGCTGCAACGCTTCCACATGGAAACTTGCAGCTTGTGCTGAGACAAAGACCTTTTCACCACATGCACCACTTGTCTCTCTTGTTTTTTTATGTATATTCTTGTAAGTATGAATTGAATAAATATATCTTTCTTCCTTTTCTTTCTTTCTTTTATCACTATATAAACAAAACGAAGGTTATAACACCACACAACAAAAGGTAGGTGCACGCACAAAACATATCACGTATCACTAATTATATAGCAAGTGATAATAAATCACGTGCTACACTAGTTACATGTAACTAAAATTCCGGTTACTTATCGCGTGAGAGTAATTTAAATTCACACGACCCAAGCACCGTTACAATTCCCAGAACTGTTCACAAAGGTACTTGTAAAAAATAAAGAATAAAATCGCAGTAACACATTTCTCTCGCTTAAATTGTTCCACTTTTATTTATTTAAGGTTTTATATGATCTTATCTATATACTAATATTATAAAGCTAAAGGGATTGTTTCTTGGTTGAACGAGCTAAACTCAAGAACTACTGGTCCGATTTGAAATTTTTTAGTGTTGGATAGCTCATTTATCGAGGAAGTCTATAGGCTATATATCATCACGTTAAGACCAATAGGAGCGGAGCACCAATGAAGAGTGTTTCAAAGTGGTTTTTTTTTTCTTTTGATAGTTTTCGTTACGTGTTACCGTTAGCCCAAAGTAACTATTCCACGCGGACAAAGTCGCGGGCAGAAGCTAGTGGATAATATAACTGATATATATATCCTACTGGTGAACCAGTGCGAGTTACACAAAAAAACACGAAAACTATTTTGAATAGCGTGAAATTCCCAACAAGTTCCATCAAACCGATTTGCAATATTGTAAAAGCCGGGTAAGCATTAGAAATTTGAAAAAAAAAAAAGATTCTTTACATGCATTTTGAATGAACTTTAAATTTAAATTGTAAGTACTTAAAATTAATATTAAGAGCCCAATCTTGGTAAGATTTTTTTTTCTATACGTAGATTAATACTTTGCATGAGGAACGAAAAAAAAATTGCGGAAATGAACCACCCTAATATATATATCACGTGACATGCAAGCGATATAAAACTTCACGTTTGAATTATATGAAAAATAACTATAGTTTTTTTTATTATGAAAGATATCTAGGAAATTGTATGTATAATCTTTCACACCAATTTTCTAAACGATTTATTAAAGACAAAACATTTAAACTTCGTCGGTACCAACTACATGAGCTTTGTAATAGACAAGCGCATGTGCATCACCCTTTACATAGCGTACAGCTGTGGTTGCAGGATAATATAAATAATTCAACGGCGCCATAGTTTTTAGACGACCTTTTTACCAAGATCCGCGCATTCGTATTCCAATATATTTGCAAAGAATTCTACGCGAACGTTACGTGAGTATTTGTATGCGACTGGTGTGCATCGGGCGTGTACATTCTTATATTAGAGATGGAACGGGCCGCAAGTATTTGCGTTACAAATATTCATTCCTTTCAAATTATTCTAACACTCGGCACTCGAATTTTTTACGTGAGTAGATTGCAGCGATGATGTCTTACAGGTAACACCTTGGCCGTCCGTCCGTCTATGACAGCATGAATTACAATGATTATTTTATCCTTGAGTTGAAAATATATTGCTAAGTATTTTTCATATGTTCCCGTTAGCAAACTGTTGATTAATGTGTAGGATGCGATTAGCCAGTAAGGAAACAATTAAATAAGCTACGCGCAATGGATGACGTATATTAAAAGGTAAAAGGAAGTAACATCTGACAAATTAAAGAGGAAGTGTTCCCAGATAGAGCAATACACAATTTGACGAGTTTGCGTTCACATTCAAACACTTCCATCAGTTGTTATTTCAAATCTAAAATACTTTATTCAATTTAGCCCCTGAGAAGACGCTTATAAATATTATTGCTACGACCGGTTAGCGAAACAACCCAATCATCGAGAAGAATCGGCAAGAAACTCGAACTGATTTATGCTTTCATCTCCATTTAAATCCCCCCTCAAACCTCCTGCCACTAAACGTAGTCTTAGTATAACATCTTAACATACATTCTCAAATAATATAAGCGAGATTATAATCAAAACGATATGAAATTGACTTCGAAAATCTGAAGCATGTTCGCTCGCTACTATTATAATGTCAATAATAACTAATTAATAATCAAATATAGACTATTATAATGTCAATAATGGTTAGATATTAATAGTGAATTGCGCTGCTATTTTAAAATAATTTATGTTAACAACTGTTACCAATTATGTAGCTGTTGAGTGATTTGTTGCTTTGTATAGTAAATTCTAGCAACATTACGATATTGGTCGTTTTTATGTGTGATTTTGAGTGTAAGCAACGTGAAACATTCTCCCTTTCATAGCTATTGATTGTTGCATAGCTCTTGCTTGTTTTTACACTGCACTTTACCAGTCGACTATTGTTTTTGTAACAATTGACAATGACTATTGTCTATTTGTAACAGCAATAATGATATCTTCAACCGTTTTTTTTATGTATGTAGTTCTTTTTTTTCGAACTGACTACGCTATTGACCCAGCACGGTCTTAACAGCTTCATCGGACTACTAATGGCATCGGCAGTGATAGATCTTGCCCTACCGCCGCAGCCAGAGTGCGACGTTGCTCGTCCCACACAGCACAATCAGACAGACTAAAGTGGGGCTCGAACCACCAGCGTCCGTCCAGGGTGAGGCCCAGATACCTCATCTGGGTCCCCACCCGACACGAACGCCCTCCACATAGATATGGGCCCCTGGAGGCGGCCCGTCGCGTCGCAAATCTCCGTGAGAGAATCGAAAAAGGTGGGCTGCAGACGCGTCGATATCGCGGTCCGGGGGGGACAACGACCAGGCCTGGATAATGGCCACCTCTTCCGCTAGCTCTCGGTCGGGGAGGGTTACCGGCTCATTGTGGGAAGTGGAGACCTCGAACCTGATATATCGGTGATCCGATAAGGTCTCCATCACCCTCCACCCCCGGACACGGCGTGCGATCGACGGGGTAGCAAACGATAGGTCCACTATAGACCCCCCGTTGTACTGCATGCACGTGTAGACGTTCTCCCGGTTGAGGAAGGACAACCCATGTTGGGCTGCCCACTCCTTAAGAGCCTCGCCACGTGGATTCGTTGCCGCCGCTCCCCACGCCCTTTACTTAGCGTTAAAGTCTCCCATTAGGACGATGGGGAGCGGGTCAAGCCGCCTCACGACTGGCCCAAAAAGTCCCGCAACCACCGCAACATCGATTTCCCCCTCCGCCACCGCCTGCAGGAGCAGGTCCTGGGTAGCAGCGGAGTGGTTTGCGTTATTCTGGAGGTACCGAGTCATCGATTCCTACGACTCTGATATCAGCTTTTTTGACAGGCCGCACCTCGGTGGCCAGCCCGAGCAGCGACTTCCTGACACTCGCCGCAAAGTTGTCAACCTGCTCTGGGGGCAGGGTGCCAGGAACTGTCAAAAGTCGCGCTCCGGTAGCGCTAGGGCGCACCTTTACGGAGGGAACGAATTCAGCGTTTGTGGTGGTTTCCACCCTTGGGTCAGTTTCAGCTCCCTCCGTGGTAGACCGGCGCTCTGCGATACTTCTCGTGGGCCAGAAGCGGCTTTCGCTTTATCGGCAGCAAGTGCCGGCCGTAACACTTTCGGCGGCAGGAGGCGGTCTTCGAGAGCAGCAAGCCTGGCATTGAGCATCTCTCCTACTGTGTCATCTTAACCTTCTCGTTCGCCTCACGTCGCCAGGCGTGTACCTCCTCCGTACTCATCGTTCACTGCCGTTATTTCATCGGCAATATGTGTTTTTAATAACCATATTTCCTTACTTAAAGATTCTTTAAACAAAACAAAGTATCGTCAGAAATCACGGTTATTTTTGTAATATAGCGTATATGTTTATCATTCGTTACATTATAATTTAAAATTAATATAAAATGAAAACAGAGTTAAAACGAAATTTTCATCAAATATTTATTTACTACTTGAATAAAAATTGCAAATAAAATTTCATCGAACACATAATCAATTCTGCGTCAATCCATCGGGATTTCAATATGTATTTATAATATGAAACTTTGTAACTTTTTTTCGATAGAAATTTAAATAAAAAATTTACGAAGTACAGACAATTTCAACCAAATATGTCGATGAAAAATAATATTATACATCGTAAATAAACTTTTTTGTTATTCAAATTACCTTGGCTTCTATCTTTTTTATTCACGTGGGGAAATATATTATGGATACACAGGTGGTGTATCCCGGTGGGTTATGTCCGACTTACACGGACTAAAACCCCATGGGTGCCCACTATCGCCATGATGGCGGATAAGGTACGACGAAGCACTCCGTATTCCGCTTCCAACTTGGTTTCTACCTGCCTGTTTCGCTGTAACTTCTATTACAATGAACATTATAAAGGAGATACTTTGCGAAGATGGATGGATATTATTTAATTTTTTAAGCAACAACTATTGAACGGGTTTATACATTAGAATAACATATACTTCTTTTTGGTTTCTGTTTTTCCACTCTAAGGAAAAGGCAAAGGTGTCTAGACCACACAGCCAAGTAGGACGTTATTTCATAATTGCCAATTCTTGCGATATTCCCCAAGTCTTGCGATAATTTCAATGTCCTAACACGATAGTGGCCCCTTGGTTAGAACTTTCCGTGGAGTTTTTGTGGTATATCAGAACTTATCCTCTGTTTCCTATCCTAGTTTCTTATCCTATTTCCCATCCACCTAATTTGTGCAAAATAACCAAACTATATTACGTAAAATGCTACCAGAGTTATAAAATATAGAGTCAAGTAACACAAGATTATGAATAAAATATAAAATCTACTACATGACAGACCAAAATCTCGACAAAAACCCCAGAATCATAGTTATAATTTATAAAAATATTTTTTTTTATTTTCGGTACGACCTCTGCCGTTTCACCAATATCAAGTGTGACAGATACACGTAATAAACTTGATGTCAAATATTCAGTGTAACAACGTGGAATAATCTACAGTAGCAATATATCGACATAGCTAAATCACCAAAAGGGAAACTGTGTTATGAGCACAGAGTACGTTATATAAATAGAGGTCGCACTCGTTCTTTCCAATCAGCGCCTCTATAATATGAGTTTCGAACTAACATTGTTGGTTATAAATGTGCATTTATAACATTGTTGGTTATAAATGTTCATTTATAGCTATGTGTGTATGCATACAGCGGTACTGCGTAAATCGTATACAAGTTTTTGATCATTTTTATTTGCAATGAATAAATTCATCGTAAAGCAAAATCCGAGTATGTATATGCAGGAGTCAATGTTTATAAGTAGATCCGGAGATAAATAAAATTGTTTGTTGGCAAGAAAATTTAAGGGAGCACACTCTCCTAACAGATACGTAAACAAAGTGAATAAAAACAAATATTTGAAAGTTGTCAGTTTGAAATGTCAAAATTAATTGTCTTCCACCATCTTTTGTTATCAAACTTGCCAAAAAAATTAAATAACAGTGCCATCTAGAGAGTG
>MU159051.1:334013-397293 GCA_015888305.1 Antheraea pernyi | reverse complement strand
GTAGTCCGGTGAAGCTGTTAAGACCTTGCTTGGTCAATAGCGTAGTCAGTTCGAAAAAAAAAAAAAAAATTGTGACATTGTAGCGGGTAATCTCAGGAAATACTGGTCTGATTTGGAAAATTCTTTCAGTGTTATATAGCTCATTTATCAGGGAAGGTTATATGCTATATATCATCAAGCTAAGACCCATAGGAGCGGAGCAGCAATGAAGAATGTTGCAAAATCTAGGTTTTTTTTTCCTTTTCAGAGCTTCTGTAACGTTTCTTACGAACTCTGCGTTAAAGATGAGAGACATAAGATTGAGTTCTAGAAAAAAGTTGTAGCTTTATATTGCTAGCTAGTATTATATATATTTGTTAAAAAGATAAACCAGATCGTGTCTCTCAGGTTCTTCTCAATGACTGGGTTGTTTTCCGAACCGGTGGTAGTTTTGACATTCATAAGTGCCTTCTTAGGGCCTAAATTGAATACAGTGTTTTTGATTTGAATTGATTTGATACATTTATTAACAATTAAATGCCATTTTGATATATGCTGTGTATAGTTCTGTTAATATTATTGTAGTTGAGAGGTCTAATAACAAACATTGTAAAGTCTATAAAATAATTCCTATTGATATCTTCTTATATGTCTATAAATCTACCTATGAAATTAATGTAAATCTAATCTAAAGTGTTTGTACTTTTAGATTCTTGTAAAAAAAATTGTTGCAGTAAAGTAATAAAATACATTTCAATCATTTTTTTAAATGTATGTCTGTCTGTATGTACGTACAGTACATGTATCACTGCTAAAGTACTGCATTCATGAGAAAATCATAAAGCATTACTTTGAGTAACATGAAAAGGTATGAGCATCGTGTCGATGCCTCAACTGTCACTTGCCTGTAATTATTCGTCTAAGAGCCAACAACGGTTTTGAGAGCGAATTTTAATAAGCCACTTTTTTATATATCTTTATGTTCCGCCAAACAACGTGCAGGCTACCTGGCTGCCGGCAAACTTTGCGTTTGTTAGTGCATATCGCACCTTTACAGGCAGAAATAGTGATTTTTAAATAATTTTAGAATGTTTTGTTTTTCGCTAAATTTGAAACGCCATTAAAACATGAAACTATTATTTCCATGTATTTTTATTATTAACAATAATGTACCCGATGTTATAGTTGTAAATAAAAAAAGTATGATTTCATAGGTAAAGACCTATTATATAAGAATTAAATATCTCAGAGATAAAAAAGTAAACAAAATTTGATCGAAATCTATCAAATAATTTTTGCCAAATCTATACTAATATATAAAGCTGAAGAGTTTGTTTGTTTGTTTGTTTGTTTGTTTGTTTGTTTGTTTGTTTGTTTGTTTGTTTGTTTGTTTGTTTGTTTGTTTGTTTGTTTGTTTGTTTGTTTGTTTGTTTGTTTGTTTGTTTGTTTGTTTGTTTGTTTGTTTGTTTGTTTGTTTGTTTGTTTGTTTGTTTGTTTGTTTGTTTGTTTGTTTGTTTGTTTGTTTGTTTGTTTGTTTGTTTGTTTGTTTGTTTGTTTGTTTGTTTGTTTGTTTGTTTGTTTGTTTGTTTGTTTGTTTGTTTGTTTGTTTGTTTGTTTGTTTGTTTGTTTGTTTGTTTGTTTGTTTGTTTGTTTGTTTGTTTGTTTGTTTGTTTGTTTGTTTGTTTGTTTGTTTGTTTGTTTGTTTGTTTGTTTGTTTGTTTGTTTGTTTGTTTGTTTGTTTGTTTGTTTGTTTGTTTGTTTGTTTGTTTGTTTGTTTGTTTGTTTGTTTGTTTGTTTGTTTGTTTGTTTGTTTGTTTGTTTGTTTGTTTGTTTGTTTGTTTGTTTGTTTGTTTGTTTGTTTGTTTGTTTGTTTGTTTGTTTGTTTGTTTGTTTGTTTGTTTGTTTGTTTGTTTGTTTGTTTGTTTGTTTGTTTGTTTGTTTGTTTGTTTGTTTGTTTGTTTGTTTGTTTGTTTGTTTGTTTGTTTGTTTGTTTGTTTGTTTGTTTGTTTGTTTGTTTGTTTGTTTGTTTGTTTGTTTGTTTGTTTGTTTGTTTGTTTGTTTGTTTGTTTGTTTGTTTGTTTGTTTGTTTGTTTGTTTGTTTGTTTGTTTGTTTGTTTGTTTGTTTGTTTGTTTGTTTGTTTGTTTGTTTGTTTGTTTGTTTGTTTGTTTGTTTGTTTGTTTGTTTGTTTGTTTGTTTGTTTGTTTGTTTGTTTGTTTGTTTGTTTGTTTGTTTGTTTGTTTGTTTGTTTGTTTGTTTGTTTGTTTGTTTGTTTGTTTGTTTGTTTGTTTGTTTGTTTGTTTGTTTGTTTGTTTGTTTGTTTGTTTGTTTGTTTGTTTGTTTGTTTGTTTGTTTGTTTGTTTGTTTGTTTGTTTGTTTGTTTGTTTGTTTGTTTGTTTGTTTGTTTGTTTGTTTGTTTGTTTGTTTGTTTGTTTGTTTGTTTGTTTGTTTGTTTGTTTGTTTGTTTGTTTGTTTGTTTGTTTGTTTGTTTGTTTGTTTGTTTGTTTGTTTGTTTGTTTGTTTGTTTGTTTGTTTGTTTGTTTGTTTGAATAGTATATCGAATGGGATGGGATTTATCATCAGCAACATACCTGGAACTTCAACCTACTATATACCAAACTCAGTGCTCACTAACACTATATAAGAAAGTAATGCAATTTATAAGCTATACATTATGGAACAATATATCTTAAATCCTTTATTATATAGATATCATATGTCCGTATTGTCGATATACTTAACTTATTCTTATACGTTGCTATAATCACAGAGTTATGTAGAAGCAAACGCAAAAGCTTATAAATTGCATTACTTTCTTATATAGTGTTAGTGAGCACTGAGTTTGGTATATAGTAGGTTGAAGTTCCAGGTATGTTGCTGATGATAAACCCCATCCCATTCGATATACTATTTGCATTCTTATATCTAATGTACACGTTATATATAACAGTTGACGTGCGTGTCGTAGTTACAAATGTTTTTGAAAAAGCTTTTCTGTAATGTACACACCCACTCACAATTTTACATTTCTTTAATACATTTTTTAAAAAGCGCGTGCGCAGCCGCGGGTAACAGCTAGTAAATAATATAAATGACTTTATTTTATTATTTTGGCTTATCTAAATCTATACTCCTATACTAATATTATAAAGAAGTAAAGTTTGTGAGGTTGCAGGGGGTAATATGTGGATCTACTAAACCGATTTTGAAAATTCTTTTACGAATAGAAAGCCACGTTATTTGTGAGTATCGGTCAGTGAGACCGCCGGAGGCCACCTGCCCTCCTCTCTCGTCTCCCTCTCCTCTCCCCTAACCCTTCACCCCAAAGGGTGGCAACGCACTTGCGACTCCTCTGGTGTTGTTAGTGTCCATGGACGGTGGTGATCACTTAACATCAGGTGACACACCTGTACGTTTGCCATCTATGACATATGTTTACCATCCAACGAAGTAGGCACGAGTCAGCTCGTAACCTATATTACTGGAATTCTATACTTCAACAAAATCCGTTTAATAGATTCTACGAGACAAAGTAAACAAACATAAATCCTAACAAACATTCTCGTTTATTACATTATTATCGATTCATGTTACTTAGTTCACATATTATAATTATTATATAAATTAATATTTATGATTAATATTCTTGATAGGTACTTTATGATTTATTAATATGTTACTTATGAGATATTTTAGATATCGCTATAATCCGGCTTATGGTATGAAAGCTGCGTGTTAAGCGACTATGCGAATAGAAGGAATATTTCATCTATAAATCTGTAATATAGTTTATATCGGGAGTAAAATGAGGTGTTTCTAAGTTAACTCTAATCATAATATTACAAATTCGTTCTATTATCCAATAAAGTTTTATATTGATCGTTTATGATTTGGTGTCTCGAATACTTGTTGTTCCTAGAGACTTGTTGTTTATATTTTGTTTTTAGAGTTGACATCGTGAATGGCGCCTACCGCGAGTTATTGCAATGGAACTTCTTTAGAATCGTTGTGATTTCAAACCGGATGCAACTGAAAAACGACAGGTAAGAGACACAAATACAAAAATTAGTGAGCCAGAGCGAGAGAGCAAATGTCGGTATGTCAAACCGGATACAACGGAACGACAGGTAAGAGACACAAATACAAAAATTATTGAGCCAGAGCGAGAGAGCAAATGTCGGTGTGTATGTATATTGCACACTGTTTAATACTTGCTTGTATTTGAGCATTTAACGTGTATTAGTATATGTGAAAAGTACGTGAGCTAATACTACTGTACACTGTATGCGGCTGCGTATTACAGCTTTTTAGTAAGAAGTCAGCGTGGTGTGTTATTATTTAACAGTGTTTGTGAGTATTTTTATATCTTGTTGTGCTAAATAATAAATTCATTTTTAAACAAATAAACTTTGTAATTATTCTGCCCTTGTTATATATATTCATCTTATTCTTTTGTCGATTTACTGAAGTTTACTGAAGATTTACTGAAGTGTGTGAATCGCACACACACCTTTTTTTTACAAATTTCACGCGTACCGTTCGTTTTTTGCCGCGTTCCTACTTCTCCCTTCTATATACAAAACTTATACCTAATGGATTATGATTTTGTATTATTATAACATAACTTACTATTAATGAAATTACTGAACAAATTAAACATGGCTCGCTGCCTGCAATAACTTACTTCATTGTTTGATATTGTTGCTTAATTTAATTTTTAAAGTGGATTAAATATGCTTAGTTGATTTGTATAATTAATTATAATTTATATATATGATAAAAATACAGTTCCTTTGCAGCTCAATTACGTCAAAACTGAACATATCGGCACAGGACTATGATCATTCAATGCGGTATTTTTCGTCGATGATTCTAGGCTACTTTTTGGATTCTATTGTCTACCATTTTGGAAGTGCAATTTCTTATACGAGAGCTTTGAAATTCTAATCGGTAAGCTTTTTGTATGACGAACAGTGGTTGAACTAAACATTGTATCAGGTACACTACATCGCGTAAAGTGTTGAAAACACCGGTTGTCAAGTAAGCAACGTCGGGCACGGTCGTTGACGCGTGACGATGGTTTTTTTATTATATGTTTTAATGTTTCCCTCTAATACAATTTTTCACTTCTATCGTGTTTTTTTTCGACACGCCCTGTTTTTTTTAATTTGCACAGTGAAACAGGCGCGTATCATCTAGTTCTTAATACAATATTCATAAAACAATTCTCGCGTATTTTCACAGTACTATTAAGACGATCAACTGTCTTGTCATTTTTCATGAACCCCGCGGCCTTTCGGAGGCATCTGTTCTAGACATATTTTCTTAAACGATTTTTCATTGTATTTCAAACCTAAAAGGCTTTATTCGGTAGAGTTATGTATTGTTTTTAAAATGTTAAAGGTTTGTTCATCTATACTGATATTATAAAGAGGTAAAGTTCGTGAGTTTGTGACGTTGTAGGGGGTAATCTCAAGAACTACTGGACCGATTTGAAAAATTCTATTCATTAAACATTTACATGTTTACGGTGTAGGTGGTAGAGCCATGATTTGTAGGTGGTAGAGCCACGTTGAAGCTGTAACTGGTTTCAGATAGATCTTATATAGCTCATTTATCGAGAAAGTTTATAGGCTTATATATCATCACGCTAAGACGAATAGGAGTGGAGCACCAATGAAGAATGTTTCAAAATCGGGTTTTTTTCCTCTTGAGAACTTCCGCTGCGTGTTAGCGTTAGCTCAAAGAAACTATTCCACGCAGACGAAGCCGCGGGCAGAGGCTAGTTTTTTATGTAGATAGATAATCTATACTAATATTATAAAGAGGTAAACTTTGTGACTTAGTGACGTTGTAGGGGGTAATCTATGGATCTACCAAACCGATTTTGAAAATACTTTTACCAATAGAAAGCCACGTTATTTAGAAGTGTCATAGACTATATATTAACCCGAAAAATAAGAAGACTTTTTTGTGGTAGTCGGATTTGCAAAATAAGTCGCAGATGGTGGGATCTTGGAATGTCATGTAGGGGTTTTTAAATATTATTCATAATCTTGTATTAATTGGCTCTATACTTTGTAATATTGGTGATATTTTAGGTAATATAGTTCTGTTATTAAGCGTAAGTGAAGTGGATAGATAATACCACGAGGCATGGAATGGGTCTTGCCATAAAAACTCCCTGGAAAGATCTAACAAGACGGCCACCATCTTGTTAGGCGATTACTTCCATGAACTAACAAGATGGCGGCCGTCTTCATGGAAGTGATCGCAAGAGACCTGTTATATTAATAACGTTTACTTGGAGCTACCTCACTTAAAATGTGACTCCGGACATTTACTGGTCTTTGAGCAGCACATGAATGCCTGTAGCATAATTTCCTTGTATATAAAACTTAGCTTTTGCCCGCGGCTTCGCTCGTGTTTATGTATGTCTCGAGAATAGTACCTTTTCAGGATCAATTATATATCGTGTGGCACTGTGCCTAATGGTAAGCACAGTACAATCCAAAAACAATGGCGACCACCGAGTGACACACTATCCATCGCTGGTCGCCGTTGCCATGCCGGCCTGCAAAAAGCTGGATATGCACAGGCTGATCCCGAAACGCGACCCGGAAAAACGAATCACTATGACGGTCTTTTTCGCCATATACATGATGGTTGCGACCCAGTCAGGCTGTAAAACCCTACCACCCCGCTTTCGCCATTGCCTCGTTCGTTATTCGGCAGGGTGCACCACGTGCAGGTGAGGTTGTCTTGGATGTCTAAAGTCTTAGATGTTATTCGACACCCCTTACACCCCGACACCATTTTTTTACCCCTGACAACGTATTTACGTATCCATTATGATTGTCTGAATAATTAATGCGTGAAAGTGTAACAAGTTCACATTCGTAATTATAACTGGCTGTGCCCGTGACTCCGTCCGCGTGGTACCTAATGTAAAAAACAGTGACTAATAAAATCATCGGAATGTATCAAGTCCATTTACTTATCTACCTTTCTCTCGTACTTAAGTCGCGTCGTCATTAAAATTACAATAACTTTTGATAGAGTGAACCGATTTTAATAAAGTAAAATTTAAATGTTACTCGAGGATATACTTTATGATTTTGTTAGTAAGGTTTTATCGTGAACACAGTACTTAAGCAGTGATGCGTGTTCAAACAAACAGAACATATTTTAAATAAATGTTAATGACTACGTCCGGTACCGCTATGACACACCCGAGAGGCGAGACTACAACGCCACCCGGGGAACCACTATTGACCTGCGATACCGCGCTATTGACTATCGGGGTGTGAACGCTATTGGTGGAAGTTATCGGCTGTTCATTATTCATTCCGGTGTGAGACTACATCGGTGGCATATAAAGGGCAAGATGTCGCTGATCTGGACGCACTCCTATGTGGAAGTTATTGTTAGGCGAAGCTCTGCCCGATTAAACAGTGACAAGAACCTACGAAGTATTTATTGGCATTCCTGACTGCATCGACACTATACGTGATTAGTATAATATAAAGTATGTTCGCAAAAATCTAACAAGTACAGACACGTTACATATACATGTTTACGTTGTAGGTGGTAGAGCCACGTCGAAGCTGTAACTGATTTGAGCATAAATGGGTCGGCTCGTCCGGGGTAGTACCACCCTCTCATAGAAAACCGACGTGAAGTAATAGTGCTTGCATTGTTGCGTTTCGTTCGGTCAGTGAAAGCGCCGGGTGCCCTCTTCCCCTGTCTCTTCCCTCCCTCCCCCTTTCCCTCTCACCTTCCCCACCAACACAGGCTGGCAACGCACTCGCGACTCCTCTGGTGTTGCTGGTGTCTATGGACGGTGGTGATCACTTAACATCAAGTGACCCACCTCTTCGTTTGCCTCTTATGATATAAAAAAAACATTATTATTATATATATACTAGCGGGCCCGGCCGACGTTGTCCCACCCTGATTATAAAAAAATCCTTGACATATTATATACCAAAACGTTCCTCATGAATCATTTTATACACTGGTGAAAACCGCTTGAAAATCCGTTCAGTAGTTTTTGAATTTATCGCGAACAGACAGACAGACAGACGCGGTAGGGGACTTTGTTTTATACTATGTAATGATAGATATAATAGATTTAATTCTAATTGTATAGTTTCAATCCCTTTCATTATTCTTTGAATAGATTTTAATGATAAGATTTATTCTCGGTGTCAATCAAACAAAAACAAGAACTAAAATAAAAAGTTATTTATCTCAAAGGGCCCTTTCTGTCTACGGTGTAAATTGGTATAAAGTTCGAGGCAGGTACCTCACCTGGCTGTCTTTCGCTCGATTTGGCACGCAAAATACAACCCTTTTAGAATTTATTCATCCGGAAAAAGGGGTATTTTTTCCATTCGTAGGCATATATATATATAGTTTTTTCTTCGATAATAATAGTAAAAAGACCGCACTGAGATTTTTTAAAAGGGAATATTTTCCCGGAATTTTATTTAATCCTTTAATCCGTACGATTCTCAAAGGAAATATTACGCGAGTTTATCTATATTATTAGCAATTATTAATCAAAAATAATAATAAAAACGTGTTAACCTCAATACACTACACATAGGGTAAAAGCCGGATAGTTGCCCCACTTTTCGAAAAAGCTTTATTTAAATAGAATATTAACTTGCTGAAAATTATTCAGTATGTATCTCAAAACATAGTTTTTTTATCGTCTATAATAGCCTATTTTTGTATACATAATTAAAACAATGGTTTTGAATAAATACTGTTTTATTTCACCTCTCAGAAAAGGGATAGTTGCCTACTATGGCGGATAGTAGCCTAGCGAGGAAAATGCTTGGGGGGATACTTGCCTCGTGCGGGGATAGTAACCTCGGTATGATTTTTATTTTGGATAGATAGAAATTTATATCAATTAAAGTAATCTTTATTATTTATTTAACAGTCTTTATAATTTACTGAGATCTTAGATTAAGTACAACTTGAAATATTAATTAACATTATTAAATAGTTGTCAGTGTTAATGATTTAAATAATAAAAATATTATTCAAACTTGAAGTTATGGAGTTATTATAAAATAAGCATTTCTCTTAAGAATACAATAATTTGGTAATCAACTTTGGTATTAACATCAATTTTTACCAGAAAGTAAGGTTTCTAACTTTCTACATCTCATATAATAGTTTTTGAATGTTGAACATGTTTCATGCAACCACATCCGACACATTTCACATTGAATCCAATCTGATTTTGATTTAGTCGAATTGTAATGCTCAAAACATTCTACGCAATAATTATCAATTGAAACTTCTTTAGTCGTATCTACTATTGAATTAGCATTTTGCCTTTTTTTAAGTATCTTTTATTGATTTTTCGTCCTTGTTTCTTCTTTAAATCAAAAATATAACTTGAGTTAGCAGTTGTTGATTACTCTTTTCATAGCGTCTTCTTAAGGTTCGAAAGGATATTCTGTATTTTCGACAAATTTCATTGATACCATTTTTTTTGTCTCAATTCTACCAAGCCAAGTGTTAAGCTATCTTCTACCCAGTTGATGTTGCGTGACACCACGCCTAGTTTTCGTTTATATTTGAGAGGCATTTTGTTATCTAGAATAAATATATAAAACAGTTAAGTATATATTTATTTTATTTACATCATGTTAGAGTTACAGTTAATTCGAAAAAACAATAAAAAAATAAAATTCGTCTTTGTTTGTTAAAAAAATTTTAGTCACTCTAAGGGCAACTATCCGTAAAAGTAAGTAGGGCGACTATCCTTTCTGATGCGGATACTTGCCCTTTTTATTTGTGAAATAAATCAAAATTATTTAGCAATAAAACATAATAAACAATGTAATTTAAACTCTAATGCATGCAAAGAGACAAAAAGTTGACTGAAACCACGGTCAGTAATAAAAATATTCAATGGAAATTACTTACCAATATAATTATAACACCCGTCAAAGTTTCGCCGCGGAAGATTTTTGCTTACGCGGATTAATCACGTGCGCCTATTCCGATATTTTACGCAGCATTAAGGTCTACGGGGGGGGTGACTACTTGTTGTAGTAAAGCGCCAACACAACATATATTCCTAACATAGTGTATTAAAAACCGGGGCATGTATCCGTCCGAGGCAAGTATCCGGCTTTTACCCTACATAGTAATACACTACGGAATACCACACTCGATACGGATGAGGCGAGGCTCCGCACGAGAATGACCCACGGTCCCATTTCGTCACGCCCTTCACAGACCAGCTCCTCCTATATGTCAGTCAGGTCGAGACCAGTTCCTCCAACACGTCGGGATATGTTAAGTTCAGTCCAATAAGAACAATCAAATAACAACATTTGCCAATACAAAAATACAACACTGAACATAGTTACCACGAACCACCATTCGTACCGTAGATGTGAATAGGTCAACTGTCTGAGCGAGAATGTCCCAAATGACTTGTTTTTTCGAACCGACTACGCTATTGGCTCTGTAATATATTTACAGCTTCACAGGACTACTGTCCCAAATGACTTGACCAACTCGCCTTTTATAGCATTCAGTCAAGTTACGACCAGCCGATAATATTCGACCAATGACGTGGGTTTAATGTCAACGTTTAAGGTCAATATATGGTCAGAATATTTTAAGGAAAGGTCGTTAACGAAAGGTATTTGGTATATGACGATCCAACCATCTCTGGGATCGGTCTCATGGTTCCAAGACTTGATGGATGAGAAGAAGCATCTTCTTAACTTTGAGAATTCGTTCTGGGCATATTCCATTGAATAAGTTTAACTTTTTAATGAAAACAAGGGGAAACAGCAACTGCGAAGTTTGCCTTCAAGAAGAAGTATTGTAAGTATTTCATATTGTAATGGAATGTGTCCGGAACGAATCCCAAAGAAGACAGGTATTTAAGAATACTTATAATATAGAAAGAAAGAAAGAAAAGAAAGAAATATTTTATTCATAATGCATTATTTACAAAATATACAAGAGTGGATAAAATATGCACGTCGCAGCATTACGAAATGGAATCCAGCTCAGCATATGCTAAAGGGTTAAGAAACACTTAGCGCTGATTTTCAGCTGGAACCTAGTGCAAGTCACGGAGCGATATCAATTAAAATTATGAAATATAATATATATAGCGAAAACAAGTAACGTAAATAATACTATTGTACATATTGTTACACGTACGTGTTGTACGTATTGTATATATAGGTGTTTGTAATGAAATATTGTCACGCCCAACATCGGAAGAAGCCAAATTAATCTATAATATGGTGTACGTCGGTATAAGGGCAAGAATGTGAGTGTAATATTGTTTTTCAATTTAGCTTTTTTATTAGTATTTTTTAAGATGTATATCTGCAAGTTATTTTCTAAATTGTGATTGATTGTTGTATGGATGAGGGTGGTGTGTTATCTTAGAACAAACCCTCAATATAAAAGAGAAAAAAAAGTATGATATAATTTCTTATTATTATTTTAATTCAATACACTTGCACGCAATAATCAAATTGTATTACAAAATAGGAGCTAAAATGACACAAATTTTTAAATTAAAATTAATACTTTACAGATTTCACCTGGAAACAATAAATCCAAACAGTATTTACAAAAGAGATGGTAATAAATGCATTAATATAAATTGATTTCAGTAAACAATTCAAAGAAATACAATTCGATAAATACGATTTATTGCCAATAATAAGTTTTGCGTAATTCTCATATCATTGTAAGGTTTGTTTATAATAATGATTTATTTCGTATCAATGAAATTTATCATTTACTTAAGGCGAAGACAACGTAATGAACATTTAATTTTTTTTATGATAAACTCGAACATATAAGCTATTATTAAAACATAAATTGTTATTACCATTATTGTAAACATAAATTTGTTACTAAATTTCACACAGCAAAGTCATGCATAACAGCTAGTTTAAAAGATAACCTAAGCTATCTTCCAGTGAAAGTCCCATAAAATTCGGTCCATCATTTCTAGATTCTACCTTGGTTAAAATCGCAATTAATAGTTAGTTTAAAATAAAATAGTCTGAGGTAGTCACTGTAAACTCAGCTATCTGCCAGCAAAAGCCCCTGAATATTGGTTCAATCATTTCGGAGATTTCACGTTGGACGAAGTCGCGAGTAACAGCTGGTGTAAGATTGAAACAGCTTAAGGTACCTATTCTTTATAAGATCAACTATTTGCCAGTGAACATGCTGTGAATCCCGTGAAATGAATATATTAAAACTAATTGTAACCAACTGTTTCATTCGCTTTAATCTTGTAATATATGCGGCATCCACCTACGTTGTTCTTGTTTGGCATATTTTTGACCTACAATTTCCATAGTAATTGCTTCGCTCCTTAGGTTCCTAGCATGATTTTAGATAGCTTATATAATTGAGCTTAAATTACAAAGAGAAATGATCAAATATTATAGTTTTAGGTGATCGTTAACTCGTTCGAAAAATAAAAGTTGAAGTTTATTAAATTCGTATAGATTAGTAGTATATATATTGTATTTTCATTACAATTCATTGATAGATTCAAATTTAACAATAGATCCATTGACATTACAGACGTATATTCATAAATCGCCACAGCCAAAACTGTAATTAGTATAAAAAATAACCATTTTGTTTCTTTCCTAACAATAATAATAATTCGATGTCACTTGTGAATTTTTACAACACCAAATATGTCAATAATTACCTCAAGTATAATGTTATAATAAACAACATTATGAGGGCTATCAGCCTCCAGTAACTGGAATGGATCATCTATACTTCTATAGTAATATTATAAAAAGGTAAAGTTTGTGAGTTTGTGACGTTGTAAGGAGTAATCTCAGGAACTACTGAACCGATTTTCAAAATTATTTTACCAATATAAAGCCATTTGTGATTGTCATAGGCTATATATAATCACGCCAAGACTAATAGGAGCGGAGCAACAATGCAAAATGTTTTAAAATCGGGTTATTTTTCCTTTTGAGTGCTTCCGCTGCGTCTTAGCCCAATATAACTATTCCACGCGTACGAAGTCGCGGGCAGAAGCTATTAAATAATTATATTATTTATAATCTATATTAATATTATAAAGAGGTACAGTTTGTGAGGTCGTAGGGGGTGATATATGGGGAGTGAGAAAAAATGGTCGAACGAAAACGTTTCTTACGAACTCTGCCTTAACTATGAGAGATATATGATTGAGTTCTAGAGAAAAGTTGTAACTTGATAATGCCTATTACCGCCCAACGAAGTGGGCACGGGTTGGCTAGTATATAGTATGATTCAACATGTTTCTGTTATAGCGTAATTTTGAAATGATAGACCACCATCCATCACCATCTTCACCAGTCACATCCGTTCCTCCTATCCTCAAGCCCCCTACAACCAACCCATTGCCCTCACCGTACGTTACTCGGTCTGGGCGTAATGTTAAATTTAAGCCGGTGCTAGACCTGTAAGGAACTTTTGTGTATATTATATGATAATGTATATAATTGTATTATTTTATTATAACTAATTTAATTGTATTACAGTTTTTTTGATATTTTTTGTGACATTTTTTTGTAACATACTGTCTATATTGTCAAATTGTTTTAGCTCTAAGTTTTTATTCTGTATACCTTTTTATATTTAACTTGATATGTGTATGTTTTTCTAAAGGCCACTGTGCATAGACACTTTTTAATGGCCAGCACGCTACACCACCCCCCTACGGAGAAAAGAAAGCCCAGTAAAAAAACATTTACATAGAAAAACGTACACATATCACGTGGGGTCACCAATTTTGAGCCGTGTTCGATGTAATATATATGATAAATTAAACACGGATTTGTAATCGAGACTTTTAATTATGGACTTGTATGTTGAGGAAAAATATATATCCGTCTGTCACATCGAATATGTCAAAAAGGCCAGTGTGCATAGACACTTTTTAATGGCCAGCACGCTACAGACTGAACAACAGAGTCTGAGAAATTTCAATGTAATAATATAATCACTCAGTTACAAGAACAATGTCCACAATATAATTGACTAGATAGTTATATAATATCATTATTCGATTCACTACAATACAATCATCGATCTATGTGTAATGAAGAAATTAATTTTGACTGTTTAGTACGCGGGTAAGTACTATCTGAGTCTAACGATTTTGTTCTCCTGAAAATAGTTTTGTTGTGTCTTAGGGACAGAAATACCTTTCGTGTGTAGTTGTGTATTATATCATTTTGTAATTTTTAACTTAACTCCTATGACCCTTTGCCATATTTTCAATTGCTCGTTTTATAAAATAATTACCCATCTAACGATCAATTTCTTTAGTCAAAACTGACTTGCCCTTAAATAATATATAAATTGTTTACTCGTATTCGCTCAAGGTCTAAAAGTTCCAGTATTATCGAAGAGTGTGACCCATTGTAGCGTGTTTTTTTACTATTTCAATTAAACAAAAATAATGCTTCGTATAATTTTCTTGGTATTTGTTTTTCTTTTTACATTTACAACAATTTCTACATACGATCTTTACTTGGGTCATGATTTTGGGGCTCGTATGTCCTATAAGGAAGTGAAAAAACAAGGTTTACTTTTCTTTAAAAGGCAGGAGACAGTATCATTTCAATATCCTGAGGGAACCAACATAACAGGAATCGCGTGTGTTGACCTAACACCAGATAAACTCAGTACTGCTAGTGTGGAAGATGGTGGGATTGGATATAATTACGTTCAAATACATTTGGAAAGTGAAAGAAGCACTGGCTTAAAGTATATTATAGAAATATACCGGTCTTCATTTAAAAAACAACAAGTAATAGACCCTAAAAGAGTGAATATTGTTTTAACCTATTATTCGTAGTATACGTAGTAGTAAGTAGTGTACGTTTAATAAATTTTGCGCAATGTATATACTACTTTTAAATAAATTAAATATAATATATGTGTATGTACTTTTATTTATAAGTAACATTTTTATTATAAATTCACATACGGATTTGTCAAGTATTATACATGGAAATTTATTATCCATTCAAAATTATTATTGCAATTTCTGATCGTATCTATATAGAAGCCCTGTAATTGGCTGAATATGTTAGAAGTGTTGATCGATTCACTAATCTTATCCAATAGCATTTTGATAAAATTCGGCCATTTTGCATCAGCTGTCAAACGCTTATATGTCAAACCTTAGTGAAAAATAGTGTCTTTCGTGGAAACAAAATCATAATTTCCTCAAAATAATAAATAAATATTAGTTTAAAATGTCGAAAGATGGGCACGACGATGCGTAAGAAAACTCAAGTATCGTTTGTGATAAGGGATGAGGAGGAGAGACGACACAAAAACGGTGTAAGTTCATTACAACTCGATCCTATACAGGGCCGATTGTATTCCGCCGGTCGGGATGGGATAATTCGCGTATGGAACACCGGAACCGGTATCCTAGATCGGTACATACAGAGCATGGAACATCACACCGATTGGGTGAATGACATTGTATTGTGTTGTGGCGGTAAGAACTTAATAAGCGCATCTTCTGACACGACTGTGAAGGTTTGGAACGCGCCTAAAGGGTTTTGCATGTCAACACTTCGTACACACAAAGATTACGTGCGTACATTGGCGTATGCTAAAGATAAAGAACAAGTTGCGAGTGCGGGACTGGATCGCGCAATATTCTTATGGGATGTGAATACTTTAACGGCTCTTACCGCTAGCAATAACACGGTAACAACATCTAGCCTCGTCGGTAACAAAGAATCAATATATAGCCTTGCCATGAACCCAGCTGGTACTATACTCGTCAGTGGATCAACAGAAAAAGTTTTAAGAGTTTGGGATCCAAGGAACTGTTCTCGGTTGATGAAATTAAAAGGTCATGCTGACAATGTTAAAGCACTTGTTATAAGTAAGGATGGAACTCAGTGTGTATCGGGCAGTTCTGACGGGACCATAAAACTATGGTTATTGTCTCAACAAAGATGTGTTTCAACAATACGTGTACACTCGGAAGCTGTTTGGGCTTTAATAGCAACAGAAAACTTCAGTCATATTGTATCTGGAGGACGGGACAGACTAGTGATTATGACAGAACTAAGAAATCCGGATAACTTTATGATTGTCTGTGAAGAGACTGCTCCTATATTAAAACTATGTTTCACGGCAGACCAGCAGGCTGTCTGGGTGTCGACATCTGAATCGGAGATACGTTGTTGGAAATTACCTCCAGTAAACAGTTTATCGTCCGATATGTATAATCAGAGTAATTTTAATACGAACAACGTTTTCCAAACACAACCTATGTACCATATTCCGGGCGGCCCAGCGATAAAGCACTACACGGTGTTAAATGACAAAAGACATATATTAACTAAGGATACGGTAAACGATGTCGCTCTTTACGATGTTCTAAAAGCTAGCAAAGTAGAGGATTTAGGTCAAGTTGATTTCGAAGAAGAAGTTAAGAAGAAATTCAAAATGGTGTATGTACCAAATTGGTTTAACGTTGATTTAAAGACTGGAATGTTGACTATACATTTGGGGCAAGATGAAACGGACTGTCTTAGTGCTTGGGTGAGTGCTAAAGAAGCTGGATTGACAACTGGTATGTTAATATTTATGTATCACCTACTTATATTACCGAGTTTGGTTGCTCAATAAAGCCCTTAGTGACAAGTTGTAGTGGTATGGATACCAGTAAATCATTTTCATGAAGATACAGTCAAATTCTTCGATATACCTATCTTCACAATGATCTGTAAGGGTGTTAAAGTTGATCAATGGTTGATCAATCATGTATGGGACATGTTTAGTTAACAGCATTTATTTTTATAGTTATTCTGTACAATTTTGATATAAATTATAGAATGTCCTCTCATTTGGAACATAATCCATATTTTTTTTTACAAAATATCTAATCCTTACTAATGTTATAGATGCGAAAGTAAGTTTGTTTATTTCTTTGTTATGCTGTTGGGTCTTAACTAGTAAACCGAGCAGCAAAATGACTGTACTATGCCTGATGGTAAACATAGTAAAATCCAAAAAGAATGGCCACCACCGAAAGAGAAACTATCCATCCATCGCCGCTGTCATGCCGGCCTGTGAATAGCTGGATATGCACAGACTGATCCCAAAACGCGAATCACTATGATGGGCTTTTTCACCATATACATATGGTGGTTGTGACCCAGTCAGCCTGTAAAACCCTACCACCCTGCTTTCGCCATTGCCTCGTTTGTTATTCAGCAGGGTGCACCACATGCAGGTGAGGTTGGCTTAGGTGTCTCAAGTCTTATGATGTTATTCATTCCCATTCCCCTTACACCTCAAAACACCACATTCTCAGGAGTACATAAAAGCATATATAGTATCATTTGTCCAGCAAAATGTACAGTTCCCAAGGATCATATCAGTAAGACCAGCAAAGCGAATGCTGTATAAAGCTATCTAATTATTTATACCCTTCCAAGTATTATAAAATCACACTCTGTTTTAATAAATTGAATATTTTTTGTATCTTTAACACATAAATATGATTTACTTAGTCTTCCTCAGATCTTCTCAAAATAGCAATACTAATTTGAATAGAAAGTTTGGTGTGTGTTTTTTAGTCTGAAAAAAACACGCTTTCATAAAAAATCCAACTAAAAAACAGAAAATAAAATTTAATAAATTTGGATTAAGAATAGTATAAATTAGAAATAAATGTATATTTTTGTAAAAAGTGACAAAAAATGATAAAAATACTGATATCTGGAGGTGCTGATATAACAGTGATGCATCACATGTTTTTTTTAACTTTTTTTTTCGGATTATTGCATTGTCATCGACCTTTGACAGGTGTGCAAAGTTTGAATTAAATTTGATCCTTCAAAGTAGGACCAAATCGAGCTCAAAGGGGTCGGTTACAGGTGAAGCTAATAAAAGCGTGATAGAAAGATCTTTTCAAAATTTTTATCTTTCGCCTTATTTTACATTTGTAGAAAAAACAATACTAACAATAGAAAAAAGGAATTTATTAAATTGAAAGTTTTAATACAAAGAAATACAAACAACAAACAAAATGTTGACTATAGCTAACTTCAGGGTGTCGGTTTCTCGTGACGGTGTGCGCGCGAGTCGTAAAAATGTACTCCTATCATTTTTCCCTAACGTGCCAAAAGAAGTATAACTTCAATAAAAGATATGCTATGATTAATACAATTTTTGTATTGCACCACATCTTGTTTTGGAGCACTGTAATATCCCTATTATTCAGCTGTGAGTGGAGGCATACAAAATTAAATTAAGAATGCAATCAATCTATCATGTGAAAACTGCCACTAAACGATGGCTTCATAGTATTTCATATGAACAGACAGAAAATTTACTCAAAGTACTCTATTAGCTTTCCAAAAACTATACACAACTATCGTACGAGCACAGACATGTACACTCACTCACTTTTACATTCACACTCACCACAACTACACACACCTTCTCTCACGCTTTTATTAACATACACACACATTTTTTTAAGTTATTATATGATTTCTGTTTCTTCTTGTCTTAACTTTAGTTTTTATAAAATGTAATTTCCACTAAATATTATAAACACAATACGCGCCACCATCAATTAAAGGCAATTTGTAAACAGGCTTGCATGAGATAGGCATCGCCTAGTTTGGGACCATAGTTAAGGCTATTTTTATAGAAATAAAGATATTTTTTTATTTTGAGTCAAACAAAAAACCTTGCAATTCAGAGGTTAATCTTCAGTCTTCAATTTTAATATTTTCCAGAAAGTGATCAGAAGGTAAACTTTGGAGCGTTATTGTTACAAGCTCTGCTAGAACATTGGAATCATCCAAACAGGGTGAACGAAGCTGGACAAAAAGTTGTTGGGAATAATTTTTTTAGTGTACCATTGCATACTCCGTTGATATTCAGTGAAGTTGGGGGCCGAACTCTTTACAGGTTGCAGGTTAGTTATATTATACATTTCTTGATATACTTTTTTAGTTAGTCCAGCATAGTCAATGCTATAAGTAATGTACATGTGAAGAAAAAACATTTATTAACAGGCATTTGAAATGGTCTTTTATATATCGCGGCTGGCATTGGGGCCGTAGTTATAAAGGTATGACGTCAATCATAGATGACTCCTTGTCAATTATCGACCAGTCAGTATTATCTTCATAGATGTGAACAGTCTGATGATCCAGAGAGACTGAACACCACTCCTTTGATGCTATGCATTTTATAGGCTTGTGTAGCATTAGACTGCATTAGCATGTGACTTACCTGAAACTCCACATATTGTGCAAATTCAAGAGTCCTATGCCTTTTTTAATTTAAATAATGCCTGGTAACGCCATCTCTTAATTTTTATGTGTATTATTTCCTCTTCCTTATTCCGCATATTTTATCTATACTTTCGCACGCTATTTATTATCTATGTAGTTTATACAACCCCTTCCCTTCCCAAAAGAACGGAACGCAAATCACCGCTCGCGCCGCCCTTTCTCTTCTACGGCTAACGATCCAAGCGCCCGCACGCAATTACGCAAAATCGATAAAAAATAGTGATTTATTGGATTATCTATTTATGAACATTTACCGGGACGACAGTATATATGTTATGGGGTGATTGTGGTGGAACGCAGAACCAGCCCAGAATTGAATCAACAACCCGGTAAGTTCCGTTCAAATCCTACCGCTAATTGTACCTATATTTACATAAATTTCCACCAATGCCTGCATGCACTTGTTGTGGTATGAAATAATAACGACATTGAAAACATTACATTACAGATGATACGGGCACGGCACTGTGGTAGAGTTTCTGGAATACTCTAAGAGCCAGTGAATGCTAGACATTCCTTATTTTATATTGATATTAATTATTTGCATTATTTTATAAAGATTTTACATTTTTTTTAATATCTCTTGAGAAAACAATATCATTTTGCTATTTTTTTTGTCGTTGTAAAAAACCCCAATGAATTTATCTCCGTTGACGATATTTTATATTATTCACTTTTAAGTATTGAAACATAATTATGCAGGTTGGAGATGCTGGTGGTGAGACTGAAGGCAATCTCTTGAGTGAAACAGTGCCGTCGTGGGTTGTTGATGTGGCCGTTGAGATGGCAGCACCGAAACTCAACAAACTACCCTTTTACCTACTACCACATTCCAGTTGTCAAAGTAAACAGGACAGGCAGAAGAAGGTAAGGAATTCGTTTTATTTAAGTCAACCATAAAGAGGAATTAGTGAGACAAAAGGAACTAATTTAATATATTACGTTGAAACTAATAGTGCTAAAGGAATATAAGTAAAGTTAAGGTATGTTACCTTAACTTTATTATATTGATTTTTTAATATCAAAAACATTAGTTCTATACAACTCTCCCATGAAATGTGATTATTAAAAGTGAAAAGGTATTATTTTAGTAAACTAAAAGCGCCAGAGGAATACCAGTAAAGTTTAAAATATCGGTATAAAGTATGTATCGTAACTTTATTATTTAGATTTTTTTATTTTAAAAAACATTATTCCTGCTTTATATCATAATAAGGAAACAAGTATACTAAATGTTGGTTTAAGATTTTTATTTCGCAGATAGTTCTACCACACTGAAACCAAAAAAAATCTGTACCAACTGTAGAAACAATGCAGATGTTGAAGTTAAAACTACTTCAAATACTGAAGACACTATTGTCAACCACAATAATTGTTTAATACTTTCTTCAAATAGTCATGAGATATTCTTGTTAACCACAATAATTGTTTAATAGTTTCTTCAAATACTCATGAGACATTATTCAAGTTTTATGTCAAGCGGGTCTTAATACGTAAAGGGTATTAGGGTAGGGTAGGGGTAGGCATTAGGGTAAGGGAACTGACGCCTCTCTGTGCAACCACTAAAAACGAATGTAGCTTTATGTGTCTATTATGTTGTAATAATAAAAAAAATGTTAGTTATTGTGAAAAGAAAAACCAGGTCGAGTTTCTTGCCGGTTCTTCTCGATGACTGGGTCGTTTTCCGAACCGGTGGTAGCTTTGACGTTCATAAGCGCCTTCTCAGGGCCTAAATTGAATAAAGAACATTTTGATTTTGATTATTGTTAACCACAATAATTGTTTAAAACTTCTTAAAATACTGATAAGAGATTATTGTCCATTACAATAATTATAACTGCTTTTAATACATTTATGTTGATGTTATTGTATGTATATACATAGACTGTATGTATTTGGCTAATTCTTCTTTGGCGTGTTTGTAATTTTTATAACAAACTTTGTATGGAAGAAGGTATTAAAAAAATTGTAGTGAAAATTTTGGGTTAAAAAGATTTTATGTAAAATATAAGTGAGATACAAGATAATAAGAAAGCCACGCTGAAGCTATTGGTTTCAGCATGAATGGGCCGGCTCGCCCGCGGTTATACCACCCTCTCATAGAAAACCCACGTGAAGTTACAGTGCTTGCATTGTTGTGTTTCGTTCGGTCAGTGAGCGCTGGAGGCCAACCTCTTCTCCCCTCTCCGCTCCTCTCCCTCCTCCTTCCCTTTCCTCCAAACACAAGCTGGCAATGCACTTGAGACTCCACTGGTGTTGTTAGTGTCTATGGACGGTGGAGGTCACTTAACATAACGTGACACACCTGTGCATTTGACTGTTAATACATTAAAAAATATATATATAAGAATATTGACAGATTTATGTTCGGTTTCTTAGATGCCAATTTATTTTATTACATGGCCTTATTGTAAAGGGAAGATTTGGACTCATGTTCTTCATTAGTACTCTTGTGTCAAGATAGGTCGGGCAACTTATAGTTTTAGGTATAAAATTGTATATCATTCAACTATATTATTACCACTTAGCAGTTAAACAATACTTCATTGATATTTTGTTAAGAAGCGCTGGTGCCAAGTGAATTACATAACATGTTTTGTGGTATTAAGTGTTATACGTCAACAAAATGGTGGTTTTGACGTTTATAAGCGCCTTCTCAGGGCCTAAATTGAATAAAGAGTATTTTGATATTGATTTCAAAGAGTTAACATGATGCTTTATAAGTTGACTATTTTTTTTCACCCTAATAGGTACTCTAAAGGCGAATTTACACTCGATTGTAATACTTTCACGCCTTAACAATTCTACCGAGCATCATGAAATATTGCATACACGTTGACTGGAGTACAGGAATGGACACAGGGTACATTCTATCTAGAAAAAAAGTACTGCTCCTGAGGGAAAGTTAAATTTATAAGAACACAAGCGAAACCGCGCGCAGAAGCTTATTATTTCCTATTATTAAGTTACGATATTCCAGCAAGTTCGAGCAGGCGAAGGTAGTCTTCTTAATAGTAAAAATAAAAATAAAAATCTAATGCACATAGTTATGCGGTCGCCAAGAGAGGCGATTACAATACGTTCTCACGAAAACGCTTTGTAAGCAGCATAATTCTCGCTAGCGTTCGTAAAACTCGTGGGGACTTTCTGAGAGTCTGATTTACTCACGATATTATCCTTCACCGTCAGCCGACAGTGTTACCAATTTAAGTTATCTAATGTAAGCGAACCACTCGACTGCCACGAATTTTATTTCAGGATCGGTTAGTAGCAAATGACTTCATCCAGTGTCGGAAAGTGGCGGAACACGTCGTGGAGAAGATCGTCGGTGGTGGAGATGTGAATGGGGCTACCACCACGAGCGGGAAGGCCAGCGCCACCGAGGACAGCGGCAACGATGCCCCTGAAGAGAAGGTGGAACTGCTCTGTTGTGATCAGGTATTATACATCACCTGGTATTTGATCTGGTACTTCGGGGAGTCGAGTGAGACGTTCGGCTTACTTCGATTTTGTAAAGTGCTATCTCTGTCGTACAGCGCAATGGCTGCGTTAGATAAAGATAGCGCTACACGAAACCGAACTTAGCCGAGTGCCTCTCTCTTCTACCCGACGTGCCAAGTGAAACATCAGATACTGACTGATACTGTAGATAGAGGTACTGTAGATACTGTACACAATTTTAATTATAGTATTATGATATTAAAAAAAGATAAATATGTATAACACAGCATTTTTTTGTTATTAACTTTGCAGTTTTCGTTCGTAAACATCCAAAAGTATTACTAAAATGTGCATTATGATTACCTAGACAATTAAAATTTTAAGATTTTTTGATAAACATTTTGCATTCGATAGATTATAATCACTTTCGACTTTATAGGACTTATATATTATTTTTTAATAAATTTAATAATAGCAATCCTTTCATAGAAGTGAAATTGAAATGATTTAACGGGTAGTTATGCTTTATAAGAGCCAAAATTACAGAAAATATAATTATAGTTTCAAAATCATGCGGTCATTACGCAGCTGCTGATGATTGCCGAATTTTTCCTAATGTCATACATACGTTTGTGAGTTTGTTTGTGATGCTTTTAGGTCTTTTTAGGCCTTTTAGGCCTACTAAACCGAACATCATTAAATTTTACATAAACGTTGTCAGGAGTACAGCAAAGAACTTAAGTAATTTTACTTTTTTTTTTTTGTTATTATACTTACTGTTCGGGAAGAGTGTAGCAAGCCAATTTTTTTAAATTATAATTTCACATTACATTGTTTGTTATTGTCAGTTTTTTTTTTATTTTGTAATAAATTTGGTGTTTTTTTTTTCATTTATGCTACCTACCAACAGTCTGTTAACCAATTCATCATAAGGCCTACATTTGTTTGTATGGAGCTTAAATCCTAACGGTATTATTACAAAAATGTTAAATACGTATTGAATCCTGGCTTTAAAAGGGTTTCGTATTAAATACACCGCGGTCGCCGAATGTTCCTCATCTTATTTTTTTGTCTCGCTTTGTTTAGACTTGCGAGAAAGGATAACGCGAACTTACCTTGGGCGACCACGGTGCATTTAATTCGAAACATTTTTAAACCAGGTATTTAACTTTTTTGTTTTGTGCAGGCCAAGGGTTAAGATAAGCGAAACCGCGATCAAAAGCTAGTGTTAAAATAATAGAATTGAGAAATAATATATTTATTTATGTTCTAGTTTGTTCTGTCTAGAAGTTTTAAATTACAATATTGGTAGTTTAAAAAGATTACATGTTAATACCACAGAGTACGTTTTATAAATAGAGTTCGCACTCGTTCTTTCCAATCAGCACCTCTATAATACTACTTTCGAACTAATATCTGTTGGTTATAAATGTACATTTATAGCTATATATGTATGCATACACCGGCACTGCGTAAATCGTATACAAGTTTTTGGTCATTTTTATTTGTAATGAATATATTAATCGTAAGGCAAATCTAAATCCAAGTATGTATATGCAGGAGTGAATGTTTATAAGTAGATCCGGAGATAGTTAAAATTGTTTTTAGCAGGCAAGAAAATTTAAGGGAGCACACTCTCGTAACAGATACGTAAACAAAGAGACTGAAAATAAATATTTGATAGTTGTCAGTTTGAAATGTCAAAATTAATTGTCGTCCACCATATTTTGTTATCAAACTTGCCAAAAAAATAATATAACAGTGCCATCTAGTAAGTTGATTGATAACTAAAACTAGACGAGCCTTTTCCGTACAAATCCGATTCTGAGGAGTGAAAATAGCCTGGTTAATACTATCCTGGCAATCAAAACATACTACTATTTACTGAATCTGTAAATATTGTTAATATACTAAAAAATTTTTGGGTGATTTTAATCGGTTGAGTGCTTTAAGCGCTCGCCTTAGTAGTCCGTCCGTCGTCGTCGTCGTCCTTGCTAGGTCAATAACGTAGTTAGTTCGAAAAAAAAGTGATTTAAATTTCATTCTTGTTAGTTGATTTATTCTTTATTATATCACAAAAGTATAGAATTTAAGCTCAAATAAAATTATACTGCTTTTATGAAGAGACTTCTATACATCTATCTGGCTTACTTTTTCGTAGAATGATTTAATACGAGTAGTAAACAAAACTACTTTATGATTAAATTGATATATGAAAGAGTGAGACAAAAACTACTTTATTTTTTATTTGGGTAACAAACAATTGTACTCACACATACATATAAGCAATATTACATACAAAAACAACATAGTTCTTACAGAACAGTGTGCTCTACCACCCACGGAGTAAAAATACAAATAATTTTAGAGCAGTAAATAAAATGTAGCCTTTGAAGCTGTTAAGGCCTTGGTAGGTCAGTAGCGTACTCAGTTAAAAAAAAACAGTAAATAAAGTGAAATACAGGAATGGTAGTTAAAATTAAATGAAATAAAATATAAATAATCCACCCACGGAGTAAAAATACAAATAATTTTAGAGCAGTAAATAAAATGTAGTCCTGTGAAGCTGTTAAGGCCTTGGTAGGTCAGTAGCGTACTCAGTTCGAAAAAAAAAACAGTAAATAAAGTGAAATACAGGAATGGTAGTTAAAATTAAATTAAATAAAATAAAAATAATACAAAATCCAACTGACAAGCCATGCATTTTAAAACATATCACAGTTGAAAATTCAATAATAATATAAGACTTATTAAAAACTTACTTCTAGATACAATACTCTGTTTTATGGCATTTTCAAACAGAGCTGGCGAGTTGATAAAAATTATAATTTCTATAAAATGCTTACTCGATCATTTCAGGTACTCGATCCTAACATGGATCTACGGACAGTGAGACACTTCATCTGGAAGTCCAACGTCGAGTTCACACTACATTACAGGATTTTAAAACAATGAAACCATCGAAACTTCTGTGAATACAAGTGGCACTTTAAGAGATATTGTATATTTACTTGCATATTCGACTAGTTAGTGCAGTGTTCAGTGCCTCGGGTATATGTGTGACAAATAAAGTGTGTAGTGAATATTATGTGAATATATAATCGGAGAAGAGAGAAAATGACAACTGAACGAAACAGCTGAGTGATATATTGTTTTTTATTAATATGCCATATGGGTATGTTCTTTATTGTCATACTTTATTTGAAAAGTTATTAAAGGGGGTAATATGCACAGAATAGAAGAACCGCCCTAGATTTGGTTGCTGAATTTTATAATAATTTTCTTTGTCCTCATAGAAATGTTCAAAACAGTGACTAAAAAAGTCACCTGAATGTATACGGTGTTATTAGAAGAAAGTGAAATATGTATTGAATACTTGCTTTAGAAAAGTTTGGATACTTACGTATTAAATGCACCGCGCTCGCCGAACATTCGACATAAATTTATCCTTTTATATTTTAGTAAATATATGAAACTGAAATTTGGGAGTTTCTAAATCATTCTCAAATATGTATTCCTTTTTTTTAAGTAGTCCAGTGAAGCTGTTAAGACATTGCTAGGCCAAAAGCGTAGTCAGTTCGAGAAAAAAAGGGTTGTATTACTTTCTCTCATTCATCTTGTTTCCTATATAATTAAAAGTTGGAGTCTATGACTTCATTCTCTGAAAACATTGATATACAAAAACCCAAGATGCACACTCAACGTCTCACAGCTGACACACAAAAATGAGTGCATAAGTTTGGATTATGCAGTCATTTCAAACAGTCTCGCTTCGCTTGCATCCTTGTAAAAATAACTTTAAATCATTCAGGTAAGGTTGACTTTCCAAAATACAACGTTTATCGCATAACTATAACCACATATGTATTGGAGAGTTTTTGCGTGACCGTTTTGAACGCTACTTTTATTCGAGAGAGTGTACTTTGGGTTTTTATATGTCGATGTCTGAACATTAATTTTGTTGTTGAATACTATCTATGTATTTTTTTATCTGGATTTTTATTTTTTTTGTATTTGCAACATAACCTCTATAAAACTTGTAGGGACTTTAAATTATTTTTATTATTATTGTATGATTACTCCGTAGCCCTTATTGGAAAACATAATAATGTGTAGCTTAACTTGTACTTTGAAAACTTCTATGTTCCAGTAAAATTCTCGCTTTTATCTCGGTGTTATCGTAATGTTCGAAAAGCTTAATAACCAAAAGGTGAGAAAGATCCTTTATTATTGTGCCCTTGTCGCAGAATAATAATTAACAACAGTTGTAAAATAATACAACAATTTATTTCATTATTGACATATAATCATAATTGCTATCTAGAAATAACTAAGTGATCAGTATCCAAGAAAGTTAAAAAAAAATCACTTTATGCAATCATTTCGAATTTTATCCAATTTAATGGCTTTTGGTGCTTTGTAAAATAAGATCATTTCAAAGTAAAATTATATAGTTCCTTAGATAGTATTACAGTATTGTTACTCAAAATTATAGAAATGGTTCAAAGTTAGATAATAAAATATATATGATAGAATATGCTTAACCAGTTTATATAATTATTTTTTCTATAGAAGCAATGGATTAACAATTATATTAGATTTAAAAATTTGCTGATTATGAGAGAAAGAAGTTCCAGATATTGGAAGTATAAGCAAAATAAGAGGCACTGGGGATACTGGGGAAACAGTCTAATACAGAAAACTAGCGAGCCTGGCAACTGTTGTCCTGCCCTGATAATAAAAAAAACGTAGGCAAATTATATACCAAAACCATCGTCATTAATTACTTTGTCTACTTGTGATAACTGTATGAAAATCTGTTCAGTAGTTTTAAAGTTTATTGCGGACAGACAGATGTGGCAGAGGACTTTGTTTATAATATGTAGTTAAATATTAAACTGAATATTTTCAAACTCAAAAAAAGTTACTTTCTTGGCAAATAAAAATAATTTTGTTAATGAACACAATTTATTTATTGACATTTTGGGATAAAAGAAAGTAAAGATACTACTTATTTTTGGCAAAATAAAAAACTATTTTGTACAGCCTCATTACTGACCAAAAATGGCCACTGACAAGCAAGTGAGTTGAAGAGATATTTTCACGGATTGTAGTAGAAAATGAAATGCATAACAAATGAGTAGAAATATTAATATTACGCTTACAATGTCGATATATAATAATACATTTTTGGTCCTAAATTTAAGGAAATTAAAAAATTCAGTAAACGGTTATTTTAATGATAACTGTGCAGAAGAAGAAGAAGAACTTAGATTTTTTGGGCATTCTTGGGTATTCGGAATTACACTAAAATTTTGCCACATTCATTTGATAAGTTGGTGTCATGAAAATTTTGAGGAAGTCCATATATAAAAATTAAGCCTTTCCTGTAATTTGTCAATGCAGCAGACATCTTAATATAGCGTTTATTTTATATTATTTAAATTAGCCTTGACTTTTGGTCGCTCTCCCACTGTACTAGATTTTATTAGCTAGATTTTGAATGTACAGATTATTCTATTGCCCTGTATATGAGCTATGCAAAATATTTTTCAATTATGTTTTTAGACTTAAAAATATAGAAAAGGGCTTTTGTTATAAATTTAAGTTTATGGACCCTAAAATATTGTATACTTCTGTGGATGTCATGACAATATTGAGATGTAGACAGCTGTTTTTTTTAGGTACAATAGCAGAATTTTGTTGTACAATAAATCGTCACTTACTGAATAGCACATGGAATAATTGTATAAACAAATTTAAATTGTAAATATGTACACAGCTACAGCTTCTTATTGAAATTATAAACAATGGAATTATGAGCGTAGAAAATTTACAAAGGTTTTTTTTTTTTTCGAACTAATACAGTTACCACTCGACTGCCAGAAAGACTTAGAATTTATAATGCCAGCATTTTTTGCATAGACCAAATGTTTTCATCTCAGATTTAGGACAATCTTAATGTGTCTCATAGATTTACAGGACTATAAAATGAAAACGTGCGTACTGACTGTTACGGCGACCAATTAAAATTATTGGACATTTTATTTATTCCCAATTTATGATGTTTGGGAATGCATCAAGAGGGGGCTATCATAGTTTTTATCAAACTTTAACAATTGGTTTATTAAAAGCTGACGAATTACCATTGATCAAATGATGCCATGATTTCAACTAATATTAAAGATAATAGATATACATGATGTTTTAAATGTGTCTTCATTATTATTATTCGAATGTGGAATCCATTCGTATCCCAAAAATCGAATGAGTTCTCGCTTATTCGAATGATGATTTAAAATATTCTTTAACTTCGAATTTTGCAGTTTCTAAACCACTATGTAAACCAGTAAAATTTCTTTAATAACCTAATTTTTCTATGATATTTAATAATAGACATTTTTTACTCACAATTCACTGACTTTATTCGAAATTGAACAGTCTTTACATAGAATACAAGTTATTAGAGATTATGAATATTATTTAGTGTGTCTTGCCTAAGTTATTCTTACTGTTGTCTGTATAATTTTTGTGTTATTTATATTTTCTGTTACCTATGCAAATGCATTAGAATGTGAAATTGCGTCAGTTAAATTATTCATGCATAAACTTATACAGTTTAAAAAAAACGCTGTTAACTCTCAGCGAAGTTAGAGTATTTAATAAAAATGAGCCGGCACGGGACGCCTAGCAGATGTGAAACATCGAAATTGTTTTGTATAAGTTATATACATAAAAGAAAAGATACGACAGGAATCAGCTATGGCATAATGAAAATATAAAGCATTACAAATTTGTACATAAATATTGGTTTTTATTAAATACAAAAATTAAAAAAAATCACCGCTAGTGCCGCGTAACACTAGTAGAACGAGTGACCGACAAAACAATTTGAATCTTATGTTTATACAGATAGGGTTGCAAATGTTTTTGAGTATTTCGTTTATAGTGCAAAGTTCGCGTTTTCGTCGCCACGTCTCACCACAACAACAATCATCTTTTCCCTCGCCTATAGATGTTTCACAACAAAAATCTTCAAACAGATTCCTGAAAATGAAAATCAGTGTGACCAATTTTACCATTCCCATCGTAGCGTTGACATTACCAATGTCAATAATTTATTTTCTGATCTTGAATAATCAATTATTTCGGTGTGCAAAATTCGGGATCAAGACTAAATTTTGTTGAACCGTCGTATTACTTTCACTGAGACATTGATACGTGAGGTAGACAGCTGAAAAAATGAAATTTAAGATTTTGTATTTTAGTTTTAAGTATTTATATTGGTTTATTACACACTACAAAAATATGTGTTTAATTGTCCTTTATATAACGTTATTATTATATAGCCTCGTTTATTTAATAAATTATTGTTTAAAAACATAAAATGTTTCGATTTACTTATATGCATTCTCAACTAGGTCTATAGTTTGAAATAAATACTGTAAACTTGTACCGGTCTTATTACAAAAAAGTTAAATACGTATTGAATACTTAAAAAAAGATTGGGTACTTTCGTCGCCGACCGCTGCCGAGGGAAGTTCGCGTTATCCTTTTTCGCAAGTCTAACCTAACCAGAGCAAGATGTCGAACGTTCGGCGAGCGCGGTGCATTTAATACGAAAGTACCCAGTCTTATTTTAAAATAATCAATACGTATTTAACTTTTTTGTAATAACATCGGTAGGGTTTAGCTGTACCGCTGGTTACAGAACACTAGAGGATCACACTACTCGCACTAGCACAATTCTCCAAAAGCATAAGCGAGATAGGTATAGAAAATCTATGTACTCCACTCTTTATTATATAAACTTTTTGTAAATATATACATAGTTCAAGTGAATTAAACGGACCATATATTTTACCGTAAAAATAAAAATCAATATTTTCTTGATAACTTCATAACATTTTCATAACCTAAGCAATCTTGTTGAGTACGTGCGGCGTAGTATTTATAGTGTATAGACAATCTGCGTATCTAGTAGAGTACACATAGGTAAAACAGTGACTTATATCAGTATATAGATTATATTATTACTTTGTGATCAATAATAGTATAAAAATTTCTTTAAAATTTTTGTTATATAAGTGAGACATCGCTATCGAAGCCTAAATGTATGTAAAATTTAATTAAACGTTGAATTAAATTTGCTAGTGGAAGTTTTATTTATAAATACTAAATTTGGAACGAAACCCCTGTTTAAATCCGCTCAAAATTACTATGAGAACAATGAGTTTTAAAGTTGTAATAGAACTATTTACAAAAATGAAATAGGCTAGGTCGAGTGTCTTGGCGGTTCTTCTTGAAGATTAGGTTATTCACCGAATGTGTGGTAGTGTTTAATGTTCATAAGTGCCGCCTCGAGGTATAAATTGAATAAAATGCTTTTCAACTTCATGTTAAAATGCCCTGTACCTTATACTGAGTGCTAGTGACTACACATAACGCCAAAGCAACACCCGCTTAGCGATTATGCCGCCCCGTATAAAAACAGCAATTAGCCCGTATCATACTTTAAATAATGTTATTGCATTATTGTAATAAAGCTCCAATCATTTTAGTATTAATAAGACCACATATTTAAAAAGAGGCATTGTATAACAGAATTGATAATAACTACCTACCTAGCACTACCAGTTGCCCACTTTACCTTTCAGACAGAAACAAAGCAGTGCAAGAACTAATTATATATAGCGATTAAAATTCTGCAGTTGTTGTCCGGTAAATCTGTGAAGAGCCATCAGGCCAATAGCGTAGTCATTAAAAAAAAGTCTGCATTTGTGTGCTGTGGTGCACTTTCTAATGTTTAGAAATCACCGTACTGTCTACTGAAATTTGTATAAGTTTAGTATTTTCTAATGCACGCCTGATTAGTGGTCAACGTCAAGTAGAAAATCTGCCGCTAAACACCTACCATATTTTTTTAAGCACATAAACAAATAGATCATTTAAAGCGAATTCCTGAACGTTATCGGTTGTTTTGAACGTTTCGTTCTATCTAATATTTGACAAATAAATATTTTAAATAAAGACGATAATTTGGAGTGAACAAAAAGAGTAAAAAAAATATCTATATTACTATACAATAAAGTACAAAAACTAAGTGCTATATTTTCTTCGTTTCAGAACATTTATAAATTGACACATGTCAGTGTCAAAATCAGCTGTATTCAGCTAACTTACCTAACCTAAGTTTCAAAAATGTTATTATCGATATGTATCCTGTTTTAACAGAATATTTTTATTAAAATGAACTGCAGAATTATTGTTCGTTATTTTTTCACCCGAATACCAAACAAAACTTCCATAAGCATTCATTCGCCATGTAAAAATAGATCTGCAAGTGCATTTCAAGTGGACTGCAGACGGTTCTCTACAAAGGAACAGCCGCAAATTATTCAGAAAAAACACTGTAATGTAGGAACTATTGGGCACGTAGATCATGGGAAAACAACTCTGACGACGGCAATAACTAAGGTTCTGGAAAAAGATGGCTTGGCTCGGTTTGTATCGTATGATGAAATTGACAAAGCGCCTGAAGAAAAAGCTCGAGGTAATTGTTCTATTTCTTTTTTACTGCCTTATAGACTAACATTTGAGGCTGCATTAGAAATTCGCAGCCTGAAATAAGGGTTGAGGGGCTGACTAGCCCTCTATACCACTCTACCGCCGCGGAAAGTCATACTGAGATATTCATTATCAAAGGTTTGAGATTATATCACCTCCGAACAATCATTGGTAATTTTGTATATCAACAACTTGATGATTTTTAAGTTAAAAAATGGTTTGTACTATACTATGTCTATATAGAGCAAGAAATTATTGCTGGAAAAGTGAAAATTTTGTGGAAAAAAATTAATTTTAAGCATGAAAATATCTTCTAGCAGTACTAAAAATCATAGCAACTTTGCAGAAAAAAAAGTTGAGTTTTCAACTAAAAATATATTAACTTGTATGAAACTGGATATCTATGCATTAATGAGTAAATTATTGATGGCGAATCATAATTATTGCAAAGAAAAAAAAATTATTTACAATAACACTTCTGTCCTCATTTTTCACCCAAATATTTCACATTTAAGAGGTTAAAAAAAATGGAGTCTAAAATAACAAGGAATTTTATGTGTTCTCAATACTAACCTACATAGAGGACTAGGGCGGTAGCAAAGCTACGCTACGCATCGCTCCAGCCCTATTCCTCTATTCACCTAACATGACTCAGTCGGATTTGCTCCCAACTAGTTTGCTCGCTCGCTTTGCTTGCTCGCTTGTGTTCTATGTGCAAAGGCTTTATGATCATACAAATAATTTCAATTATATTTTTTTCTACAATTGAGTCAGTTGAGTTTTGGATTAAACATAATACAAATAAAACAAAAAATATAAGATCAAGTAAAATATTCCTTCCTTTGTCATACAATAATTTATGTTTAATTTTTTTTTTGTTTCCTAATATATCCTGAACCATTATAGAACAACAATGAATGTATATAAAATAACAAAATTATCTATATTATAATAAAACTGTAACAGGGCCAAATCTGTGCATTAAATATTTTTTGAAAATATTGATCGGGGGTAGATGTTGTCGATATAGAAGCCAAAAATAACCCTTTTAACATTTTTGTCTGTCTGTCTGTTCCTGTGAACACGCATTTGACGAAACTTGGCACAGTGATAACTAATGTTACGAGATTACATTTAGGATATTTTTTGTCTCATAAAACGCAAGGGATTCTCCAGGATCTGCCTGTTTGTCTGTCCCTTTGAACACTTATCACTCTGAAAGTACTGAACCAATTTAGATGAAATTTGGCACAGTGATAACTAAGATTACAAGGTTTCATCTAGGATACTTTTTATCTCATAAAACGCAAGGGATTCTCCAGGATAACAGACGAAAGTAAAAAAAATTTAGTTCATGATATTCTTGACGAATTTTGGTAAATTTTCTTTATGCTATATATAGCAGAGAGATTACCTAAAAAATTAAGCTATATTTCCTTATGCTACTTTAAAAAAATACCAAAAAAATGAGCTGTGTTTCGAACGGTCGGCTTCGTCGAAACATATAAAGTCCAGTACGTTATAACTCAGCTACAGCTACATGACATTTCTGTGCGTAATTATCAACCACATATGAAACATCTATGTAGAAGAAACTATCACTTATATGTTGTTACATTTATTTCATCCATCTCCCTCCACTCTCCCCCCTATCCCCCACTCCGGGTTACGACTAGGGTGTTATCCGCGTAACATATGAGGCGTGCTCCATATGGGAGCACGCCGCGGAGCACCCAGTCGTAGCCCACGTTCCACAGGAGCTAGATTCTGTAACTGTGTTATCATTACTTAAGTACAACTATAGTATGTTATAATTTATTGTAAACTTATTGTAACTCTTGACTATTTAGGTTTATTCTATGTTTATGTGTGAGCCTATTGGATTACAAAATAAAAGTCAATATTTTATAACTATTAATAGTTTTTATTCTTCTTACACATTCTTTGCATATTACTCACTAATTAATTAAACATAAACATGTATGTATTGTATACATGTCTGATAACACCCATATCTACAACCCGACAGGTGTAGAATATTGTATTGGACCAGGAAAGCGATTTGTGGACTTTCACCCCTGCATATCCATGGCATGCACTCTATAGATATGCAAGTGTGCGTCATTACAACTATAGTATACAAAATATTTAGAGCAGTGAAAATGATTGACAAGAATGTAAATCTACAATGGACAATACTTTTTACCATTTAGAACAACACATCAAAAAGAAACACAGCTAAAAATATTGATATATATATATATTAAAATGTGAATAAAAAATGTATAACTCTTATTATGGCCGAATTTTGACTTTTGGAAAACCACTAGTTACGTTGTCTTAATTCCAATTTACAGGAATAACTATTAATGCCGCTCATGTAGGATACAGCACAAAACTCAGACATTACGCACACACAGATTGTCCAGGGCATGCAGACTATGTACGTAATATGATATCAGGGGCTTCGCAAATGGACGCTGCTGTCTTAGGTGAGTATAATTTAGAAATTAAAATAAGAGATTCTTTAAAAGATCTAACAACAGATAGCAAGATATTACCTTTCTAATTTATTCCATATTTGATTCATATTCAATGGGTTTTTTTTATTGTAGCTCGGCAAAGTGACTGCACTATGCCTGATGGTAAACACAGTACAATTCAAAAACAATGGCGACCACCGTGTGACACACTATCCATCGCCGGTCGCCGCAGTCATGTCGGCCTGCAAAAAGCTGGATATGCACAGGCTGATCCCGAAACGCGATCCGCAGATGCGAATCACTATGACGGGCTTTTTCGCCATATACATGGTGGTTGCGATCCAGTCAGGCTGTAAACCCTACCACCCCGCTTTCGCCATTGCCTCGTTCGTTATTCAGCAGGGTGCACCACGTGCAGGTGATGTTAGCTTGGGTGTCTCGAGTCTTATGATGTTATTCGACACCCCTTACACCCCAAAAGCTCTGTGCATATTCCATATAAGACAACATATAAGAAGTATTTTTGATTTCTAACAACTTAATAATCTCTAAATGATAATCTTGTTAAAGGTGTAGAAAGCTGCTAGATAATTTAATATGCAATAGACTAGTGATCCTCAAGATAAACAAATGCAGACCACAAAGTCCTAGGGTAGGTTAGTAATAATATCCAGTTTTCAAAAATTTGTAACAATTGCATATTTCATGTGAATTTTTAAGACAATTTCAATCAATTTTTTATATTTATCTATTTATTATTTTTTCAAAAATAGTATCTTTCCTATATATACACACAGATTGTCTTATGACATATGATGTTTTTAACATTAAAAAGAAATCCGCCAGCCATTTTTTCATGAAAAGGAAGCTTTAGGCATCAAAAAGATTCAATTTTTAACTACTAGTCTAATACAGAATAAACTCACGTGTTGAAAATATTTAATCTATTGTACTTAGTATGAAATACCAGAAGTAGGGTATTAAAACATCATTTGCAAAATAAATATTTATCTATATATATTCTGATGAAGAAAGAAGTATGTAATGTTTTAGTTGAGTTCAATATATGAATAGAAGATGATGGAATGTGAACAAAAAACCCTTCAAAACACATTTGTTCACAGTTGTAGCAGCTAATGATGGTGCGATGCCTCAAACAAGAGAACATCTGCTACTAGCCAAGCAAGTCGGTATAAAATACATTCTGGTGTTCATAAATAAAGCGGATTTAGTTGATTTAGAGGTAAGTGTACAAATGATAATAAACCTGAAACACTCTATTATCCGATACGAAATATATATAAGGGTTGTTGAGGTATGTATGCTTGGTACACATATATGTTTCAACAACTCATATATGTATGAATAGTTAGCTTAGCTTAGCTCACATAGTTCGCGAATTGCATGTATCAGGCAACAGCCAAAGCCGAGGTGTGCCGCGCACCCTTGAGCTAGTTGTCAAAATAAAATCCGGTGAAGCTATTAAGACCTTGCGTGGTCAATACCATAGTCAGTTCGAAAAAAAAAATTGTATTACAATGAAATTAACTCAGGTTATACAATGTTGAGCCCTAATTAACATCCAGTAATATACAAGTACATTTTTTCCAGTTATTAGAGTTAGTTGAAATAGAAATGAGGGAATTATTAACAGATTTCGGTTACGATGGCAACACAGTGCCTATGATTTGTGGATCTGCTTTGAAAGCACTGAACGGTGACGAAACTGAATATGGTGAGTTTCTATGATTATTTCATTTTGTGTAAAGTTTTGAAAGATCTGATATTGAAAAATTAAAATAGATTTAGAATTCATATTTTCTTAAGTTACTATACTGATTATTAACATTTTGTTCACTTCACTAATAGAGTGGCTTTATATTTTTTATAATTTAAGTTTTTGTTACATAAATAGGTATGACTGACTGAACGTTTGTATATCATATCCAGCTTTTCGCAGGCCGGCATGCCAGTGGCGACCGGCGATGGATAGTGTGTCACTCGGTGGTCGCCATTGTCTTTGGATTGTAGTGTGCTTACCATCAGGCATAGTGCAGTCATATTGCCGTGCTACTAAAAAAATTAAAAATATCAATCGTATGGATTCCCATTGGAAATCAGCTCTGCAGTACTGTTCTACTTGAGCATATTTGCTGAATGGGATTGCCACTTATTGGACATTTTTTTATTAATCTGTATATTATATAATATACATAATTTAATTGTTAACATGAACGCAGTGCTTTAGCAGAGGTATGTGTTCAAAACACTACATACAGACAGATGACAGATAGAAATTTCTATGATCATATGTATTTATATATTATATGCAAATTTTTTTTTGACAAAAATCTAAAAGTGATTAACATTTTATAAAATAAAAGATTAGTACGTACATATTTCCTAAATTCCGTTTTAATATCTTTCTGGTGCCGATTCATTATGATAATGCCCTTATGGCCTTTCGGGCATTATTTATTTTAATCCTTCTTCATGCCTTCATTGTAGTGATCTAAAATAAATATTTTCAGGTGTTCCAGCTATTAGGAAATTATTAGACACAATGGATTCATACATACCCCAGATAGTCCGGGATATATCCTCTCCATTCCTGATGCCTATAGACAATGCGTTCACGGTACCAGGCCGTGGGACAGTGGTTGTGGGCACCATCAAATGTGGGATCATGAAAAAAAATGCCGATGCAGATTTACTGGGCTTCGGCTATAATATAAAAACAACTTTATCGGATATACAAATATTTAAGAAAAGTGTTCCAGAGGTATGAGGATTGGTATCAAAATATAAAGTGCATTGTAGCGATTTTTGACAAGGAACTAGGTATATCAAAAAATAAAATATAACAACAGAAGATTTCAAAGAGAAAACAAATTATTACCTGGCAACATATTAATTGCGTACAAAGTATTTTACTGTTGGCAATATTTTTATTGTCAATGTATTTGTATTGTTTATGCATTTGTAAATTTGAATATAAAAAAATAATAATATAAAAAAAATAAAAAAACAATTTGGTAGGTAGTAGAGCCGATGAGGCTATTACTGGTTTCAGCATGAATGGGTCAGCTCGTCCGGGGTAGCACCACCCGACACACAGAAACCCGACGTGAAGTAATAGTGCTTGCATTGTTGCGTTTCGTCGACAGTGAGAGCGCCGGATACCCACTTCTTCTCCCCTCTCCTCCTCTCCCTCTCCCTCTCCTAATCCCTTCCCCCCAAAGGGTGGCAACGCACTTGCGATTCCTCTGGTGTTGTTAGTTTCCATGGACGGTGGTGATCACTCAACAGCAGGTGACCCACCTGTTCGTTTGCCACTTATGACATCACATGAAAAAAAAATGATTTTCTTCCAGGATTTCACACATAGACCCTTTTAAGAATTTAACATGGTTTTAGGCATTAGCAGGCGACAACGTGGGCGTACTATTACGAGGGATGAAAATCAAATCTGTAGAAACTGGTATGCTTTTGTGCGCAGCGAAAAGTCTTCAGATGTCGAACCATTATAAAGCGAAGATATACTTTTTGACACGAAGCGAAGGTGGTAGAAAGAAGCCAATATTCTCGAAATATTCGCAACAGATGTTCAGCGGCACTTGGAATATAGCTTGCCGGATTGACTTAGGTATTCAAGTCAAGCAAAGTTTTTTTTTTTATCTTATTTTTGGTAATAAATCTTCTAGGCCATTATTACTGCCATTGTCGATTAGGTAAGGTACGGTTGTGATCATTTCAATGAACTAACAAGATGGTGGCCGTCTGTTTAGAACTTTCCAGGGAGTCTCCCATCCACTTGTGCACAATAAACAAACTATACAATGTAAAACACAACCAATATTGCAAAATATAGAGTCAACGCAAGATTATGAATAAGATATAAAATCCACTACATAACGTTCCTAGAATATCTCGCCCAAAACTCTTTTTATCACGCTTTTATTAGCTTCACCTGTATGTATGTAACCGACACCTTTGAGCTCACTTTTGTCCTACTTTGAACGATCAGATTTAATTCAAACTCTGCACACATGTCAAAGGTCGATGACAATGCAATAATCCGAAAAAATAGTAAAAAAAAAATTAACTAAAAAATTAACAATAAATAATAGTTTAAAAAAAACTAAAAAAACACGCTTTCATGATAAAATAAAAAAAAAGATAATGACCTCCAGATATCAGTATTTTTATCATTTTTTTGTCACTTACAAAAATATACATTTATTTCTAATTTACACTATTCTTAATCCAAATTCATTAAATTTTATTTTCTGTTTTTTAGATGGTTTTTTTATGAAAGCGTGTTTTTTTAAAACTATTATTTTTAAATACTTAACGCTGTCACACTTAAGTTGCTATAAATAAGACGGGTATTCCCCTGACAATTGACATAGACATCACACGCATATTGCGTTCCACTTGACGTTCACAACGCCGTAAATAGCCTTTTAGCCGTCGTAATTAATGACGTCATAACATACGCTCAGCTTACGACGCTCCATGTATGGAGGTGGGTCGATGTTGAGCGTTGACAAAATTTGCGGTATTTTCAAAACTCAAAGCAATAAAGATGGCGACCGCAAAGATTCTATTATTTGATGCGGTAAAGGATATTGCGACGATTGAATTATACGACGAAAAATCATTATTGCGACGCACCACCAAATATCCCACTGCCGCCGCAAGACATCTTGATCCTATTTGAATGTAAACTGTTAAAGTTTCCACTAAAGTTAAAAATTAAATTATACTTACTTTTTTATCAGTATAATTCAATTTAACTAAAAACTAAAATTCTCTGTTAATACTTACAAATCGTAGCCGTAACCTCTTAAAGCTTTTGTAATAATTTATATTTTTTATTGTATCACATGTTTATCTGATCTCTCAAAACGCCCGTTCCATTTGGGTTTACTAATGTAACGCTCGCGACTAAGTGGAACGGGAAACTTGCGGTCGTGAAGGTAATCGTCGGGAACGTCAAGTGGACCGCACACAGATTGCACTCCTTCCCTATAGTGTGACAATGTCTAGATGGGACGGGAATTCCAGCGTTCGGTGTTTGTTTGGAATAATTATTGCCCAGTACAAGTGTCCAGGTTCTATTGACAAATTAATATTTAGAAAAGGCTGCTGTTTACAACCTCAGTTGTCTTTCTTCAAAATTTTCGTACTCCAGTTTTTTTTTAGACTGATAACATAAACAGTAATACTGTAATCATTGACTCGCGTCTAACTTCTGTACTTCTTTGTAATCGAGAGTGGTTTTATTGTATTTCTACGTTATAGGAAGTTTGTCGTTATATCGAATTATATAGAGTTGTTACATTGTATTTTATTATTTTTAGAGCCATCAATGCACATGATGATGCCGGGTGATCATGGCGAAGTGTATCTGACCCTACTGGAGGATATGGTAATGACTCAGGGTCAACCCTTCACTATAAGGGAGAATAATGTTACTGTAGCTACAGGGATAGTAACTGAGACGTTATCGTCTATGGACGTACCGAAGGGGAAGTTGGGGAAAGTCGTTATGAGATATGATGAATAAATAATATTATGTAGTAGATAGTTTTTAATAAATTATTTTAATCGTTATATTTTAGTATTATTATAACCCACTTCAAAAAGGAGGTTCTCATTTCAGTGTTGTATTTTTGAAGAGAAACTTCTTTAGAATCGTTGTGATTTCATGCCGGATGCAACGGAAAAAACGACAGGTAAGAACACAAATACAAAAATGTGTAAGATGAAGCCGGCAGAGAATGAGACAGAAATATACATACTATTTTATATTATTGGTCTCTCCTCTTTGTGCCATGCTTCGTAGCATCCCCACTCCCGTCTTCTAAGCATAGTCGCCTGTAATTAGTGAGCCAGAGCGAGAGAGCAAATGTCGGTGTGTATGTATATTGCACACTGTTTAATACTTGCTTGTATTTGAGCATTTAACGTGTGTTAGTATATGTGAAAAGTACGTGAGCTAATACTACTGTACACCAGGGATGTTATGGATATGATATTTCGGTTCCGGATACGGATATAGGAATATAATTATATCGGTTACGGATATGTAATTATTTCGGATTATCCGTTAGTTTCGGTTACGGATATTAGACTAGCGACACGCAATAATCGTCACTGTGACGTTTGTTCGCTCATGAAGTTTCGTATAAATTCATAAATACGTTTGAAGGAGCCAATTGCTGTTCTTTATTGTCAATAATGACATGCAAGTAGTCCTAGATTTTCTTGAATCAAAATACTCTTTATTCAATTTAGGCCCTGAGAAGGCACTTACGAACGTCACAGCTACCACCGGTTCGGAAATCAACCCAGTCATCGAGAAGAACCGGCAAGAAACTCGATCTGGTTTATCTTTTCATGATAACATTTTTTTTTTATTATTACAACATAATAGACACATAAAGCTACATTCGTTTTTAGTGGCTACAGAGAGAGGCGTCACTTCCAGACGTCGCTATCGTTCACATACTGATCCACCCTGTAATAACCTTTATGTATTAAGAGCCACTTGACATAACTCTTGAACCTACTATCCGGCAAATCGGTAATGTGTTTTGGGACTTTGTTATAAAATCTAACACTATTACCTAAAAAACTGTTACTGCCCTTAGTAAGTCTGAAACACAGAGTGATCAGTTTGTTATGGTTTCTGGTATTTACATTATATCGGTCTTTTACTAAATCCAGATTATCTAAGTTTTTCCGGACGTACATCAAAATTCTCAAGAATATATTAAGAGGGCAGAGTTAAAATACCGAATTCCTGAATCTTAGTCTTTAATGATTCACGAGGATATTATAGATTGCTCGAACTGCCCGTTTTTGTAGTAGGAATATGGTGTCTACCTCAGCTGCAGCCCCCCACAACAAAATGCCATAAGACATTAAGTTATGGAAGTAAGCGAAATAGACCAACCTAGCAGTGGCAATATTTGTTGGCTGGCGAATTTTTCGAATGGCGAACGCAGCGGAAATTAATTTTCCAGCCAATTTTTTTATATGAGGACCCCATTGTAATTTAGAATCAAGTGTGATACCCAGGAACACAGTATTGTCAACTAAGCCAACTAGATTCCCTTGGATCTCGATTTTACTATCAGTTGGTGGAACATTATGTAAGGTAAATCTTATGCACTTTGTTTTGTCTGCGTTTAGCAATAAATTATTTAATGCAAACCAATCGGAAATTTTATTTAAAATACTGCTTACATACGTAAACTCGTAATCTATTCTTTTGTATAACTATATGTTTATGAAACTTTACCATATCAAACTATAATTTTTACTAACAAACAACATCGTTAAACAGAATCTAATGGATTATAGTTATTATTTAGGACATAACTCGGTCTTTTTTTCAAAATCATATATTTATATTCTATATATGTAGGAGTATTTGGCCAGCACAATTACAACCTTCGGCAAGTCAATGTTTAATAGAAAACAAAGCAGCATTTGATTTTTTTTCATTACAGTAACGTGTCAAAACGGCCATTATAACGTGTCGTTACTATAATTTAATTAATTCCTCAAAATCAAATAAACAACGTATAGTGACAGTTTCATGACCCTACAAGACTATTTAGGTACCTATCAGTTCAATTTTTAACTCGTTCTAAATTGAAAATAAAATGAGGGAATAAAGAAAAAACTTCACAGAACACTTTATTTCATTATATATTTTTTTGTCAGAAGATAATTAATACAGTGCCAAAAACATTAACAAAAACCATTAGTATGAAAAAAAAAATTCAAGACTGAATCTAGCATCATCTACCGAGTAGTCAGACAAACAATACACTATGTAAGGACAACATTAAAACACATATAATTCTTCACAACATTTGAACAAGACAGTTGGCGTATAATCTATATTTTAATACAAAACATTAACTAGTTTTTTTTTAACATCGATACGCCTATAGGATATTATTTTCGCTACGCTATCATCTGTGAGAGAGTTATGTGCAAATTATTCTTAATATTATACATTTCGACAAATGTAACGTCTAAAACACCGTCTCCGTGTATTTTAACTTTGAATGATTTTTCTACGGTTTGTGTTTGTGACTTTTAAATCTCACTGGACTTTGTAATAAATAGGAGAAGTATGTATTTTCAATTATCTTAGTTTAGCAACAGCAGTCAATAAAACTAAAGCTCTCTCACACATCTGTTTCACCGTGTAGTTTTTTTTAAATCTACGATCGCAATAATCGTAGGTTTGCGAAGACATTTATCAAGTGTTAAGAACTATTACAGAATAGGCCTGTTCTTATGCACATCAAAGTTTTAAAATGCTTTTTTTAATAATACTGTTTCTATCAATTTCGCACACCAAGTAGTCGAAGGTTCATCTCACAAGTATGAGAGGATACATAACTACTACCTCATGACTAAAATATTCCCAAATTATCCCAATAAACTCGTAAAATTCCTTTTTTTTTTAATCTGTCAATAATCATATTAATAGACATAAATTGATACGAAATTGAATAAGGCAAAATATTTCCTGAAACATGAACAAGTAAGAAGCCATTACGTTAGCCATAACGATTGTAGTCTCTCAGATTCAATACATTTTTGTCTCAGTACTATGAAAGTACAATAGATGGCAAGCAAATCGTTTCAACAGATTTTTATATTTCATTCGATTTTCGGTGATTTCAATTTAGTTTTAAGGACTGAACAAGATATGGATTTGAGCTATATATAACTATGCATTTTCGTTAGGGTTTAAAGCAGTATTATATAGAGAAATTAACGTTTGTTTTGTATAGAAAATAATTTGCACATAACTACTCCAGCTATAATACTGCAAATAGCAGACATCACCACTAGCGGTGACCACGCGTTTGCCAACTGACGGTAATTCACACACCGTGACTTATTGCTCAGTACTCTTTAGGAATTGATTGTTTTATAGACGATTAAAAAAAATATTTTTAATAAAATTATAAACCTTTGTATGTCTACACATACTGTTCATAGAGTGAAAAGTATTTCTTTTTAAATTTACATTATTGACACATTGCATCGATTTAATTATGAGTATTGCAGAGATAATGTAAAAAATATACTAAATAATTAAGTTACAAAATTTACGTATATTTATACATATATTCCCAAGAAATAAATGACAAAATAATAAATACTGAATACATCGTCCTTAAGTAGGTTTACTTTCCAAAGGAAATTATTGTGGGAATTTAGAAAAAATATTGAAATTATTGCAGAAACTTTTCTAAACTTACACTTATGCTGTTCCCAAATTTCCCAAAGCACTGGCCCTATTTATATTTCTAGAGATATTACATTTCCTAAGTTTATTTTTACGTTTCCTTACGAAGTCTTTCTTCACCAAAGGATATATGAAACGACCGTGGCTTATTAACTCAAAATAATTTTTAAAAGTTACTGATTCTTTTCCATATAACAAGTAAAAAAAAAAACAAACAAAACACCGCGTATTTTGTTTTATATTTCAACACCGGAATACATTATTAATATTATCTTGTAGCAATATTGTTATTAAAGCAATATTTTTCTATCATAAAAATGTATATGGAAAAATAATATGTTCATAAACATACAAAGATTTACATACTAGTTATTTTATAAATAAATCATTCCCAAAGAGTCGAAATTTGATAGAAAATCCACAGCACGTTTTATAACCCAGCTCACTAAATCAGTCTGTCACTTAATCCGCTACCATGCCGCGATATCTAACAACATTTAATCACATAGATACATCGATCTCTAACATAAAAACACACTGAGATATTTTGTCAAAATATTTTTTTTTTAAACATTAAATGTATTTTTTACTTACTGAGGAGAATGAGCAAACTTCTATTTTAATGAAAAAAAAAACATCATATTTATACCAAAACCTTATTAAATTCGAAGTCAAATCATTACGTAAGTGTTTTTTAAGAATATTTTTTACCAAAAGTTTTTGATAATAAAATAATTTTCAAGCAAGACAGCAGGAGTTCTTAACATATTTTAGTAACAAAACTCTTAAAATACCAAAACCGTTTTTTTTAGTGTACGGATTTGTTCATAGTTTTTTTTTTAGTAAATTCCCATATTTGCCCAATCTCCTCTTATTAGAATCTCTATGTGTACCGTCAGCATGTGAAGTGAGCTACACTTATACATTATTCCTTGGTCCAATGTGACAACTAACTTGGCATCCTTATCAAATACTATTTATAGCATCGTAACAAAGTTTTGAAAATCTTTTTTTAAAATGTAATTTCCGCCTTTTCGTTTCTATAATACACATTTGATAAATATAATAACAAATACTGGTTTGTTTATATTATTAGCAGTATTATTATTATTGTGAGTTATATAAAATCAAAGACTATAGAGAGAGGTAATGAAAACAAAAAAAAAACCAAGTTACATAGACGTTTTTGATTATTTTGCCAAATATATATTTTTTGTTACGTTATCTATGTATTTTGTCAAAATTTAACCTTTATTTTTATTACCAAATTATAGGCCAGCTCTACTTTAGCGGTTTTGGTTTTATATAACTCTTATTTTTGTACAATTTGTATAATTATCAAAAAAACCCATATACACAAGTTTATTGTCGATTTTGTGGTTTTTTTTACAAACACAAAATTTTTTGTTCGAGGCTTCAAACACCTATATGTAGTATTTTGTCAAAAGGTGATTTAGGAGTACGTCATTGGTTTCTTATACCCCTTTTATTTTAATAAATTTTAACGTGCATTATAGAAACAAACACACAATATAGCATTATACCACGATAACCACATCGCATATACCTCGATTACCACGGAATTAAGTTATTTAATAAGCTCATAAAATTCGATATCGACCACAGACAGTAAATATTTTGTAGGTTTTTCTTTTACATAGGTATATAATTTTATTTAAAGTACCTAATTATTTTTTTTGTATTCAATATACGGACAGATCCAAAGTTATACATGAGATAAAGACTAGCGATCGATCGTCTATTGATTATGTAATTCATTTTACATGTATACATTAATTATACATAGCTGTTGTACGTTTGGACGATGGGTAAAACATTAAAATATAGTTAGAGCGAGTGACGTATTATAAAAACAGATCGCAATAATTAACGGTTAGTATAATTTGAAACAACGCAATGGTAACTCTTTAGGCCATTTGTGATTAGAGAATTTTACCCTCCTATTACTTACAACAGTAAATGACAACATTTTTGTAGCTGGGGATACCAGAAACAATTCGCCATTAGTATATAAACCACATTTTTTTAGCAAGTAATTTATCTAAGGCAAGCCACCGATTGTATTTTAATTATAATTGATTGTAATTAGGTCCTTTTGAACTTTTATTTTTATATCTATACCAAAAAAAAGTGCATGCATTTTATAATATATACGCGCAAGTGAAACTTTTTTAGTAACTGCGATACACTTCTTCTTTTCATATAGAGTTTAGAGAACCCTTTACACAAGTAGTAAATTTTTTTCACTTACCTTCAAAAACATCAAATATAGTGTCCTTTTAAACTCTTCAAGTAAGTGAGGTGATATACAACATGAATAGTCATCCTATACTTTTGCTTCAAATTAGAGTAAAAAAAACTCCACTGAAATAGAGAAAACTCTACAAAATGTAAGAATATTTAAAAGAAAAGTTTTTTTGTTCTGTTGTTTACTTAAGTACTTATATTTATATTTCATTATTAAAGTTATTTGAACAGAATTGCGTTGTTTCAAGTTATCTACATACCAAGAATACGGACTTCAAACAATGGCAGTGTTTAGACAAGACAAGAATAATCGATATAATATTTTTTTTAATGTAACCGCGTTACAAGATGGCAAGCGTAAAAAGCTTCGCATTTTTGGGTAAAAAAAATACACCAATAACCACAAATACACGTTCGTTTATATCCATACACAAGCGGAAAACTTAAGGTTAAGGAAGCGTTTCATGTAAAAATATTGTAGCGACCCATTAAAACTACAAAATAATGTATTATCCAATTTTTAAAAATGTCTCCATTTTATTTCTTATACTAGATTTAAAGGCAACATCATTTATATTTAAAAAAAAAACAAGACAAAATAAACTGAATTAAATGTAGTGAGATTTCGATACCGAAAAAGTATTTATAAATAACGAATATAAGTCGGATTTTATTAATGCTTTTAGTTGAAACAATATATTAATAAAAATTTGAGTTTATAATTTTTTTTAAATACAAATTTATTAAAAAAAATTAATTCGAATATCTCTTTACACTCCCGAACAGTTTTCTTAGAATCTATAGTGAAAAATTATATTTCAATTAATATCGACGCTGTGTTTGCAAAATCCTTAGGCAAAAAAAAACATTTATTATTGATGTTACAATTTTTTTTCATTCGTACCGTCAACAAAAAAAAAACATCTTTTTCTGAGATATTTATATAGAAGACTATTTTTTTCTCACTTTTATGTAGATTTTTGTCTATACCTCGGCAACAGTAAATTTTTTCTATTCTACTTCTGAAAACATGTATAGAGAATCTCATAACGATCGTTTGCGTAGTTAGAGTGTGTAAGTGTGATAAACAAAAAACAAACAGACACACTGTCGCATACATAATTTTGGGATTTTGCAAACACGACGCCAATATCGAATGAATTTAACATTTTTATATGTATTAATAAATCGAAATCGAAATTAAGAAATCGAATTAAAACCAATTTAAAACCAACAAGTACACTGGCTCTATAAAATTTGAATCACATATAGCATGTATTTTCAACAGTATATATTAAAAATGTCACTTAAATAACTAAACATTATACACAAAGAGTTATTTATTGGTGTCGACGAGCAGTGCAATTAAGCACCACAAATTAAACACTAATTACCATATAAATCGTTATCAATAACGCCGTCTGATAAACAAATCCTAGGCATTCAATTCCGGGGACACGAAATGTTACGTAAAAAAAAAACCAATACACATATGTATAAATATATAAATCCCGTGCTAAATAGTGTTTTTTTTCCTTAATACTCGTGTACCGTTTCACCTACAAGTAAAAAAAATAATTCACCAACACTTACAGACTATAAAAATATTTTAGAAATCATCTCACTTACATTTAAGAGGAACTGGCAAAATAAATCCTGTATATTTCCGTATATATCGTTCAGTTTTAATATACCACCGCTGACCGACATTTTTTTTCCTATAGTTCGTCAACTCACGGATGGTTAAGGAGAAAAATTGTAACCAATTGTAAGAAAATTGTAAGCAATTGTAACCAATTGGATGCAATTGTAACCAATTGTGAGCAATTTTAACCAATTGTTTTTTCGTTTTTGGTCCTCGCGTTTTATAAAAAATTCATGATGCCATTCCTATACAAAAATTGGACAGAACGTAGCCACTATGTACGTGTATGTATCGGCGAGTAGCAAAAATATTAATCAGTTACCGACTACGAACGACGTCAAACTAAACGACGACTCGAAATCTATGAAATCCGCTAAATACCCATTAAAAAAAACAAACAACCGCCTAACATTACGGCAAAACCTCATAGAAGCAACGTTAAAACTTAAAAATCTAAAGTCGACAGAAATAATTTCTTTGCCGCTCCACCATTTCAAAAGTAATATCGTTCAGAACATTCTAGAAGTGAGTCGTTCAAAATGAGCCAAAACCAATTTTAACCGTTTCTAATATTTTACTTTTCAAGATTTTCCCACTTTGTACATGTAAAATACGAAGATCATAAAATAAAAACCAAAAACCTTTTGAACGACAAAATTTGAACTTGGTTCTCGGTGATTAAAAACTGGACTTTTAAAAAATTGATTTAGCTCATCTTGGCATTGGCAAAGGGACAAGCAGAAACGAAGGAAGCAAAGAAATCACTCTCCGACCATCATTTTACCACGGATCGCCGCGAATAAAACACTCTAATTAATTATTAACGCTATAACATAGTAAGATACTTTAATAAAAAAAAAAAAAACAATCGTGGTCGAGTTTCCTACGGCCGGACAGGCAACTGGCTCGTGATATATCACAATAGAGTACCTAAACAGTAGAAACCACCCTTTATTGTCGACGCTCACACCGCTACCGAATACTATCATTGTATTTATTTATTAACAACACAGAAAAAAAAACGAATGCGTTTTTTTAGAGCACACGACTGAAGTAAAACTTCTTTAGCCCCATCTATATATACATATATTAATTTTCTATAAATATTTAACTTTATTATGGGTTTTCATTGTTAATTACGGAACGTAACTCTATCTCTTTCTATCTTCACTAACTTATATCTCCGTCTCAACGTTCCGTTCGCCTCGCCAGATCACACGTTTCCGTAACGCTCTCGTGACGCAGTCACCAGCTTACTCCCCAAGTATAGCGTGCGTAAAGAAGTTTTACTTACTACGACTCTCCATAAAATAGAGTATTTTGTGCATTGAAAATGCATATCGACATAGACCCTCAATCAGTACCAAACATTCGTGACGTAACACTAGAGATACGCCATTCAAATCGACTAACTATAACGATTTTTCTCCTAACATTTAAAAGGACACATCGATTGTTACGATAAAATAACGAATTTGTTCTAGAAAAAAAAAACGAGGAATCACATAAACCACGCACGGTTATTATCAACATATATATGTATCGAGAGACGTATAGCATTATAAATCCTTAATATTATAAGCTTTAGAGCCGTACCGTACTAAAAACTAATTTCGCCTAACGTCCAAAATATACTTCATATCTGTTAGACAGCTAGCATCTTTATAACACAGATTAAAATAAAAAAACAAACTACATTATTATACACACGATCTTGCAGGAATTATCTAAATAGTGAGTTACGAAGATTCTTTAACTAACAACACTTCCATCGCTTCCTTCAACGGTTACCGTACTTTTTTTTTTCGTTTTTTTTTTATCGTTTTATAAAATATCCATCGATAAATTATTATCAAATTCGATAAAGCTCTAAGATTGATCCACATTCACGTAAACAATAAATCTCGTTTTATATCCAAACATCGTGACGTAAGCATCAAAGGAACTTTTTTTTTAACTAACGGGAATCATCGTCCTACGATAATTTTCATCGGTAGTAAACAATGACATTATAAGTAAAATGATGTAGATACGTTCATAAGCGTTTCGACAGAGCCTTGCTCAAACTTGGCTAGATTCTTTTTTTTAACTTTATTTTCGGCAACCAATCTTTCAGATTATCACTGCCATTGTTAATAGTTATTTCAAGTTCTTCTACCATTCCATTTTGGCAACCAGTCTTCTAGTAGACCATCACTACCATTGTCAAGTGAGTATCGATATTACAAGTTTCTTGATATAATTTCAATGAACTAACAAGATGGCGGCCAACTTGTTAGAACTTTCCATGGAATTATCGTGGCATCTCAGAATTCATGGTCCGTGGTATTATTTTCCATTCACTTCACTTATGCACAATAAACAAACTATATTACATAAAACACCACCAATTTCACACAATATAGAGTCCAGTAACACAAGATTATGAATAAAAAATAAAATCCACTACATGACAGACCAAGATCCCGCCAAAAACTCCTGAATATAGCGGCTAACTAGCTTACTTTTTACGGTTGCCCCGCCAATCGGCCCGTATCTAAGCAACATATAAAACTATTTCATTTTCACCACCGATATTGAGAATATGCCATCTTACTTCCACATTTTATCCAAGACCGTTTGGCGTTACAGTATTACTTTACGTATGTGTGCGTTATCGTGTCATTTGTTTTATCAAAGTATCATGTAGGTAACGGTATCTACAGCTTTTTAGTTACAACATCATTGCTAGTAAATAGTCACTATAATTATTGATATTAATCGAGTTAAATAGAAAAGTGAACCTTATTCCAGTCTTGCTAACGATTATAAGAAACATGGCTACCGATTCTTAACAAAAAATAAACTAGCCACAGATATATTTGTACGTTCAGGATTTTTTTTGGAGCATAAACTAAGGGTATAAAGACCCTCCGACAAGTTTCAACAACAGGGCGTCTATCGTATGAAAATATCTGTGAAAAACGCATCATCTAAACTATATTATATATATTTTTTTAAATATAAATCTCAATTACCTAGAACATTGACTATTGGACAAACTAAAAAACAAAATAATAACAATAATCGCTATATATATATATGTTTAAAGTCATGCATTTCACTAGCTAAAAATCTAGCGTTCATAAAGTTGTCTCAGGTAGAGAATACACGTGTACTATGTCTAGGATAGATCTAAGTCTCTTTAAAGTAATATATAATAACCGTTTTGTTAGACCGATAAAACTCACTTTACCTTTTAAAAAAATGTCAGAAAATTCTATACGAAAATGCCTCGTGGAAAATTAAAAATGCGTGTAACGAAGCTTTACCATTCGTTCGGATAATAAAAATATAATGAAATAATGGAATCACGAATCGTGAGCACAAAGCTGTTAGAGAATAACCCACATTTAACTATTAACGTAACTAGTGATAAAATATATCACGTGTAACTAAGCGAAAACGACGGTAAAATACGAGCAAATAAGTAGCATTATAATTGATAATAAATCGCACAGTGATATATCAAGTAGCAAGGGAAAGTTATAGAATATAGTCCGTCCCCGCGGAAGAAGTGAAACTTCGTAATGTGGAAATGAAAATAGGAAGGGGTAGAAATTGAAATTTAGTGAAATCATATTGTTTCTTTAAGACAAACTTTATTAAAATTCCTTACACTTCACAACTGACCGCATCTTTTAATTATCATTTTCGAGTGGGGAAATATACAAATCTATAACATTTACAATGGGATTATGATAACTGAAGTAAGATACGAAATGTATGATTATTTCTCTCGCTCTGTCTCTTTCTATTCCCCCTCCCCAGGAGCGTTGAACGTTTAACGCCACAGTGCTTTCACCTCCATGGTATCGTTAAACGTTTAACGCAACCTTGTTGGAAGTCGCATTAGAAGTTTCACTTCAAAATGTAGCATTGTTGTGATAGGAATCACAGAAAGACGATAGAAAGATGTGTGTGAATGAAATATGAAATTATTTATGAATATTTCAGTTATATGAATATTTTTAGGCTTCGAAATAACATTGTATAAGAAGTAATATCACTTTTAATCTACACATTTTAACCGTGCCATATCATGGCCATGTTACTGTGGGTCGTCGCACGTTTGTGAAATATCACTCATGACATATAACAGTGCACAATAAAATGTCACAAAGTTATAGATATATTAAAAAACAGTAAAACCTCGTTAAGTTAAAAACCAAAGGAAACACTAAATATTTTAAGTTATAGAGTTTTTAATTTATCAAAGGTGTACGTTTGATTGATGAGTTAATATACAGTTCCTATTTTTACCCGAATGCGCTAGAAGAAGTAAAATAAAATGAAATTTAGTCTACTGAAAAAAGTCCTAAATAGTTCATTTTGAACTCATTTTACTTAGGTAACCTTTTATCACACAGTACACTTTCCTGGACAGTGATCAACAACTAATGATCCAAGTACACCGCTGTACTAACCACCGGAAATACAGCTTTTAGGGATTTCAGAGAAACAATAGATACAATACGTATTGTTTGTGTTAACAATTTAACTTATAAACACATGCTAGCAATAAATTACGAGAAACTCATTGTTTTGTACATTCATTCAAAATGACTCATTAGTAGACAGTTTTAGAGCTCGTCGAAACATTACTTTCATTAACTGAGGGCTAATAATGGAATTATTAATTTAAGTTATAGATAGTGGGTATTTTAAGTAATAGAGGTTTTGGGCTCTGAGGCGAAGGGAGCAGATTATTTTTTGATATTATAGAGGTTTTTACTTTATCGATGTTCTACTGTAGTTATAATTTATGAATACACGTACGAGTAACCGACTGATGATTGAAGCGTTATTTATGCTCACGATTCGTGACGGAAACGTTATTATATCGGTTATATTGCGAAAAGCAATACGATATCATTAGGTATGCAAACGGTACATCGATGTTTTAAAACGATATATCGATGACGCATATTGTAACATCGATGTTTTTTTATGAATGACGTTGCATCCCTAGATATAATGGGTTTATTAGATAAGCTATAGTAAAAAGCAATAGAGACGATCTTATCCCGAGCACAGTACGATTTGGCGAAATAATCTATCTACATCGGTTCTTTAGTTTATTTTTTTAACTCATACGGGCTTCGATTTAGCACCTTTCTATGTATACTTCAATGGATGTAGATAGAATTTCCTTATAAAAAAGAACGTATATATATATATATATATAAGAATATTTTTTTTAGAATTCTATACTTACAATAATTTATTAATAAGCGTTCACTATGTTGGCTTTAAATTAAGTACTGAATAGTTTTGGTATTTATATTATAATTTTTTTTATAAGAACTTTTTTTCACATACCATTAAACACTAAGTAAAGGACATTCATTATAATTAGGTTATATCACACAATAATTCTTATAGAGATATGCTGTTATAAGCGTTGGTCAAGTAGATAATTCAAAAAACGTTATGATAATTATTTTAGCGTTTCGATATAGTTTTATATAAAAAAATCAACTAAAAACAAACTTAAATAGTATAATGTAATAAAGAACGAGTTTTAGAGAAACGAGTTTTTAACACGGAAACAAACTTTTTCCTTTTTTTTTTGGATAAAAATGCATCGAAGGAAAGCTTATTATACTATGTGAAAATTCCAATTATGGACGGAAGGTACGTTATATTGAGCTAAAAGAAATTTTCGGGCTTTATTTGCGGATCTGTAGTTTTTTTTTAAACAGTTCGAGGCATTGCCTTTTCTTAAACTACCTTTAACTCACAGATTAAAGCTGATAATACTCATGTGCCGACATACATGTTCGTCTTGGGCCAAATGGAATGAATGACTTGATGATTCATTAAATTTGCGAGAGGTTTATGAAGATGATGGCTATGTTAGCTAAAAAGGTATGTAATTTAACAATTTCTCAGAAGACACAACTGGAAGACGGAAATGTATTCTTTGGTGTAATCTTTCGAATCATTCGTAGCGTATGGAAGATAAAATATACTCGGAAAGACAATGGAATATATACGGAAATAATTAATATTTGCAATAATTAAAGAAAATTTAATTATTTCCATTGAAATTGTAGTCTTTCCAACCGACTTCAAGCCTTATTACCTCAATAGTTCATCTATACTAACAATATAAAGAGGTAAAGTTTGAGAGTTTGTGACGTTGTAGGAGGTAATCTCAGGAACTACTGGACCGATTTGACAAAATCTTTCAGTGTTATATAGCTCAATTATCGTGAAAGGTTATAGGCTATATATCATCACGCTAAGACTACTAGGAGCGGAGCACAAATGAGGAATGTTTCAAAATCGGGGTATTTTTTCATGTCGAGAGCTTCCGCTGCGTGTTAGCGTTAGCCAAAAGTAACTATTCGGGCAGAGACTAGTCATTTATAAGTCAATTTGCAGATTCTTTTTTTTTATTATTGGAAAGGGGATATTTTTCACGGGAAAAATTTATTTTAGCAAACTGAGATAATATCTTTATCTGGGCGTAAAAAAAACATGATATCTTGTTATTTTCCTTTGTGATATTGGAAACAAATTGATTTTTTAAAATTTAAAAGACAATGCCTCAACCGTACGTAAAAGCTTACCGCGTGACACTTTTAAGATATTTTTTAAAATACATTCTATTATGTATGATTTATTCTAGAAACGTAAAACACCGAAAGCGAATCGAATTCATAGCCACTGTTGGTATTATTTCGTTTTTTTAAACTATTTTTTTTTATATATTAAATATAACGGTAAATAAAATTCATTTGTTAACTTGAACTAACTACACTGATGAAGGGAGTGAAAATTCATAAATTCAGATAAAAACCAATAGAACCACCAAACTAGGTAGTCACAATAAAATACTGGGCCGGATTAAGGGGAGAACAACAGGAATCACAAGTAACCTCCCCTCACATGAGAAGCTTTGAAAAGGGAATTTTTTCTTAATTTTTTTTAAATATACAAAAAATTGAGTAATGCATTTTGTTAAACATCTCAAAGTGTATTTCTAATTCATACATTCAAATTTTTTGCGTTGCGTCAGCTTGTATTATTTATCCATTGCCCAATTAACCATCGTATCCAATACTGACCTATATAGATATAACGCAAGATGTCGACGTTAATCGATTTTATATTTCATTTTTAAACTTGTATGTAAACTAGTAAAATTGGAGCGTATATCAGTGTAGCTAAGATAAAAAATTATAACCATCTTTTGGAACGAAGTTCCTTAACGTAATTTATGGTCAGAGTTAACCGGTAGAAAACGTCACGGAAGGAAAAAGCGTTATGCTCATTTATGCGACTTTCTCTCTCTGTGTGTCTTTCTTGAAAGATCTATGTAAAATACGAGCAGATAGGCATATATTTATCCATTCATTTTTCTAATTTAATTTATAATGCACTATGTTATATAAAAAAACTTCGTTACTTTACGTTAAGAAACTTCGTTCTTTAAATCTTACAAAACGACCTCCAAATGAAGTAAGTATTAATTCCTTATGCAATCTTAAAAGCACCGTCGTAACGCTAAGTAGAAGTCAATTTTATTTAATAATACACAGTGGCAAAGGTAAAATACATCGCAAGACAGAGATTTTGAGGTAAATAGGTTCCGTTATATGGCAACACTAGAAAACAGCTATAAAAATTGTTTCCCATTAAATTCAACCAACGACAGGCGTGAAATACCATCTATTAGTGATAATAGACAAACAAAAAAAACTAAAAAAAAACACTAAGAATATATATTTAATTGCTAAAACTCTAAACATTTAATTGAGAACATATTAATAAAAATCTTTGACTAATTCTATATACTCTTTTTTAATAAAAGCTAAAGTGCAAATTCATTGTACTAAATATCTCTTTTATACATACTAGAAGCATTATTAATCATTGGGATCGGTGTAATTTTTTTTTAAATGGGCTCCAAAATTATATTCTAAACATGGAAACGTTTAATTATACTTTAGACTTAAAGGTCTTTAATTGCGACTCAAAAAGATCGAGTTTATAAAAGAAAGGAAGTTGTCCCAAAAGTCTAAACATGGAAATTTTTAATTATACTTTAGACTTAAGGTCTTTAATTGCGATCCCAAAAACATAGAGTTTATAAAAGAAAAGAAGTTGTCCCAAAAGTCTAAACACGGAAATGTTTAATTATACTTTAGACTTAAAGGTCTTTAATTGCGACTCAAAAAGATCGAGTTTATAAAAGAAAAGAAGTTGTCCCAAAAGTCTAAACACGGAAATGTTTAATTATACTTTAAACATGAAAGCCTTTAATTGCGACCCAAAAACATCGAGATTATAAAAGAAAAGAAGTTGTCCCAAAAGTCTAAACATGGAAATTTTAAATTATACTTTAGACTTAAGGTATTTAATTGCGGCCCAAAAACATCGAGATTATAAAAGAAAAGAAGTTGTCCCAAAAGTCTAAACGTGGAAATTTTAAATTATACTTTAGACTTAAGGTCTTTAATTGCGACCCAAAAACATCGAGATTATAAAAGAAAAGAAGTTGTCCCAAAAGTCTAAACATGGAAATTTTAAATTATACTTTAGACTTAAGGTATTTAATTGCGACCCAAAAACATCGAGATTATAAAAGAAAAGAAGTTGTCCCAAAAGTCTAAACATGGAAATTTTAAATTATACTTTAGACTTAAGGTCTTTAATTGCGACCCAAAAACATCGAGTTTATAAAAGAATAGAAGTTGTCCTAAAAGTCTAAACATGGATATGTTTAATTATGCTTTAAACATGAAGGTCTTTAATTGCAAACCAAAAATATAGGCAAAAGAAAAAAAATGTCACAAAGAACCCAAAAACTTTGGGACCAACATTTATTTGGACGTAAAACCAAGGGTGTTTAATGAATCATGGTTTTTAGGGCGAAATTGAATGAAAGCGAATTGAATTGTTTAATTATTTTATGAAACAGATAAAAATTGTATGGGAAAAACTAATTCTTATCTAATGAAATTGTGGTAAATGTTCCCAATTATTTTGGGGACAAATATCTTTAGGGACAACTTTGGGAATTTTAGTCTATAGCTTTATTTTTTTATATTTCTTACCGACCCCATGTTACCACGTAAAACAAATCCAATAATAGCTTCGCTAAAAGAAAAGAATATGTATAAACGAAACTAAAAATCAACATTTACCTACAACAATCGGCCATACAATTTTATACACTGCATAGTAACCCCGTAGTCAATTTACAAAATGCATGAACGTTTATTTTTATTTTATTTTTTTAATTTCATATAAAGGCACTAAATTCAAGGAATACTATATAAATAAATAATAATAATTAGGATTCTCTGTTTATTTGATTTGTCGTATAGTTTTCTATAGCGTTATTATAATTCATATAATATGAAAAATTATTATTTCTTCAATTCCTGTTATAAGCTTAACTGTGCGTTTTGTTTATTTTAAATTAAAATGTTAAACATTAATGTAAAATGCATTTCATTTAAATATTCGTAAAAACGCGACGTTGTCATTTCATTTAAGCGAAAAAATAAACCTCAACAAATAAAAAAAATCTAACTTCACCTTAAAACTAGTACGAACAAAAGATGGAAGATTCAATTAATTAAACCTAATAATTTGGTTATGAATCCTGTCTTAATTAAGACAGATTTGTGCACGACGTTTAGAAAATAATAGTAACTTATACGATACATTTTTTTTAATATAAGCAGCGCATTCAAAGCTGCTCATGTTAAGCTCACACGCTTTTATAAGCTGTACGTATACATGAAAAATTAATTACTATGAAAAAATATATAGACAAAGGTTATAAGGGGGTCAGTATCTCTCAGTCAGTTCCGCTGAATGCTATGAACCAAAGTTTAACTACTTTGGATCTTTGACTACACAAAAAGCTAATATTCACGTAAAAGCCGTTTATCGTAGCGATATTTAATTATATTAATAAAAAATTATACTAAATTATACGATAGCGTATGAAAATTAATTACGAATTGACGAAAAAACTAGACCTACCCTCATAATAATAGTTCTTCTCGAACTACCCCCACCTCTCTGCCCCCTAAAAAAACAACTTTCAAACCCCACCCCATTCTACGACGACTATACAAAAACGTTTTTTTTAAATTAATTATTATTAAAATAAATAAAAAGTAGTACGCTTACATACTAAAAGTTCATAACTTCATTTAATTATTTTGTCGCTCTTCGTTATACAACTATATATTTTTGCACGAAATTTGATATAATAAAAATAGTGGTCAATAAGTTATTTTAACAAACATCACATTTTTTTTAAGTGTATTTTTTTTTTATTCATTGGCGTGAGAGATTAAGGAAAAAAATTTATTACGTTTAAAAATGTTGACTAGAAATAAGTAAACATATTTCTAACAAAAGTCAAGTTTAATAAAAAATGCTTGTTATTAATTTATTTGTATTTTTGTTATAGACCTTTCTAGATGTGAACACATACATCTAAAAAAAAATACCAGTTTTAGATATATATTTTCTTTAATTACAAAGTTCCATATTTCCTTTTTTTTGGTATTGAACTTTGTAGACACGTTAAATATATTTAAAAATCTATTGCAATTCGTTTTGGATATTTTTTTTTTTACAAAATTACCTTATTTGCCTTTTTAGCTATAGAATTTTCTAGACACTTCTCACATATACTCAGAGAACTTTACTAGTTTTGGATTTTTTTTTTAGTCGCAAAATACGGTCTGCATGTTAACTGAAGAAAAAATTCGCTCACGCCAAAAAAAAAAACATTAGTAAATACCGTCCACGAAACAAGCCAATTCATTCGAACATCGATAATGCTTATTGCGTAGAACCAGCCAAGCGCGATTAACAGTATAGACAGACTATAATATAACACATTTTTTTTTAAACTTCATATTATAATTAACGTGGTCTCTAATATACCTGTGTTAGTCATTTATTTACGTATACACTTTTTAAAACGACTGTACATTCGCATTTTCATTCGGCACTCTTTTTTTATCAGTGCCGAGCGAAAAAAAATCAGTTTTATTTATTACTCGCGTTTTTTTTTGTAAAAAAAATACCAAAATATTTTTTAAGGTGACTTTTATAGACAAAAAGAAACTTGAGTTTGAGTTTTTTGGCATGTCATTTTTTTTATTAATTAATCTGTGTTCATACTAAAATATTTAAAAAATTTTTCAACCCGAGTTCAGGGTATTGACTACATACTATTTATTTCCTTTTTTTTATTTTATTTCGGACAATGTTTATCAATTTTTACCCACATGTCCCTAATGTTATTCTAAAAAGTGTATAGTATTTTAATTTTGATATGATATTAGATTGCAACGATCCCGTATATTCTTTTTATATACAGCTTCACGTTATAAGGACGTTTTAAGCCTATTTTTAATACCTATCGTTATTGAATCGACAGAAACGACCACGAACCGTTATATACGAAACGGGCAGTACGATAACCTTAGATAGAGAAACACTACTAATTAACACACTAAATCCATCATTTATCACCTAATTTGGACTCATCACCGATGTCTCGATAGATACACAGACGTTTCAAACACTTTGGGTATCAAATGTAATTCTTTTATAGTATAAAATGAGGAACGCAGCTACCTAAAGATTGTTTAAGCACTGACAAAAGGTATTCAGGTATTAATTACCTTAATTCTATTATTATTTTTAACATTTTGAAAGACCTAAATCCCTTTCTAATATATTAAAATGTCAGAATAAAAACTGTAAATCGTGATAAAAATCGTATATACCTATGAAATAAACTTAAAGCGACCAGATCATATTTAGGAAACGATTTTATGAAATATTAGTCAAAATACCCTTTATCAATGCGATATCCAATCCAGTACAATTAAAATTAGTATTTAAGACCTGTTGTTGTTTTGTGTCAAAGATATCCTTTAACAATACAATACCCAATCCAATAACGAATAAGACTATTTCTTAAGACCGGTTATTGTATAGTTTTCATAGTATCCTTTGACAATACAATATGAAATTCATTACGAATAAAATTACTTCTTCGAATCTGTTACTGTTTAGTGTCAAAATACCATTTGACAATACAATATCCAATCCACTAACAAATAAAATAAGTTCTTAGGACCTGTTGCTGCTTAGTGTCAAAGATACCCTTTGACAATAAAATACCCAATCCAATAACGAATAATACTATTTCTGAAGGCCCGTTGTACTATAATTTCAAAGCATCTTTTGACAATACAATACCCAATCCAATATCGAGTAAGACTATTTCTTGGGACCGGTTGCTGTTGCTTGTCAAAGATACAGGTTAACAATACAATACCCAATCCAATAACGAATAATACTATTTCCTAGGACCGCTTGCTGTATAGTGTCAAATATATCCTTTGACAATACAATATCCAACCCGCTAAACAAATAAATTAATTTCTTAGGAGCCGTTGCTGTATAGTGTCAAAGTATATTTCGACAACACAATACCCAATTCAATAACGAATATGACTATTTCTTAGAACCGGTTGCTACTTAGTGCCAAAGATACTCTTGGACAATACAATACCCAATCCAATAACGAATACGATTCATTCTTAGGATCCATTACTGTATAGTGTCAAGGATATTGAATCCAATAACGAAGATTTGTTCTTAGGACCTATTATTGTATAGGGTCAAAGTATCGTTTGTCAATATAATACCCAATCCAATAACGAATAAGATTAATTCTTAGGACTTGTTGCTGCTTAATGTCAGAGATACCCTTTGTGCATGAACCGCGCGTCGTACCTCTGGTTCTTCTGATAGAAATCATTCCTGCCCTGATTAAGCTTCCTGTATTGGTTCCGGCGGCTCTTGTCTTGTTTGTCCGTCTGTTTGTTCGTCGTTTTGCTCGTCGTGTCAGTTTTGGTGTCGGTTTTAGTCTCGTTCGCGGCGGGTTTTTCCTGTAAAGATGATATTCTTTCCATAATATAGAATTTTACTAAAGAAATATAACAACGAATCCCATTTATAAGGACATATGTCGAGTAACTGAGTCGTTACATTTAATAATGATCTGAATCCAATTTTAATCGTTCATATAACATGTTTAATTTTTTTTACATTTCCAGTTTTTACACATCGAGAATAAAAGTTCAAACTTTGCCGTTCATAAGATTTTTAGTTTTTTTTAATGATAATATATTTATTACATGTACGAAATTTGAAGACCTTGAAAAAACAACGTAAAATATTAGAAACAGCTAAAGCTGGATTTAGCTTATTTAGAAAGTTTTTTTCTTCTCGAACTGACTACGCTATTGACCCGGCAGGGTTTTCACAGCTTCACCGGACTACTAGGGTTGGCGCTTAAGGCACACAACCGATTTGGGTTTTAGGTAACATACACAAGGGTGCACGCACACCTCGGCTTGGGCTATTACCTGGAAAAAGACGCGTCTGTCCTAGCTAACTATTCTAAGCTATTCATAAAAATATACATTTGTGAACCATACAATCGAAATTGCATGATTCACAAATGAATACGGGTATATCGAAATGAAACGAACTAAACTATTCGATTCAGTTCGATGAGCGAAAAAAAAACAAAACCCTCCCACCATGTATATATATGTGCACGTGTGTGAGAGAGATGATCTCATATGTCTGTTCAAGTGATGTAGGTGAGTCACTGTATCACGATAATATCACGAGGGCTCCGCGCGGGGACGACCTAGGCTCGAAATATTATTGAGAACCGCGAAGTGTGCGGGAGCTAATAGGGATCAATTACAAAAGCGTGGGCGCAACACGCATTTAATAAGATCGAATTTAAATTTACTTAACGGCGACGGCGCCGAAATCTAAAAATAGACAAAATAAAAATTATTATTATTGAACGGTCGTTTTTAGGGGAAGATAGACGTAAATACGCGATTTACTCTATCTCCAATAGTTTCGATTACTGAAAGAACAAGACTTAACGATTTGCCGGATTGCGAATTTAAGCGCCATGTCAAGCGGGTTTTCGTGTTAAAAGGCTATTTATAGAGTGGATCAATATGTGAACGATGGTGATGTCTGGAATTCGGCAGGCTCGGAAAGGCCTCTCGGGACATGAGAGGCGGGGGTCGGGAGCGGGCGGGAGCGGCGGCCGCCTTAGACGGCGACGCCTGCCTGGGGTAGCGAGGGCGCTTTGTGCGCGGAGCGCGGGGACATCCGCGATAATTCGCGGTATGACCCACGCCGCGGCACAGAACACAGCTCGGGGGATCGGGGTAATTTAGAAAGGCTACGACTTATATTTTGTATAATATGTACGTTCAGAATTTTCTCAGCCACTATATCTATACTAATATTATAAAGAGGTAAAGTTTGTGAGTTTGTGACATTGTGACGTGGTAGGGGGTACTCTCAGGAAGTACTAAATCGATTTTGAAAATTCTTTTACCAATAGAAAGCCACGTTATTTGTGAATGTCATAGGCTATATATCATCACGCTAAAGCCAATAGGAGCGGAGCTCCAATGAAGAATGTTTCAAATTCAGAGTATTTTTTCCTCTTGAGAGCTTCCACTCCATGTTATCCCTAGCCCAAAGTAACTATTCAACGCGAACGAAGTCGCGGGCTGAGGCTATTATCCATATTTGTGATTCCTTCAGAACAACACTCACAATAATAAAAAACTGTAATTTATAAAGGATCTAACGAAATTACTAAAGAAATATAACAGCGAAGCTCCTTCAACTATCCTTAAAAATTCGAGTCCCTTATTCAAATCGCATATAACATTGTTATTATAACTAACAAGCTGTAGATATGTCATAAGAACATCGACAACGTCTTGTGTTAATGACGTAGTCCGGTGAAGCCGTTAAGACCTTGCTAGTTCAATAGCGTAGTCGGTTCGAAAATAAAACAAATTGTGTTTTTTTTTTCTCGAACTGACTACGCTATTGACCTGGCAGGGTCTTCACAGCTTCACCGGACTACTAAGGTTGGCGCTTAAGGCACACAACCGATTTGGGTTTTAGGTAACATACACAAGGGTGCACGCACACCTCGGCTTGGGCTGTTACCTGGAAAAAGACGCGTCTGACCTAGCTAACTATTCTAAGCTATTCATACATATATACATTTGTAAACCATACAATCGAAATTGCATGATTCACAAATGAATACGTGTATATCAGAATGAAACG
>MU159051.1:301445-331074 GCA_015888305.1 Antheraea pernyi | reverse complement strand
ACTCCTCTGATGTTGTTAGTGTCCATGGACGGTGGTGATCACTTAACATCAGGTGACCCACCTGTTCGTTTGCCACCTATGACATAAAAAAAAGAAAAAAAAAGCTGAGATTGCGATCAAACGCTAACACCTACAAAGTGTTATATGATCATGAGAAATTCGTTTATGAATACCGATATGTTGATTGTTGAGATAATAAATAGCTTTATGTAACATACAGCGTTTTTGTATGCATTTATCGAAATGTATTATGCACCGCGCCTTGAACTTGGCAACACGGAAACATGGCCGCAATAAACACGTCGCGTTGCATTGCATCGTGCCGTCAATGTTTGCGATTTAAGGTCGAACCGAGTTATCGATGATTATCGCTTATGACTTCATAATCTAGATAATACCTATCACGTATTATCGAGAACATCCGGGTTGCGAAAGTACGTCGAAAATATAATTACGTTTCTAAGGGGAAAAATGTTAATGTAAAGATAATGTAAGAATTGAAAAGAGAACGAACAAGGAAATCAGAAATAATTACTTGGAAGCCTATAGCTATTTAAAGTTCTCTGGTCATATTATACCTAGTATTTAGATGGTGGGCATTAAATATTATTCATCGATAAAACACGTTTACCATATGAGGTACAAATCGGCCATATTGAAGTGTATTTGAAAATAGAAGAAGTTCATTAATTTCATAAAACCGATTTATTATTACAGAATACATGTATTTTGAAGAGTACCAAAATCCAGACTTTATTCAGCTTAACTGTATTTAAATTTATGTTGTAAAAAAAACTTAAAATTTTGACAGACTGTAAATTTTTAAATATGTATTAGCTATTTATTATCTTCAAAATTTTCAAAAATGGATCGTTGGCAAATTGTACCTTCTTTAAATAGCTTTTATATGATTATTTTTTGTATATTATAATCCATAATTATATTCACTATTGATGACGATCTCTTCTGTTGTTTCGTAACGTAGCTAAATACAGTAATATATATGCTAAAGATGCTATCTGGAAGTGGAAACTCATTGTTGAATTCTGGTCAAAGATTTTCATCTTGACAGCTGTATACACTTTATGTAATATTTCCTTATAATAATTATACGAACACGTTCGTTGTAAGTCATGATTTTTTTTAATATCTCAAAAACTGTTATAACATCAGCGCGTCGTTCAACGTTCTTTAGACCAGTGTTTCCTAAAATGAGTTACGAAATAAAAGAACCAAATCCAGAGATTTTTAGTTGCATTTACCTTCTAAATACACTGAAGGTCTTTTAGAAGGCACCTTAACACAAACAAGAACAACAAAACAAAAATATGATAGAAGAGAGACGAGCAAAAGATCTCGGTCGGATTTATTAATATTCTTTTTTATTGGTGTTTTTTTACATATTTTGGTGCATGTACCGAGGATGTCACTTATAGACATCACTACCATTCATATACCATTGCAATTTGTAACAACTCAGTTGCAATATAATTAGTTTTACAAGAACTTGAGCTATTGTTTGTTATACAATATACGTATATTGTACGATAATTAGGTAATATGTTTATGAACCTTATTGACACTAAGAGAATAGAAAGGAAATATTTCTTTTTATTTTCTCGAACTGACTACGCTGTTGACCCGGCAGGGTCTTCACAGCTTCACCGGACTACTAAGGTTGGCGCTTAAGGCACTCAACCGATTTGGGTTTTAGGTAACATACACAAGGGTGCACGCACACCTCGGCTTGGGCTGTTACCTGGAAAAAGACGCGTCTGTCCTAGCTAACTATTCTAAGCTATTCATACATATATACATTTGTGAACCATACAATCGAAATTGCATGATTCACAAATGAATACGTGTATATTATACGAATTGAAAAACAAATTGTGTTAATGACTACGTCCGGTACCGCTACGATACACCCAAGAGGCGAAACTGTAACGCCACCGGAACATTACTAGCGCCACCATATTAAAGATATATCGGGGAGCCACTATTGACCTGCAATAACGCGCTATTAACTATATTGGAGGTTTTACTAATGACCTCAAACGCTATTGGTTGAAGTTATCGGTTTTCATTATTCACCCTGGTGTGAGACGTCATTGGTTGGAGTTTTATTTATTTAAGGTCCACAAAACTGAGTTCAGTGAACAAATATGGACACGAACTCTGCTAAATATGAACACAGCATGTATAAAATAAGAAGACAAAGACATATTATTAAAACAAAGAAAAATTAAAGTCAATTCAATATTTAAAAAATTCTAGTTGAGGCGAAAGAAACACAAAAAAAAATATCGAATTTGAAACGTAAACTATTTATTACGAAAAAGAAAGCATGCGATATAGAGGGCAATATTGGCCTACATTAGTTCTCGCTAATGGCAGATGAAATGTTTGCCGGTTAAATAAACGACTGCATATACGTGGGACACTCGAGGGTATTTTTTTAAGAAAGTCTGATGATTCTAGGAGTTCGACATATGTGGAAGTTATTGTAAGGCGAAGCTCTGCCCGGATCATCATCATCATCAGCCTGTAAGAGACCCACTGCAGGGTCATAGGCCTCTCCCCGAAGGAAGGTATGGGCGTAATCACCACGCCAGCCCACGACGTATTGGCGATTTCAAACTCTGAGAAATCCACAGTTCTATATTTTTTCCACATACACTAGTACTACTAATATACTCTCATATAAGCATTATCTATTGCAATTTCAAACTGAGTAATTAAAATTATTTCTTTAAGGTGAATATGCGAGCGCAATGTTTGTTCGACGTTTAAACCAAAAACCCAAAATATCTGTATGACAAGTTAGAGTGGAGACAAGATAAGCACAGGTATTTTTCATGTTCTCGCACCATGACTAATCCACCAGAAACGACCTTGAAAACCTCACCGTGGAAGACCTCCACTCATCCAGGTGGTGTGGATGAAATTTTAGTATAATGTATTCACGTAGTTCTGTTTTAAGCTCTGTTTATTGGTGTGTATTTTGTTTTTTTTTTAATCTTTTTCCGTATACATTTATATTTGTTTTGTTTAATCCTAAATCTGTGGTTACAGCAGTTATATCTCTTTAGTATGACCATCCGTGACGTGTTACGTGTGTTTGTGTTATTTGTTTGTTCGACTCAAATTTTGTACTAACATTAACGTCCGTTTATCATCATATATAAGCTCCCATCGAAAATCAGCGCTGCAGTACTACTTATAGTATTGCAGATTTTTGCTGAATGAGTTCGCCAATTGTTGGACATCTATTTTTTCATTTTTAAAATGTTTTTTTTTTCTGTCTAATTAGTTTGTGTAATTTAATTTAATTGTATGGTTGTTCCAACAATAAAGTATTTCTTTCTTTCTTACTAGAACATTTCTCAGGTTCGGGTTTCCTCAGGATGTTTTCCTTCACCGTCAGCCGATAGTGTTACCAATTTAAATTAGTAAATATACGCGAATTCCGAAAAATTCGTTGGTACATGCCGGGGCTTCGAACCTGCGGACATCGAAATAATATTCCACCGGTCAAACCACTAGGCCACCACGACTTCTTACGACTTCTCACGACTTCTTCTGCCCGTAATTTCGTAACACCTGGCTAACTAACAAACGTGATCTAGTCCCGTCAATCCGCCCGTATCTAAGCAACATATAACTATTTCGTTTTCACCACCGATATTCAGTATATGCAATCTTACTTCCACATTTCATCTAAGACCGTTTGGCGTTACAATATTACTTTACGTATGTGTGCGTTATCGTGCCATATGTATTTACATAATACCATGTATTTTTTACTTATAAAATCGTTGGCATATATTGAGTATAATAATATAGTATTTTGAGAGCGCCGGAAGCCCCCTTTCCTCTTCCCCCACTCCTACCTCCCCCCAAACACATGCTGGTAACGCATTTGCAACTCCCCTGGTGTTGCTAGTGTCTATGGACGGCGGTGATCACTTACCATAAGGTGTCACGTCTGTTCGTTTGCCTGCTATAATAAAAAAAAAGTAAAACAATGTTTCTATCTTTTATTATATTTAACGCGATAGTAGACAGAAGCTCACTGATAAAATTTACAATACTCGCACACACACATCACTTATAATAGACATAACGCTTTTTCCTTACGTGACGATTTCTAAACATTCAACTCTTGTCGCAAACCGTGTTAAGAAACTTTGTTCAAAAGGCCTAAAGCAACATGATGTACATACATACCTCTTTATTTTCAACGGTGTTTGTCTTGGACGTGCTAGTTTGACTGGTTTTGTCTTGTGCCAGTTGTTTCGTCGGAGTCGCCGGCTGTGAATTTTGTTGTGCGTTTTCATTCTGCAATATATCTTATTTATCATTATCATATATTTCATATGAAGCGGATAATATTATCAATGTATCGATATATTCTAATTGATTAATCGAATCAATCGATTTGGACACTGTACTTCATTTTTATAATCGTAGCTCTTTGTATTATCTCGAAACTTAAATATATTTAAGGGTTCGGACTAAAAAATAAGGATGTTAAAAATATCGATGATTATAAAACAAACTTATCGGCGGACATCGAAATAATATTCCACGGGTCAAACGAGTAAGCCACCACGACTTCTTCTGCCCGGATAGACAGTCACAATGCCTACAGAGTGTTATTGGTTTCCCTGACCGACCGGCTGACTAAACGTATTTCGTAACACTTGGCTAACCAACAAACGTGATCTAGTCCCGTCAATCCGCCCGTATCTAAGCAACATATAACTATTTATAACTATTTCTTTTTCAGTACTGCTATTGAGTATATGCCATCTTACTTCCACATCTTATCTAAGACGGTGTGGTGTTACAGTATACCTATACCTACCTCAGCTATACCTCCTTTATAAGGCACAAGTTCGGCCTTGCGTGGAGTATTGTTCGCACCTCTGGGACGGTTCCGCCAAATACCTACTAGATACCCTGGACAGGTTGCAGAGACGAGATTTCAGATAACCATATATATTGCTAACAGGATATCCTATCCTGACCAATTGTTATAAAATATAAAGTTGGTTTTTCATGTTTCTATGGGTACGATATAGGGTATTTGGATTTTTTTGTAGGTAAATAAGATTTGAATAAATAAGATTGAGACATTGCCTCTCTGAGCGTGTTCTACCGTCTGTATCATGGCGAGTGTTCTGAAGAGCTATTCAATTTAATACCTTCCTCTCCTTTTCATACCCGAACCACGCGTGCTGGGTTTCTGAGGCATAGTTTTACGGTAAATCCTGGGCACGAACTAAAAAGTTCGCAACTTCTTATCTCTGCTGTACCGTGAAGCTGTGGAACAATCTCCCGGCCAGTGTGTTCCCTCCTTCCTATAATATGGGGTCCTTCAAGCGTAACGTGAAGAGACATTTATGCAAGCCGGCATGACAGCGGCGACCGGTGAGGGATTGTGTGTCTCTCGGTGGTCGCCATTGTTTTTAGATTATACTGTGCTCACCATCAGGCACAGAAAAGTCACTTTGCCGTGCTATGATAAAAAAAAAATACCATGTATTTTTTACTTATAAAATCGTTGGCATATATTGAGTATAATAATATAGTATTTTGAGAGCGCCGGAAGCCCCTTTCCCCTTCCCTCACTTCTCTCTCCCCCCAAACACAGGCTAGTAACACACTTGCAACTCCCCTGGTGTTGCTAGTGTCTATGGACGGCGGTGATCACTTACCATAAGGTGTCACGTCTGTTCGTTTGCCTGCTATAATAAAAAAAAAGTAAAACAATGTTTCTATTTTTTATTATATTTAACGCGATAGTAGACAGAAATTCACTGATAAAATTTACAATACTAGCACGCACACATCACTTATAATAGACATAACGCTTTTTCCTTACGTGACGATTTCTAACATTCAACTCTTGTCGCAAACCGTGTTAAGAAACTTTGTTCAAAAAGCCTAAAGCAACATGATGTACATACATACCTCTTTATTTTCAACGGTGTTTGTTTTAGACGTGCTAGTTTGACTGGTTTTGTCTTGAACCAGTTGTTTCGTCGGAGTCGCCGGCTGTGAACTTTGCTGTGCGTTTTCATTCTGCAATAAATTTTGTTTATTATTATCATGTATTTCATATGAAGCGGATATTATCAATGTATCGATATATTCTAATTGATTAATCGAATGAATCGATTCGAATACTGTACTTAATTTTTATAATCGTAGCACTTTGTATTATCTCGAAACTTAAATATATTTAAGGGTTCGGACTAAAAAATAAGGATGTTAAAAATATCGATGATTATAAAACAAACTTATCGAAAATATATATATATATATATTCGTATAAATACACTCATGTTCATATTTAAAAGAACGTAAAAAAAGGTAGAATAACAGAAAATATTATCTTATTCTGTACTAGCCATATGTTGAGGGATTTGAAAAATGATTTTGAATACAACTTTAATTATAACTTTCATTTGGCGTTTTTTGGCAGGATCTTGGTCGTGTACTTTTTTTTAATATTATCCATAATCTTGATTTAGTTGTTTTTTTATCTTGTAATATTGGTGGCATTTTACGTAATATAGTTCGGTTATTGAATTATATGAATTCTGAGATGCCACAAAAACTCCATAGAAAGTTCTGACACCGCCTTGTTAGAATATACTTATTATTAGAACACATTTCCCAAATATCAATAGTAAATAACTTTACATCCAACATGGATCTTAGTCTATACTAATATTATAAAGAGGTAAAGTTTGTGACGTTGTAGGGGGTAATCTCGGTAGTTACTGGTCCGATTTGAAAAATTGTTACAGTGTTATATAGCTCATGTATCGAGGAAGGTTATAGGTTATATATCATCACGCTAAGGCCAATAGGAGCGGAACACCAATGAAGAATGTTTCAACATCGGTTTTTTTTTTTCTCTTGAGGTCCCGCTACGTGTTAGCGTTGGCCCAAAGTAACTATTTCATGCGAATGAAGTCGCGGGCAGAGGCTAGTAGATATCACTTATTTTATTATAGTATATTTTATTTTGAATTAATCTGATTTTCTCACATTTGTACACTATCTTTTGTTTTAAAATAAGTTACATGTTTTTTGCCGAAACACCTCTTTCCCACATGAGTTTTAGTGAGATTCGGTTTGAACCCCCTCCCCTCCTAATTCCATCATATAATTAATGGACTCGCCTTATGGCACGGTAGAGAAAAAATTTCGTCTCGCGTTAAACGTAACGTATGCATTTGTGCGTATGTGTGAAATGTATTATGTATAACATATATATTCGTATAAATACACTCGTGGGCATATTTAGATAAACGCAAAAAAAGGTAGAATAACAGAAAATATTATCCCTGGAAAGTTTTAACAAGGGACAGATTTTATTAGAATATTGAAATTATCACAAGACACTTGTAACATTATTACCTAATCGACAATGGCAGTAATAATGTAGACGATTGTCTGTCAAAAATATATGACAATGCTGTAAGAGTATACATACCGGACATATATCGGCGAGCGTTGTGGTGGGTGTGGTGACGGCGGTGGCGGCGTTGGTGACGGCGTTGGTGACGGTGGTGGCGGTGGGTTGGTGTTGGTGGTGGTGGTGATGGTGGTGGTCCGGAGCGAGCGCGACCGTGAGCGTGAGGTCGCACCACATCGCGCAACGCGCTCGCCGGGCGCTTATCGACAACTGTTTAACCGCGTCCGCCAATTGCAAGATGGCTGAACGCGAATACACGAGATAAAATAACTAAAACTACACTAAACTCAAACAAACAAACTAAAACATTAACAATATGCACTTGAAAGAATTTTTCATAACCGTTAAAATAGAAACAAAGAAGTTAAACACTTGTTCAACGCGTTCTCTAACGTAAAAACTTGTTTAACACGTGTTTATAATACAATACTGCAAAATCTTTATTAGTAGTCCGACGATGCTGTAAAGTCCTTGCTAAGCCAATAGTCAGTAAAATAAAAGTATTTAAGTGCTGTCTAGTTAAACATCTAATTTTTTTTTTCCAAGAAACTCTGAATATCGTTCATTAAATAATGTTGTATTGAACTGAATGCTAATCTTGCAATTTGAATTCACTCATGGATAAAGCGTAATGTATGCTTATATTTTATGTGCCAGCTTTAGTTGAACATCTATAAGTTAAATCTAAATATAAGTAGTTAAAATTTAACAAGTGATTTCAATCGAGCAAATCTAGGAAAAAACTCCTTTTTTGGATACATCTCGTAAGTGTTAAAATCCCTAATTTTACCAAAATCGATAAAAACTTGTTTGCGCATAATCTAAGTACTCAAGGATAATTTTGGTTAACCATCTAAATTCCAAGCAAAATATTATCCGTTTTTATTCTGTAAATTGTCACTTATTAACCACAATCTCACCTGATGTTAAATGAAGATGTGGTCCAAAACGCTAAACATGGTAAAACTAGAGGAAGAACTGCCTCTAAAGTGCTTTTAATAGGTGGTAGAGCCATGCTGAAGCTATTACTGGTTTCAGCATGAATGGGTCGGTCACTCGGGGTAGTACCACCCTCTCATAGATAACCTACGTGGAGTAACAGTGCTTGCATTGTTGCGTTTCGTTCGGTCAGTGAGAGCGTCGGAGGCCCTCTTCCCCTCGCCTCCCCCTCCCTTCCACCTAAACACAGGCTGGCAACGCACTTGGAGTTGCAAGTGCCTATGGACGGTGGTGACCTACATGTGCGTTTGCGTCCTATGACATTAAAAAAAAACTACCAGAGCATACCAACAGGTGCTTGGAGACAGTTATTCCACTTAAGAATGGTAGTAGGCTAGTTACGAGTGTAACCAATAAGGATGATATATTGAAGTTATCGTGGGGAACTATTTATAAATGGTTAAAGAATCGGTACTGACGATCGTTTCTGGGGTATCTGGCCGCGTGTGGATGTTGATGGTGAGGTGCCAGTTCCCTCCGGCGTGCTGCCTGAACCCCGCCCACGGCACTTCGCCACGACAACATAGCGCTTTCCACCTCACTGTGTGGTGCACTGTAACCATTCCCTCGTCCACTTTAAGAATGCCCCACATTATGGCATTTAATACTTTACGAGTGCTCGTCCGGTGGCCAAATTTAAACTTTAGAGAAAAAAGGGTGTGTGTGTACGTATGTACACGCGTTAGGAGTTATACTTCTTTGGCGTAACAAGATAAAAAACTTTTCAAAAATTTTATTTTTCGCCTTATTCTACATTTGTAGAAAAAACGACACTTACAATAGAAAAAACTATTTAATACGTTGAAATACAAACAACAAATACAAAGAAACAAAATGATGACTATAGCTAACTTCAGGGTGTCGGTTTTTGGTAACGGTGTGCGCGCGCATCTTAAAAATTTACTCTTATTATTTTTCCCTAACGCGCCAAAAGAAGTATAACTTCAAAAACTTTTTCCATTTTTGTTCTTCTATCCAGTGAAGCAACTATTAAGAACATCTCCTTCCTCTGTTTCGTAGCCGATTTTCTTCAGTATTTTTTTAATTTTTTAGCTATTGACGAGCTTTATTGTTATCAATAGAAAAAAGTTGGAAAAGTTTTCTCTCTATGGTCGAAGTTCAACCATTGGACGAGCACTCGTCGATATAAAAGAATAACTGACAGACTATTGGGGACTGGAACCGTAAAAAACTGCATTCGGGTTCTTTTTACACTGTAGTTGAGCACTGTGAAATAATTTCTGGAAATCCAAACCCAAAATGGTGGAAAGGGGATAAAAGTGTGTATGAAAATCAGTCAGTTATTCTTTCATATGTATAGACAACAATAACTACTACATAGAAAACACGTGCTAGGTAAATTGAAAAACTGATGTACATCATTCTTTAAAAACTCTGATATATCATTCACTAGCTTGAGGATAACGCCCAAACTTTCACCCAATAGTGGGACACATGTAGAAATTATTATCTATCTATCCAATACCTTTAAACAAGCAATTCTTGTATATTTCTTTATAATCAGAATCTCGGAAACGGCTGCAACAATTTCCATGACATTTTGTATGTAGGCGGTTTCGGGGGTGATTAATCGATCTAGGATCTAGGTTTCATTTATATAACACTTTTTTATCAGTGTTTTCAGGCAATGAAAAATATAACTAGAATATGAAGGTAAATTTAACTTGTCAAACTTATGAACTGTCAAAAATAAAAATAGCACAGTTGGGAAATCGAGCACTCTGCAATAAAAATTGTCTATTTAAAAGAACCGAGCTAAGTTTGGTCACCCAGGTACTAATTATTTAATCTGAAATAGAAAATGTATTAGACAAACGCATGCACTCACATCTCAGAAAGGTTCTTAAGATCCTCCCGCCACGTTGATGGGTCAAAGGTGTTGGGATCGAGCCCACCGTCCTTCTCGTTGGGAACGTTCTCTTGCCCACGTTTCAACACAGTTATCTTCGCGTCCTCGGGTTTGTTCGGCTTTTTGTTCTGCGCGACGCAGACGGACGCTCGTAACGTTTCCATTTTACCCATTAGCGTCAAAACCTACATTATAAGGTGTCAATGTTATGACGACGAATATTTAGAATAATACTCGAATCGAATAACGATGTTCAATTCGATTTTCGAATCGAGTATTCAAACTATTCGAATATTTTTAAAACAAGAAAGAATTATTAAACTAACAGTTATAGGTCAAGATGTTGTACATTTCCCTTTTTTGCATGAATACTTTAATTCGGTTTAAATTTAAAATTCCGCTGACTAACAGATGGATCTATTGAACTAATTTTGCATATTAATAATTAAGTCTTGGATAAATATTTCATTAGTTAAAATCATTAAAATAGTTTGAATTATACGCATAATTGAAATTATTTCAAATAATCCGAATAGCTGGAATTATTTGAATGTTCGAATCGAATCGTTATCGAATTATCAGTTAATTCGAATATTTTCACACCCCCTACTAATAATGACAATTCAACGATAACGAATTATCGAAATCATTATTGTACCGTCGATAATAATAACGGATAACAAATAATGATAATGTAAAATAACAATATCTTTAATAATTCGTTATACGTTGTATTACATTATTAACAGTTATAATAACGATAATTAGAGATGTGTAATCACTATGGTTAAAGCTCACCAATGAATTACCAATTAAGCTATATTTCAGTCAAACTAGTCTTTGCTAATGATTTCGCTCGCGTTAATGTAGATATTGAAAATATAATACAACCTATGTTACTGGTTGATACTGAGAAAATTTTTTAAAAAAGGTTACATTAAAAAAATAAATCTGTCATACATTTTGTCCTTATTGAAACATTAAAAATCAAAGGGTCAATGGAATTCAAAAAATAAGTAGCCTATAACTATTCACGAAAACTTTCCCATCAACTGGTTATATCACTATGCCGATGGGTTCAGTAGTTTTGACTGACGGCATGATTGAAGTCTCAAAAGCAGCGGCGTAACTGTATCATCTGAGGTCTGTAATGATTTCATTTCAAAAAGCCCTCAAAAATGTCTCACTTTTTTTGTGTCATAGCAGGCAAACGAACAGGTGGGTCACCTGATGTTAAGTGATCACCGCCGTCCATAGACACTAACAACACCAGGGGAGTCGAAAGTGCGATGCCAGGCTGTGTTTGGGGGAAAGGGAGGGAGGGGGAGGAGAGGGGAGGTGGGCCTTCGGCGTTCTCACTGATCTAACGAAACGCACCAATGCAAGCACTGTTACTTCAAGTACATTTTCTATGATAGGGCAGGGTAGTACCGCGGGCGAGCCGACCCATTCATGCTGAAACCAGTAATAGCTCAGCGTGGCTCTACTACCTACAACTTTAAATTAATGGGCGCTCCAAATTTATTCTTCCCCAGTCAAAACATTCAGCAGGTGGAATAAAATGAACGATAACTGAGTTTTGAACACAACTGAAATTAGCACGTCTAGTATATTATTACCTTGGTGTGCTCCCTTAGCATGTCGACGGTCAGCCGGTCGACGCGTGTCGGGCACGGCGGTAAACGCGGCACGGGAATCGAATTCGAGGAGGACACGGCCCTACCGGGATAGGCTAGTGCTAGACGCGCCTCGGTACGTTTCCGTTCGCGTTCCAACTGTCGCCACTGCTCGTAGCAGGCGTCTAAACGACCGTGCAGTATCGACGATGACGTCGCGGCCCCCCTACACATGGAGACGCGACACCGTTACACGTTGTCAAATGTACAAAAGCACACGTTTCTTGCACAATATGGGGTCATTCGGTATTACGTAATCACTGATGGGGGAGGGGGTCCTTGATTTGCTTATTTTTGATGACATAGGGGTGTTGGGGGGTCTGGATGGTGATAACGTCAGCAATATTTATTTACTGAATTAGAACAGATTTAAATATACTCACATAAATGTTTACGTACTAATGGGGGAGGCTTAAGAACATTGCTTACTTTTGTTGACAATGGAGAGGGGGGGGGGCAAAAATTACAAAAATTCTACTTACGTAATACTTGAATGTCCCCATACTCAGTTCCAATTTAACGAAACGTAATGTAAAACAAATTTATGATGCTTCTTTTGAAAACATAATGTAAAACAAACTTTTGATGACATAGGGGTGTTGGGGGGTCTGGATGGTGATAACGTCAGCAATATTTATTTACTGAATTAGAACAGATTTAAATATACTCACATAAATGTTTACGTACTAATGGGGGGAGGCTTAAGAAAATTGCTTACTTTTGTTGACAATGGAAAGGGGGGGGGGGCAAAAATTACAAAAATTCTACTTACGTAATACTTGAATGTCCCCATACTCAGTTCCAATTTAACGAAACGTAATGTAAAACAAATTTATGATGCTTCTTTTGAAAACATAATGTAAAACAAACTTATGATGCTTCTTTTGAAAACATAATGTAAAACAAATTTATAATGCTCCTTTTGAAAACATAATGTAAAACAAATTTATGATGCTTCTTTTGAAAACAAGGGAGTGAATCAAAATCGGAAATACTTTATTCAATTTACGCCCTGAGAAGGGGTTCATCAACGTCAAAGCTATCACCGGTTCGGGAAAACAACCCAGTCATCACTAAAAAAGCGGCAAGAAACTCGACCTGGTTTATATTTTTACAAACAACAATTATGTACCACAGAATATCACATTATCATTACATCAGCGTGTAACAACTATAGGCCGCAGGCCTCTTCCTGAACGAAGATATAAGAATAATTATCAAATCAACTGACAACGTATTTTAAGTCGCTTGATTTTAAACTCCGAGAAATCCATTTATATGTCCCCCACATACGACAATATTTCTCAGGTTCAAGTTTCCTCACGTTGTTTTCCTCACCGTCAAATTCTAGTAAATATACGCGAATTTCGGAAAGCTCGCTAAGTATTAACATTAAAAAAAAAAACAATTATGTTCTTTTTACAATTCTAGCCTTTAAGGGATCAACATTATTATGCCTGATGGTAAGGAAATACCATTTACAAGCGGCAGTTATACCAATCTTGTATACTTATTCCTGATGCGTGTTCAAGTATTCGATTAAACATTCCCAATAGAACTGTGACCGGCGAACTATGACTCGCTTATTTATACGAGGGGTGGAAATTTCTAGTAGCTATTTTAGAATTTTGACATTTATTTATTTGATAACACTTCAATAGATGTGCAAATTGACCGCTTTATATTTTTTTATGAATCCATTCATGGTTAACTCTAGGATATTCTATATTTTATTAATATTTCTTTACTGTTCGACTCTAAAATAGCGTTTTTCATATAAACAAGATTTTTTTCTGGAAACATTTGTCATATTAATTTGTCAATTAGAGCGATCTGAACATGTGATAACTGTGAAATTTCTTGATGAGTTATGTGAATATTTTTTTATTTTCTAATATGAGCAAATTTTACCTCATATTCCTCATCGCGTAGAAGGGCGCCAACAGCGGTAGATCCAACATCGGCGACGGCAGAACTGGCGGCGGAACCGTCGTACTGGGACCTATTAAATTGTCTACATCTTTAATATATAAAAAAATAAAACACATGATATAGCCATTTATTTAATGAATTATATAAACATTACTAACCGATACTGAAGGGGGTGTTCTCGTGTAAGAACGACACGTCGACGTTCAATTGACTCGGCGGCGGTCGATTCCTCATCAACAGATTCATCTGCCTCGCTAATTCCTGATTCTGACGTATCAACGCCGCCTGTTGCATATTATCGAAATTCGTCCGCTGTTCGCCGTTAGGTTGGTAGTTGTCGCGTGACGTCACGATTTGATTCATATCACGTCTCGGCATGAACTCGTTCTGGTAACCGTTAGGTTTGTACGCGCCACCGGAATTCGTCACCGGCGGTTGATTCTGATTCGCGAAATCGTAACTCTGACTTATAGGACTCCTATCGTTGATCTGCGATACGATATCGTAGTAATTATTCTCCGCGAAATTCTTATTCCCCGTCAACTGTTGATAGTTTCGACCGTAAAACATTTTGTTCTGCTCGTCGCTATTCGTTTTACCGAACTCGCTCGTGTAATGGCCGTTTAAATCCATCGGCATCTTGAAATCTATACTGTTTACCGGATTCTCGTCTCTAACCCTATCACGCGAGAGGTTTAATTGACTCAGATACGATAGTATCTCCGTCGGATCCTGATTCTGGTCTTTGAAATTGTTCGCGTATCGCTGAGCGGTGTAATCGTAGTTCGAGTTGTAGTTCATGTCCAAATTTAAACTATTCGGTCGGTTGAAATTCGTAACCGAGAACATACTTGTTTCCGGTAGCGAATTCCTCTGATTCGGTTCGAAGAAGTTATAGTATTTGTCGTCGAATTTATTATTGGGGGTCGCGAATTGAGCGCCCCCTATCTCTTGAGCAGCTAATCTGAGCAGGTTCAACTGCTCAGGTGTTACGGTATCAGTGCTCGTATCGGCAACGGGTTCGATCCCGAGTAGTGCACTGACGTCACTATCCGAGTAATTGACGAAACCGTTCGTATTACCGAAACCGTTTTGTATGTTAAAACTGTTGAAGCCATTTTGATCGTTCTGTGGGAAACTATACAGGTTGTTCTGATAAGTGTTATAAGACGGTGGTATGTATGAGGTGTTTATTGTATCGCTTTTTGGGTAAGTGCTCTGCAACCCGCTTAAAGCCTTTTCCGGTGATTGTATAGAGCTATAATACAAAAAAAAATTGATATAAATAAAAAACAATTACTGAATGTATGTAATACACATCATTTCAGAACTACTGCACATATTTAGCTAATTCTTTTTTGTTGCGTTTGTAAAGGTTTGTTGTATGAAAAAAATATTTGAAAGCCGTACGGAGAAGTAAAAAATTTGAGTTATAAACTTGAGTGAGGCAGTAGAAACATCATCCAAAGAAGATTGACGGAATGACCATCATTTGTTCTATGTTATTTTATTACATGGACGTAATGTATTGGAAATATTTGGTCTCATATTCTATAATTAGTACAGCCAATTACCACAACCATTCTGCCTTGGTAATCGAGTGGACAGTATGTCAAATTTTCTATTTTAATCGTTGCAATTGCTATTAATTTAATACAATGAACACATTCCTCTCGATTGATATATGAACAATAAACACCAAACAAGGCAACTGTCACCAGCTAGAAAACGTTGCTTGAGACCATTCAAGTATTACGTAAGCAGATTTCTTGTAATTTCTGAGCACCCCGTTTCTCTGCTACTAGAACTACAGTGGCATGGTGGATAAGAACACGCACACGATAAGAACATATCAAACCTGCACATCCAGATCCCCCATACCTTATGTCATACAAAATAAGCAAATTACAGACCCCTACTCTCATGCCATTAAAAATATGCAAATAAAAGACCCCACCCCTCTTGTCATCAAAAATAAGCAATTTAATACCACCACTCCTCATGGCATCAAAAATAAACAAATCAAAGACCCCCCCCCCCCCTTTATAGCTTTTATAATACTTGTACGGCCCCCGTACAATTTGCTGAGATATCAATTACAATAGCAGCATTGCAATAGTACAATATTCTTGGTAACTTTGCACACTCACAAACAATATAACTTGTGTTTAACTCAACAGATGTTAGGAGAAATTAAAGTGTCCTACCTGCTCCCTTCTGCTGGTCCTGTTTCATCAAGAATCTTCGTGATGAGATCACGCACGATGGAGTTCTCTTCCATAATTCGTTCCGACTGGAAAATGAATAATTTATCATTAATATAATTATATATTTATTAGGAAGCAAAGTCCTCGGTCACGTCTGTCAGTTTGTTCACGACAAACTAAAAAACTACTGAAAGTATTTTCATGCGCTTTTCACCATTACATAAAGTTAGTCATAAGGAAGGTTTAGGTATATTATCTGTCAAGGTTTTTTTTTATAATCAGGGCGGAACAAGGTCCGCCAAACCCGCTAATTAACATTAAGAAAACAGTGCTCTTTTCTGTTGAGAGTACAGATTGCGAAAGTATAATGGTTGAGGAGAAAAAATGTTCCAAAAATATTTTTTTATAACATTATTTCTTAACCAACGCCTTATTTAAGATAATTATGACATAAAATACTAAGGAACTCCTGCATAATATAATTAAAATGGATACAATGTGTAGATAATTTAAATTGTAGGTATTATTCAATAATATCTTTAAAAAAGAGAGTGGTTGAAAAAGAGAACTTTTTTAACCATTTTTAGGGAGATAAAGTTTATTTCTGTTGATACCTCTGAACCTCTGGAACTGTTGATCTCGTTGTAAAAATTATTTCACTAATAGAATTACATATTCTCATATTTTTTCTAAATCATCTCTTTTTTTTTCTAAGAGTAGGCTAAGTCTGGGAACATCAACTATCTGCCAGTAAATATCCCGTCAAAATCTCTCCAACCACTTCGCAAAATCGCAAATATCAACACAAACCGACAGACAGACAAAAATGTTTAAAAATTGACATTATTTATAAGTACTGTATAATATACAGTGTTAATATATAATATGTACAGTGTATATATTTTAAATTTATTAAAAAGCCATTATTGCTATAAATTTAATACAGCTTGTTCTTAAGAGCATTATAGAAATAGATAAAAAATAACACTAATTACCAAACACACATTTAATTTGTACAAGGAACACCCTAGAATCAAATAATACAAACACAATACTGAGATTGCTATACAGCAGAAAGTCTACAATTGTGAGGTAATTTACCATTTTTATACATATATTTGAGTCATTTGTTTTATAAAAATCCAATAAAATATAAGGAACTATTGTTTTCAGATGTCATTATTGTTAAGTGTATGTTTAATACTCGGATATCATGCGATATGACGATATCGCCTTGACAAATGTCAGTTTGGTGAATGTAAAGAAAAGTAATTCATTTTAAGAAATGAACAGAATGAAACATTAAATAATATAAAAAATATACTTCGAAAGTCACTCACTGACATCGAATTTGATTCTACAATGTTAACATTGTTGTATCTAATAGATATTATCTCAATGGAAAGTATATTAAAGATATTATCTCAGTGGAAAGTATATTGAGATTCCTAAACTAATTAAAATCTATCCCTGGATGTCTATAATAGCAGAGGGGTCCATGTCAGTGACAACAATTTGAGGGTCCATGAGATGCAAATAAGGATCAAGGATAGTCATGATTTAGGCAGGTCGTGGATTTGATTTCCATGGATCTTCCATGAATTCCACGAATTAAACAATACATACACACATTCTGTTTACATAAATAATGCTTCTTTTTAATATGAGGATATATAGATAAATGACAAAATCGCCTTTTCAAAACGTTTTAAAAGTTAAAGAATTGGCAAAAATGTCAATATCAGGTAAGTTGTGGGCCTACACATAACTGAAAAATATGACAAGTGGTATAATAGGCAAAAGAGTTTAGGGCCCTGTGATCTTTTTTAAAATAATAATTAAAAGCATTGAATCTTGTCAGCTCCCAGTCTAAAGTACAATAGTCTAGAGGGTAGATAGATGCTGATGTTCCCACAGTTCGTTAGGAGGAATAACACCCATTTCCCCTTGAGGGGTCCACCATCTTGTCCCCTCAGGCCGCAGTTTGGGTCCCTTAGGAGGGGACAACACCTGTTGGAGGAGCAGATGTAGTGTCGATTAGACAGTCCCTGCTCCTCCGGCCAAAAGGTGTAAGAAGGTACCATGGGGTTTTAGTCCGTGCGACTCGGGCATATCCATCCTCTGCTGCCCGGCGAGATGGATATCCGTTAGGGATTCCCCCATGGAGGAAAAAAAAAAGGGGGTAGATAGATACATAACTAATATTATAACTGCAAATTTAAGTTTGTTTTTCTCATTAAGCTTTAGCACCTTAATTACTTAAGATATTAATATAAAAATTGGCATACAAATTGCAAGGAGTACAGAATAGGTTCCTACGGTACCTTTGATCTAAAAATCATGTACTGCTTCCGAGAGAAAACTAATTTGATGTTAATACAAACAAACTGGAGGCAAAAACAAGTCATAAAAATACACTAAACAGTTATGACCAATAACATAACCATATCAATGCCAATATGCTTATTTTACTTTTTGTTAACATGCGATTTCGCTAGTCATATAATTTGACTGTAATTTGTGTGTCCATTTACTTATTACAATAGGTATTTAAGAATAAACAAAATGAAAGTCAACAAGTTTTCATTTAAGGAGAATTTAGGTACATCGCACTGTCAATATTTCTTGTCACTTGCCTAAGTCCCAAATGACCATTATTTATACCTTCATTTTTATAGCAAAGTTTTCATTTAAGGAGAATTTAGGTACATCGCACTGTCAATATTCCTTGTCACTTGCCTAAGTCCCAAATGACAATTATTTATCCCTACATTTTTATAGCAAAAAAAACAAACTCAATTCATCACATTTGAAAATTATTTTAGTATTACATTCCAAAGTCTAAACTTGAAGGCTGTAGTCCGGTGAAGCTGTAAAGACCTTGCCAGGTCAATAGCATAGTCAACTGACAACGAGAGACAAAATAAACTGGAAACATTTAATTGTTGATATATAAAAATTCCAATAACATAACTATTTCTTCCCAAAAACTTAAAAACGACTACATAAGGTGACCTTTTAAATCTTATGGGGAGGCACTAGCAGAAGAGTATTTCATATATTCGTTTACATTTGATGTTTTACTTCAAACTTAGCTTATAATTCCACTTAAAAAAAAGTGAATGGGTCAAACAAATCTATAGAATTTAAACATGTAGGCAGGCAGGCAATAGAAGCATTTTTGTGTTAAGTTGCATCACAATATTTCCCTGTGCAAATATCTCAGGTTTATTGCTTGTAACTGCTCAAGCCATGAGAACTGTAATGGTTTAAGCTGCATTAAAAAATAAATGTACACCTTATGATGCACAGGTTAAGAGAGTTTTAAAAGCATAGTATTGGCCATTTAGAAATTTGAAACTTAATTTGGAACCTGAACGGTAGAATAACACTATTAGACCATATAGCATATAGAAAGAGTTGTGGTGGTCAAGTTCTTTGATTGGTGGATTATCAACCTGTTATCCGCAAATTTGAACTCCCGTATCCAACAACAAAATTTTCAGAATTCACATACATTTATTAATGTAAATTGGTAACACTATCAGCTAACAGTGAATGAAAACATTGTGAGGAAAAGTGAACCTGAGAAATGTCTTGTAATACTCCTGTATTTATGATCGTATTACTCTATCGTATGATAGATCTATAGATTTCTCAGAGTTTGAAATTGCCTAGACGTTGTGGGCTGGAGTAGTAATTACACCCATACCTTCATTGGGTTACTTACAGTCTGATGACCATAATCATGATCATCTCGTATAGCATATTGCCAACAATTGAAAAAGGTTTGTTCTACACCAATACATTGCCTTATAGTTATTCAATAATCATCAGTTGCAGTTTTGTTTACAACAGAATGTACATTGTTATTCAATAAGTATTTTTAATAAATAAATAAATAAATTTTGATACTAGGCACCATTAAAGAATATTTACTACCTTTTCACTATAAGGTGCATTCTGCCAACAGTTACATGTGATTTATGCAGACTCTTATAAATGATTTCTTAAATATTTATCAGTATCATAAGTCATTATAGATGTGAAAGTTAGTTTGTCTATTTATTACACTTTCACACCTGATCATTGTGAAATTTTACATACATATTATCAGAGTTTCAGATAATGATTTAGGGTACAATTTTTCCTTAAAATAATCCAGAGGGATAGATCAAATCTAGATTGAACAAAACCGCAAGCAAAACCTAGTAACATTATAAGGTAAAAAGTATTATCACTGTATTATTAAGACATTACATTTAGATTGAAAAGGTATCTTTCAATTGTTATGTTTATTTAGGTGTACTTTGTTGATGTAGTTATTATGTACACATACATTGTTTTGAACAATATAAGTTATGATAAAAACAACATATAAATAATAGATACAGTGTTCTTTACATTCTCATTTTTTTTATCTAAACAGCCCCATACCCTCAGACATAAGCCGAGTTTTCGTTTACAAGACTTAAAGCTAGCTTTATCGATTCTGTGTTTGGACTAATTAAGAACCTTTCAATTTCTGACTTTAGGATATCAGTTCATAATAAAGTTAGTTTTATAATACTATGGGTTCAACTTCAACATTTATATATTGGCATCTCGTAGATACGAATTTTAGCAGTGTCAAGTTAGTCAGTTTAGGAATTCATGTAGCTCTGGCATGGATACCAGGGCATACTGGAATCCAGGGTAATGAAACTGCTGATCTTTTTTCCAAGGAAGCTATCCGAACTGGATATTTTGACCACTACAAAACCTATGTTCAGGATTTATGCTTTGTAGACAAAACTACTATGGGTTACTTTGACAACTTAAAATTATGTTGACTGTATAGATATTTGCAAGTTTGTACCATAAAAAAAATCCATCAATATACTCTGTTAGTCAACAAAATTGCAATGTATTTTATTGACTATGACAAAATTGTAAAGTGAACATTTTCATTGGACTAATGCCAGGTTCAAAGAAAACAAATGCTGTCAAATAGTTTGATAAAAATTATAATAATTAGGAAATGAGTTTGACAATGCACAAGGGCATTTGGGTGACAGTAAAACTTCAATTATCTATAATAAAAGGTCAATATGTGAAGGTAAAACCAAAGAAATACATTTAGGACTATTCGAACAAAAAGTTTTATTACAAGAACACAATACCTATATCAGCATATTGTAGGTATTATGTCTATGTAAGCACGAGTTGTTCTGGGTAACTGTAATACGCCAATTTTATGATCTTAAAAATAGTATGATTATAAATGTTACCTTGTTATTTTGTCCTCTAACGTACAAACTATAGAATTCTAAAAATATTATGTGCATTCTTTGATGTCATCATACGGTCGGGTTGGAAAAAAAACTATTATATTGCACTATCACAATCACAATATAAACCAGAAACGAGATAAACATCCTCGGACTCTTCTGAACAATCCATTATGTACACTTTTTATGTAAATATCGTACGAAACCCATTCGGATTTTGGGTCAAATTGACAGTTCAAAATTTACAACACCCCGTTGAAAAATTGCACTTTCGTAAAACCACTCGCTTACCTGATCCGTTTCATTTTCGACAGTTTTGTATGCTTTACCTATGTGACATAAATCACTGAAGGCCATTTAAATAATAAATTTATCCCTTGCCACGATACATACGAGCTTACTTCTGTGCTAAGCCATTTTTTCATTGACCTACATGTGTATATAATTATACGTGCTTACTTTTGACAGTGTTGCTGCTACTTTGTACCGCTCTTATAAGATTCTACTTTAAAAAAATTAAAAAATTTCATAAATTATCAGATTTATGTTAAAAACTTACATATGGGGTTATCTATTGTAAGCCAAAAAATTACTTCAAATATCATAAAAGTATATATTTTTACAAAATTCCCGCCTTTTGGGATTTTCTTTTTCAACAACATTACCAACCAGTATAAAGTTTTTGACCGTACTTACAGTAGATCCAAAGAGGTTGTAAAACCTAAATCTAAAAAATTAAAATTTTTGTTTATTTTTTAAGGGTTTTTTGGTCGTTTTGCTATTTTTATGCCTAGTATTGTCAGCAATCATACTACACATACATAGCAACATTGCTTTTGTTATTTATTCCATAGTTCAGGTTTCCTAAGGAATGTAGAAAATAAATAGATAGCTACTCTCTCCATTATTTATTTGGATGGAAATTATTTACAGTTACAGTATATTGTATCGTATAGTATATTGTCATAGAGTTCGCTAATTATGACAATAACAGTATTTGTGTATAGTGCCATCTAACGAATTTATTGTAAAACATATATAGTCGTTATAGTCTTCACGTACCATTATACGTAAACAACAGATTAAATTCTATATCGTCGAATTATACATGCATAAAAAAATTATAAAAGTTCGCTAGATCACGCTAAAGACATAAAAATTGGGAATACAATTAATTAAAAAATATTAACTAGCGACGAGTCTGGACTCCGGCTTGATGTCTAAACGATTTAAATATACCTATTTTAGTATTTACATTTAATCAAAATTTTGGACAAGCTACATAATTTTCACAAAATAAAAACTCTTGTTTGTTGCGTATTTAAATAACCTAATATCTTCTCAGATATTTGATCGTAGTTACATGCTGTAGGATAATTCTGTATATCGTTTTAAAATGAAATGTTTAACATAACTAAATATGTTTTTGGCTGGATCATGGAATGTCATGTAGTGGATTTTATATTTTATTCATAATCCTACGTTATTTGGCTGTATATTTTATAATATTGTGGTGGTGGTGTTGGTGGTGTTTTACGTACTACAGTTTGGTTTATTTTTTTGAACTGACTACGCTATTGACATACCAAGGTCTTAACCGCTTCACCTAATCGCATAAAAATGGTACAAACGGGTACAAACGAAGCATTATCGAATGGTATCATCATATTTTTTTTTTTTTTTTAAAGTTGTCTGTCAAATTCACGTATCTTTTATTGGGCCCTATACCTCTTATGTTATATTGGTGGTGTTTTACGTAATATAATTTGGTTATTGTGTACAAGTGAAATAATACAACTGAGCATGGACTCTGATTTGCCACAAAAACTCCCTGGAGAGTTCTAACAAGACGGCCACCATCTTGTTAGTTCACGGAAATGATCGCAAGAAACTTGTAGTAATACCATTACCATTACCAGTATATGGTAGTGGCACGCTGAAGCTATCATTGGTTTCGGCACGAATGGGTCGGCTCGCCCGGAGTGGTACCACCCTCTCATAGAAAACTGACGTGAAGTAACAGTGCTTGCATTGTTGCATTTCGTTCGGTCAGTGAGAGCGCCGGAGGCCCTCCTCCCCTCCCCTCCACATCCCCTACCCCAAAACACAGGCTGGCAACGCATTAGCGACTCCCCTGGTGTTGTTAGTGTCTATGGACGGCGGTGATCATTTAAGCATCAGGTGACGCGCCTGTTCGTTTGCCTCCTATGACATAAAAAAAAACCCAATCGACAATGGCAGTAATAATCTACTAGAAGATTGGTTAAAAAAAAACATATATTAATTATCACATCCATTGAGAATTCTGTATAAAGAATTGTTCACGGTACCATATGGTAATATATTATTTAATATAATATTACTTAGTTAGACTAGCGGACCCGTGCCCACTTCGTTGGGCGGTAATAGGCATTATCAAGTTACAACTTTTTTCTAGAACTCAATCATATATCTCTCATCGTTAAGGCAGCGTTCGTAAGAAACGTTTTACCATTTTTCCTCCGACTCCCCAGATATTACCCCCTACAACCTTACAAACTTTACCTCTTCATGATATTAGTATAGATAATATAATTAGTTAATAGCTTCTGCCCGCGACTTCGTACGCGTGGAATGGTTAATTTAGGCTAAAACGCAGCATAAGCTCGTAAAAGGAAAAAATACCCCGATTTTGCAATATTCTTCATTTGCTGCTCCGCTACGGGTTTTAGCGTGATTATATATAGCCTAAAGCCTTCCCTGATAAATGAGCTATATAACACTGAAAGAATTTTCCAAATCGGACCAGTAGTTCCTGAGATTACCCCTTACAACGTCACAACCTCACAAACTTTACCTCTTTATAATATTAGTATAGTATAGTACAGATATAGATATAGTAGTCTTTAGATAGTATACAGTTATACAGATTATAATTCTAATCTATGAAAGGTTTTAGTATTAAGTGGTGATAACATTTTTATATAAAAAAGACATTATATCAGTTTGAAATCTTTTGGTAAAATCATATTCATTTGTTTACAATGAACAAAGCGCGCGGCCCCTTATGGACGATAGCGATGCACTGATTCAATTGCACCACGCACAATGTCTGTCAAAGGGATTTGGCACAGTTCGATTCATCTCATCTGCAAGTAAATTCGGTTATGCATAACCTGGACAGTAGACAGAGAGTAGGTATACTCAACGTTTCAAATAACTATATTATTTGGTGCATTGAACAGTGAACGAATGTAACCGTCACGCTCGGATCGGTGACGCTGATTCAATCGCATACACAATTTCAATTTAGAAGTTCAATTACATACACACAGACAGAAGAATTATACATATAACAATATAGTAGTTACTGTAGGTTAATATGAAATGTTACATTTTAATTATATGTTAATGACTACGTCCGGTACCGCTATGACACACCCGAGTGGCGAGACTACAACACTACCCGGGGAACCACTATTGACCTGCAATACCGCGCTATTGACTTTATCGGGGGTTTACCTCGAACGCTATTGGTTGAAGTTACCGGCTGTTCATTATTCACCCCGGTGTGAGACAACATTGGTGGGAGTTCGGCATATATAGGGCAAGATGTCGCTGATCTGCACGCACTCCAATGTGGAAGTTACTGTAAGGCGAAGCTCTGCCCGGATAAATAGTTACAGTGCCTTCAGAATGTTTATTGGTGTTCCTGACTGACTGGCTGATTATACGTATTGTGTAACATATATTAAGCGGGCCTTGCGGACTTTGACCCAGCCTGACAATAAAAAAAACCCTTGACAAATTATATATCTATACCTTCATGAATCACTTTATCTACTGGTGAAAACCGAATGAAAATCCGTATAATAGTATTTGAGTTGACAGACAGACAGACGTGATAGAGGACTTTCTTTTATAATATCTAATGTCTCTGTAATTTTTAGATTTTGGTAAAATACATTGTTGCAGGTATCTATATAGGAATAAGTAATAAAATACATTTCTAGAATATCAATTTCAATATAAGACATGTCCTGACTGTATGTACAAGGATCACTGCTAAAATACTGCGTTCATAATATTGAAACCCTTGATAAAAAATCATGAAATTTTTCTAGGCGTTCATTGATCTAACAATTCGAACACAACGATAACATTTAATATAATAAAACAGAAATAGAGAGCGACTCGTAACAGGATGTCATCTGTGGGCGACACCAACGGGGGCGCCACCTGCGGCGCTCATTATCCAATTTGCTAGTCGACGCCCGGACCAAGGTTCGACCTGATTGTGACGTTTGTTTATTGCGAACATGTCAGTTTAATTATCTACACGAGCATGCTGAATCTATATAAATAGATACCAATACGTTTTATTCGCAACTTCATTAGCATTAATATACTCGTATATTTGCACTACCTATGATAACTTTTGATAGTGATAAGAAAATCGCTGGTTGGCTATACGAAAATGCCTTGTAGTAAGCTCGCCCCAGAGTACAAATTAAAGAGTACAAAAAATTCTGTGCCTGCGACATCGTCCGCGTGAAACCATATATAAAAAATAGCGATTAATAAAGACATGTGAATGTATTAAGTCCATTTATTTATCCCACCTCCCTTCCCCTCTCCTATCCCCCCTCACTCCGTTTCCACCAAACACGGGCTGGTAAAGCACTTTCGACTCCTCCGGTGTTGTTAGTGTCCATGGACGGTGGTGATCACTTAACATCAGGTGACCCACAAGTTCGTTTGCCAGTTATGATATTAAAAAAAATTGTAGGCGACATAGGAATATTAAGATGTCTATGTAGTTATGGTTTTATTTATACCAACTGCCTGTCATTTTTCAATCGCATAGTATAATAAAACAAAAAGTCCCCTGCCGCGTCTGCCTGTCTGTCTGTTCGCGATAAACTCGAAAACTATCGAACGGATTTTCATGCGATTTTCACCGGTGGATAGAGTGATTGATGAGGAACGTTTTAGTATATAATTTGTCAAGGATTTTTCATAATCAGAGCGGGACAACGTCTGTTGGGCCCGCTAGTACTATATAAATTACCTACTTATTTACTTAAATATCTAAGCTAAAATATAACTTAAGTATTTTATTAATCTATGCATGTATAAGAATGTAAACCCAAGGTGTCTGTGCTTATTCGATTATTGTGAAAAACATGTTGCAGGTAATAGGTAAGTGATAAAATACGTTTCAATTTAAGAAACGTCTATCTGTCTGTCTGTTTGTATGAACTCGCATCACTGGTATAGTACTGCGTTCACAATAAAACTACACCAATAAAGCATATCCTCGAGAGTAACTTTGTTATTTTATTAAAATCTCCGGCGCTCTCACTGAATTTTGAATTTTCGCTTTGAATGACTACGCGACTTAAGTACGAGAGAAAAGTAGTTTTTTTTTTGTCAAAATGCGGCAAACGAACAGGTTGGTCACGATCACGTGACCTTAACATCATAGACTTAACATCAGTTAAGTGATCACCACCGTCCATAGACATTAGCAACACCAGGGGAGTCACAAGTGCGTTGCCAGCCTGTGTATGCAGGGAAAGGAGAAATGAGAAGGGAAAGGGGGAAAGGAGGTGGGCCTCCGGCGCTCTCACTGACCGAACGAAACGCACCAATGCAAGCATAGTTACTTCACGTCGGTGTTTTGTGAGAGGGTGGTACTACCGCGGGCGAGCAGACCTATTCATGCTGAAACCAATAATACGAGTAGCTTCAGCGTGGCTCTACCACTCTGCAATTATGGATGGATTTACTGGAATTATGTTAGTGCGAATATTGTCATTGTTCTATTATTATGTACTCGTAATCCGCGGCATCCACAATTGGCGCCTCATCCAGGTATATATTTTTAATATCTAATTGCGCATCTAGTAACATACATATGTCATTATTAACATACAACTGCTGTCAATTTTTCTTCGATTACCTTACCTTCTGTAATCATTCTAAGCTTTAGTAATATTATAAATGCAATATTAGTTTACTTGTTTGTTATGCTGTCACAGTTTAACTTCTGCATAATTCTTCTTCTTCATTCTCAGCAGCGGCTCAAGCCTAGGTCCGTTCCCTCGGCGTGGAGCCCTTGAGTACGCTGCTCGCGCTATACAGTGACACAAAATCTTACATCACTGCGATAACATTACACATATCACCTCCACACACGTGCACGCATACACGCTTACACATGCAAGTGGAAGGGTTTTATTTTTTTCCCTTATCAAACTGAAATAGTTTAGAAAATTATCCGATACGAAACATACATAAGAGTTGTTGAGGTATATATGCTTGGTACGTATATATGTTTCAACAACTCATATATGTATGAATAGTTAGCTTAGCTTAGGTTAGCTCAAATAGGTCGCGAATTGCATGTATCAGGCAACAGCCCAAGTCGAGGTGTGCCGTGCACTTTTGAGCTAGTTGTCCAATAAAATCGGCTGAGTGCCTTAAGCGCTCGCCTTAGTAGTCCGGTGAAGTTCGAAAAAAAATTTTCTTCATTCTTCAACTTCTTCAGCATAATCCTGAGCTTTTATTCATACGTTTTCAGTACAGTGTAGGACGTATGGTAACATTTCATACAGAAAAATGTCCTGTTTGCGAGGCATAGGTCAAATTGTTGTTAACGCTAGTTACCTATATCTCATTTGTCTCTCAACAAGATGTGTAGATGAGTAAAAATAACCTGTAAATGAAATCTCTCTTGTATGTATATTCTGATGGATTTTTGTACATTATATGTGCTTTAAATCCTACAAGTCAATCCACAATTTCATAGTCACTAAAATTCACAATCATAATGTTTCAGTACAATTCCTAGGAGATTAGGAGGAATATATACGTACTAACTGCTTCCCGTGACATCGTCCGCGTGCAATCGCTTTTTTTTTTCGACCTGACTACGCTATTGACCATGCAAGGTCTTAACAGCTTCACCGGACTACTGCGTGGAATCGTTACTTTGGGCTAACTAACACGCAACGGAAGCTCTCAAAAGGAAAAAAACACCCGATTTTGAAACGTTCTTCATTGGTGCTCCGCTCCTATTGGTCTTAGTACAATGATATATAGTCTATGTGCTTCCTCGATAAATGAGCTCTCTAATACTCAAAGAATTTTTCAAATCTGACCAGCAGATCCTGAGATTACCCTCTACAACCTCATAAACTTTACTTCTTTATAATATTAGTACCTATTAGTTAGTTTTACAAACGTGGTATAGTAATTTTTCAAGTGAAACTTCTTTAGGCGCATGAGGATAAATTTTTTACAGATGTAACGTCACGGAGGTATGCAACGGAAGTGACGTCATTTGCAGTAAACGCAGATTTTTCATATATTTTTCAAGTCTCGGAAATCTAAAGTTTTAGATTTGTATAAATATAAACAAGACTTATAAATTAGTTCGCCAAAGAAGTTTCACTTCTGACATGTGTACTTTGTACGCACGCACTTTTTTAAATGATACTTATGTAATATCTATACCACATTTATTTACTATAAAAAAATAACAATTTCAACAAATGCCGTTATTAGCATCAGTATGCCAATGCCGTGGCTCCGTAGCCACAAGTACACTTTTTTTTATTTGCTCAATAAACCAGACGCCACACAAACAATTAAATACCTTACATTAGCTAACATACATTAAATACAAATCTGGGTGTGAGTCCTAAAACAGTGAACACAGCTTACTTAAAATCATTATGCTTAGAAATATAGTTATAATAACATAGTTTTTAGTTTAAATTGAAATGCACGCAAAGGACAACTAAATCTATCAACAAATTGATTTATCTCATCATATTCCGAAAACAGACGATATAGAGGAGAGTGTTCACCGACATTGGTTCTGCAATAAGGTGTCATGAAAGTTTTTCTATTCACTATACGACTCCCACGACGTGGCAGTACAATCTTAACTTGCTTCAGTAAGTAATCGCAGTCAACCGAACCATGAATCAATTTATATAGACAAATTCCGTGTTATTACAAAAAAAGTTAAATACGTATTAAATACTTGGTTTAAAAAAGTTTCCTAATAAATGCACCGCGCTCACCCGAGGCAAGCTCGTGTTATCCTTTTTCACAAGTCTAACCTAACGTAACCAAAGCGAGACAAAAGAGCAAGATGGCGACCGCGGTGCATTTAATATGAGGCCTTT
>MU159051.1:173481-283165 GCA_015888305.1 Antheraea pernyi | reverse complement strand
GTCCATTTGCGTCAAATTGGCAAGGTAAAAAAGCTTGACAAATGGGTGCCCCACGAACTCAATGATCGCCAGCGCGCAGTACGCGTCGAGACGTGCCTTGCACTGCTCAACAGACACACAAATGAAGGAATTTTGAACCACATTGTTACCTGCGATGAAAAATAGATTCTGTTTGATAACCGCAAGCGCTCAGCAAGTTGATTGGGTCCTGGTTCAGCACCTAAATAATGCCCTAAACGAACACTTTCCCCTAGAAAAGTAATGGTCTAGCGCCGGTGTGATTCATCACAGCTTCTTACCAAACGGGGTGAGTATTACTGTAGATGTGTACTGTGAAGAACTGACCTAGTGTAGCAAGTGTCTATGGACGGTAGTGATCACTTAACATCAGGTGACCCACCTGTTCGTTTGCCTCCTATGACATAAAAAAAAGTTGTAAATAGAGGGCCACCATCTTGATAGTTAATCGTAATGATCGCAAGAAACTTGTAATTACCTATAATAATCTACTAGAAAATAGGTTGCCTAAAATATAATAAATACTTTATGGCTTTGGACAGTCCATAGGTTAGACGAATAAAATATAGCTCACAAATAAATTAAGACAAACAGTTTCTGTCAAATACCAAGAACATTGTAACTTGAACGTAGACGCGAACGAGGGTTAATTAAAACAAAAAAAAACTAAACAACTTAAAACTTACAGTGAAACAAACTCTCATAAATCGCTACTAGTTAAATATAAATGAGAATTAACAATAACAGTTATCTAAGTTGAATAAGTGAGTTAAAGACAATAAAAATGGATGTAGTGCAACCGCTCCAGTTGACGCAGGATCAGGATGGGAGAATTACAGGTGAATATTGTTTTTCCATAGTATTTACAGTTTTTTTTTTCAAACTTGTTTGTTTCGCACAGAGGTTAATTGAAATTGGCAGTATAAAGGGAGAGAGGAGTGATCGCAATTTGATACAATTCACTATTCGCTCCCTTGAAGTGTTGCATGGGAATAATATTAAAAACACAAATATTTGTTAGTCCTGATATATGTATATACAAGTTAGAGAGTCGTGGTAATTTCAAGGTCTGCTAAATGACTTAAGATTAGCGATCACATGCTTAGCAAAATTATCAAACGATTTGATAACAGACTCTTTCTCCATCAAGCCAAAATATCGAATGGACATGTACGAAGATTATCACAAAGCAATACTCCTACTACTGCTATGGGGTACGGCTGCTGAGGTAGACACGATATTTTTATTACAAAAAAAGGTAGTTCGGGCAATATATAATATGGGACCTCGTGAATCATTAAAAACGAAATTCCAGGAATTCGGTATTTTAACTCTGCCCTCCCAATACATTCTTGATAATTTAATGTATGCCCGGAAAAACTTTGAAAAACTGAATTTAGTAAAAGAATCGAAATACTAGAAACTGTAATAAACTGGTGGTCCCATGTTTCAGACTTAGCAAAACCAGTAATAGTTTTTTAGGTAATAGTGTTAGGTTCTACAATAAAGTCCCAAAGCATGTTACCGATTTGCCGGACTGTAAATTTAAGCGCCATGTCAAACGGGTTTTAGTTTCAAAAGGATATTATAGAGTGGATCAGTATGTGAATGATAGTGATGTCTGGAATTGACTCCTCTCTGTGCATCCACTAAAAGCATTGTATAATGTATTGGAAATATATGTTTAAAAAATGTACCCGATCGAGTTTCTTGCCGGTTCTTCTCGATGACTGGGTTGTTTTCCGAACCGGTAGTAGTCTTTGACGTTCATAAGTGCCTTATTAGGGCCTAAACTGAATAAAGTATTTTTGATTTGATTTGAATATGTGCTCTACTGTCTTGATGCTAAACTTGGGACAATCTTAAAACAAGTGTTCAAAGTTTTGCACAGATGTGTAATACTGTATTTATATAGTAGATTATAAAAAAATTCGGCGGGATTTTAGAAAGTCACGTAGTGGATTTTTTATTTGTTTGATAATCTTGTGTTATTTGGCTCTATATTGTGTAAAATTGGCGGTGTTTTACGTAATACAGTTTGGTTATTGTGCACAAGTGATGCGGATGGGAAATGATACCTGTGAGCATGGATTCGGACTTGCCACAAAAACTACCTGGAAAGTTTTGACATGCGGGCCACCATTTTGTTAGAACATTTAAGTGATCGCAAGAATCTTGTAATACTATTCCCTACTCGACTTTGGCAGTAATAATCTACTAGAAGACTATTTTTACTAAGCGTAAAACAGTATGAAATTTGAAGACGTGGCAGATATTTTTTTATGTCAGAATGTAGAAGTGTGAATTAAAATATATATATACAGTGAAACCTGGTTAAGTGAGACATCAAGGGACCTGCAATGTCGTGTCACTTATAGAGGTATTCCACTTACCCAGTGTCTCAGATATACAGGTATAAATAAATATCTGTCTCATTTACAGAGGGTTCCATTAATAGAGGTGAGAATACAGGTTATACAGGTGCGATCATTAAATAAAATAACGTGTTATGTATGTAAATAAGTTTTAATATAATGATAACGATTGTAGCTTTCGTTTTGACATTTTTCAAATAAACATCTGTATGATAGTAAAGCGAAACTAAAACTGAAGGTAATTGAAGCTTAAATTAAATTTGTACTTACGTACTTGGAATTACGTGTGGAATTTGTGGGTAGAATAAGAATGAGTAAACAAACAATGTTATCTCAGTTACAGAGGTTTATGCATATAAAATTTACTCGCTGTCTCAGTTATAGAGGTAACTATCGAAAGAAAAAATCCCAGGTATAGAGGTTTACCTCGTCCCACTAACAGAGGTAATTCAGTGCCAAAGTGTTGGGACCTCAGCATGAGTTCCAGTTATGGAGGTTTCTCACTTATCCAGGTCCCACTTAACCAAGTTTCACTGTATTATACTAGCGGGGCGGGTGGACGTAGTCGTGCCTTGATAAAATTCAACCGTATCGCCACCCACCGCGTCCAATCTAACCATTTACTAGCAACCATTTTAATCTCCTAATAAAAATAATTATGTGTTATTTACCAAACTATTTTATACAATACAGTATTATTTCTTATCCAATTAAATTACATAATTACATTACATACGTTGTACAGGTTATATAGATCAAAACTGCCCTTAACAGTATTTCATTAAACCCGTGGACATTGCACCCGTGCGAAGCTGGGGTGGGTCGCTAGTATATAAATATAATACATAAAAATCCATATATATAAATTTCAAATAATACAAGATTAGGAATGAAATATAAAATTCACTACATGACAAAGATCCCTCCAAAAACACTCTGATGAAATTTTAATAACATTTAATCCGCCAGTATCTAATTTTTTTGTTAAAATCGGTTCAACCTTTTTGAACATAGCTCCGGCCAACAACATGCAGTGTTTCTTTCAAAAATCCAAATATACTTATATATAAATTTCTTCTGTACGTGTGTATATCACTGAACTCCACCTAAACGGCTGGACCGATTTCGATGAAATCTTGTGTGCGTGTTCCAGTAGATCCGACAATGGTTTAGACAATTGGACGCGGTGGGTGGCGTTGCGGTTGAATTTTATTTTTGATTATCAAAGCAGGATAGGACCAGGGCCCGCTAGTTTTATATATTAAATTACAGTAGTACCTCGATAAGTTAAAATCCAAGGGAAACAAAATATATTTTAAGTTATAGTCTTTTACCTTATCAAAGGTTTATGTTATACTCGCACTTTCGCCGCACTGAAGGCCAAATCATGCAGTTTCTCGAAGTTTTCTAACCAGCATTGCTATCTTTAAAATTATGGATTTTCAATGACTTAGCGAACTCTTCAGCTTTTTCTTTCACTATGGGTCTGTAACACTGATGTTTTGGTTTGGACACTGTTTGAACCACGTAAATAAACATTGCTTCAAAATAGGAAATTCAGTAATTATTCGTTTTTTACATAAAATACTTGCTCCAGATTCTCGTTTCTTCGTTTCAGCTTCTTTTATAAGTGATGATGATGATGATGAGTGATGATGTACTTTCGTGTATTCCAAACGGAGCCACAACATTAATCCTTTTTAATCCACTTTTCACTGCTTATTATCAGCGTATGTTAGTGTTGTGCTGTGTTGTGCACATGCAACCAAAAAAATTAAAAAAAACTTTTTATTTTTTTATTTTGTGTGGGTCACCTGATATTAAGTGATCACCGCCGTCCATAGACACTAATAACACCAAGGGAGTCGAAAGTGCGTTGCCAGCCTTTGTTAGGTGGAAAGGGAGGGAGTGGGAGAGGGAAGGGGAGGTGGGCTCCTGCGCTCTCACTGACCGAACGAAACGCAACAATGCAAGCACTGTTACTTCACGTCGGATTTCTATGAGAGGGTGGTACTACCCCGGACGAGCCGAGCCATTCATGCTGAAACCAATAATAACTTCAGTGTGTCTCTACCACCTACAAAGATCCATTCGAAATGACTCATTGCCAGATAGTTTATGTTAGAGGGCTCATCGAAACATTTCTTTAAGTAACTGAGGGCTAATACTGAAATTTTTCGAAGTTATCCGTCCGTATAAGAGTCCGTATTTTAAGTAATAGAGGTTTTAGACTATGGGGAAGAGAACTAAGGTTATTACCTTATCGAGGTATCTATAGTTGTATACTATATATACCATATAATATTATAAAGAGGTAAAGTTTGTGACGTTGTGAGTTTGTGACGTTGTAGGTGGTAATCTCAGGAAACACTAGTCCAATAAGAAAAATTCTTTCAGTGTTATATAGCTTATTTATCGAGGAAGATTATAGGCTATATATCATCATGCTACCAGGCCATTAGAAGGGAAGCACCAATGAACAATGTTTCGAAATCGGGGTCTTTTTCCTCTTGAGAGTTACCGCTGCATAGGTATTAACGTTAGCCGAAAGTAACTATTCCACGCGGACGAAGTCGCGGGCTGAGGCTAGTATATTATACTTTTCATAAATGTAATTTACAGGAACTTGTACATTTCTTGTAACATGTAACTTGTGAGCTTGTAGAATCGTAACATTTGATAAAGAGCGCAGTGGTCTAAGGTTGTAAACACGTTTAACCTAGAGGGCAACTAGCTCTCAAGTGTAGCAAAATATATCTATATTCCGATTGAAGTGAGGTAGTTAGGTATGTGGGCTTAAACAAGCCCAACTACAAATACTATGTTCCCATCACGATGTTTTCCTTCACCTAAAAGCTCCACCTTATTAAAAAAAATTCGAATCTATGTCAATCGATGCAATATCTAAAACGCTGACCACCATGTTATCCCCAGAATTTTGAGAATACATCGCATGTGAAAAGCATTTAGCTGGCGTTCTTGTTTTGAACGTATCGTCCAGCTTTGTCCTCCGTAAAGAGTATCCTCAAGACGCATATTTGGTAAACAGTTTTCCAAACATGGTCGCTGCTTTACCAATGCGAGATTTCATTGCACTTTTTAGAGATAAGCTGTTAGTCACAATGGATCCTAAGTAAAAAACGCTATCAGTTATTTTCAAACGGCTGCCGTATCGTAAGATCGTAGGATTTTCTGTGCACCATTATAACTGTTTTTTTGCTGTTAATAGTTAGTAGTAATATAGTTTTATAGATTCGTTGGTTTTATATATCAAATTTTTTTAATAAATTAATAATTTTTCCACATATCTGAATTATCATTTTTGTTTGCTAACATATTTATTTACTTCGTGCAACAGTCAACAGTCCAATGAATAATATTATAACAATAATAAGAAGAACTATATTAGACTGAAAACCTACAATGCTTTACCCACATCGATTCAACTTATATTATTACAACTTACCTAATTATATATAGATTTAAAATAATAATTTTATGAATACAATATCGACACGTGTAAATTCGCCATTATTTACAATAATTGAAGGACAAAACCAGGCATTTTTGAAGATTAATTAAAGTTATGCTCTCGATTTAAACATTTACTCAACTGTCGACAAGGTGATCGCGTAGTTTCTTTGATTTCGTTAATTATATATGCTCTTTTGTATGAACATATTTTATTTAAATTAAATTGTACATTGGTATCGTAAGTTACTTGTGGTATAAGAAGGGAATTTAACTCGTCCTTTGTTATTGTAGGATTGGCCATTTTTTTAAAGTAAAACTTCTTCAGGCGCGATTAGGAGGTAACTGGATGACAATGCAACGGAAGTCCGTTACGGCAATATGGCGGCACGTTTCTGTACCATCCGGTTAGATAACAATTAAACATAACCAAAACTTCTATTAAATCGTAATTAATTTAATTCGTTACTTGTCACATATAGTAATTTGTTCGTACTTTTCTGTACATATTTTATTTACTTTATAACAAAGTGTTGCTAATAATATTTGCTGTGTTATTTAAGTTCCGATTTAGCTGATAGATGGCACTACAGATAATGAAGCTTTGACTTAATTTGTTCCTTATTTACATTGAAACCAGATGGCAGCACGGTCGCGCATATATAATTATACATAATTAATTCAATTATGTTTTTTATTATTATTCAATTAAATATTTTTATTAATTCTTGTTTTTAAAAAATTTTGGTCTAATTTATTTATAAACGATTTATTGACAAAATCAAAAATATTTAAAGAGAGACGCGATCGCAATTTGATACGAGTCACTTCTATTTCCCTTGACGCGTTTCATGAGCGTTATACAAATAGTCACCAAGATTTGACAGTCATGGTTTAGATGCAAGTCAGAAGTCGTGGCAATTTCAAAGTTCGTTAAATGCCTTGAGATTAATGAGCAATCACAATCAATTCGATCAGGATTGTCTAATTGAAATGGTGGTCTAAGGACCCTTAGCTTCACTAGGCTTGGTGGTGTGTGCAAAATGCACTCGATAGAAACAGCAACGTAAGCAACGTAAGGATTACATAGTAGTCAAACTTCGACTTCTGCTGTCGCTTTGCAGTTCTGAAAATAGAATCTAAGTAAATAATTATTCGAGCTAACTATACTTATGGTTGGACATTAGGGGGTGCTATAATTAGTTGATATCTTTCGTTTTGCTCTCCGCTCAAAATATCGAGTTTAAAGAAATACCCTGCCAGCAGTCGAGCTTTAATATTTTTAAATAAATTACCTGCGCAAGCTATTAGTGTTTTTTATTCAATAAAATAGCTGTTTAATCCTTATTCAGTGTTAAATATGAAACAAAAAATTCTGTTATATCGAATTTCTGCCATCAACATTAAATTTTTTACATGGCCTTGAAATTTGAATGCATCACGAAAAAGTTTTGTACCAAAATTTTGTATCATTGATATTTAAAAAAAAAGTTGTTTCTTTTTTACAAATAAATATTGTGACGTCACGTGGTTGTATTTCTTCGGGAACAATCGGCGAGTCTACAGTACCGCCCTTAAAAAACTATTTTTGATTGAATATAACTTATCAATTATAATGTCAAAAAAAAGTTTTGAAATAACTTTTATATATGATCTTTGCATTTAATACATTTTTTTAACCCATTTGAATTCTTGAAGAATATAAGTTTGTAGATGTTATCCAAACAAGAGAAGATATGTAAAGCAGAATAAAAAATTAATGCCAGTAATAATCTTTAAGAGCGAGGAAAATCATAGGTGGTAGAGCCACGCTATAGCTATTAGTAGTTTCAGCATGAATGGTCGACTCGCCCGGGGTAGTACCACCCTAACCCCAAAACCGACGTGAAGTAACAGTGCTTGTATTGTTGCGTTTCGTTCGGTCAGTGAGAGCGCCGGAAGCCCACTTTCCCTTCCCCGTTTCCCTACCCCTTCCCCCATACACAGGCTGGCAATGCACTTGCGACTCCCCTGGTGTTGCTAGTGTCTGTGGACGGTGTGATCACTTTTTTTTTTTTTTTTTATCGTAGCACGGCAAAGTGACTTTACTGTGCCTGATGGTGAGCACAGTATAATCTAAAAACAATGGCGACCACCGAGAGACACACTATCCCTCACCGGTCGCCGCTGTCATGCCGGCTTGCATAAATGTCTCTTCACGTTACGCTTGAAGGACCCCATATTATAGGAAGGAGGGAACACACTGGCCGGGAGATTGTTCCACAGCTTCACGGTACGGCAGAGATAAGAAGTTGCGAACTTTTTAGTTCGTGCCCAGATAGGATTTACCGTAAAACTATGGCTCCGGAGCCCAGCACGCGTGGTTCGGGTATGAAAAGGAGAGGAAGGTATTAAATTGAATAGCTCTTCAGAACACTCGCCATGATACAGACGGTAGAACACGCTCAGTGAGGCAATGTCTCTGCGCAACTGAAGCGGCTCTATAAATTGTGTAATGTCTGAATCATTAACAATGCGGACAGCCCGTCTCTGCAACCTGTCCAGGGTATCTAGTAGGTATTTGGCGGAACCGTCCCAGAGGTGCGAACAATACTCCACGCAAGGCCGAACTTGTGCCTTATAAAGGAGGTATAGCTGATCTGGCGTGAAAAACCGTCGCACCCTGTTCAGGATTCCGAGTCTCCGAGATGCAGTGGAGATGACGCTCCCGATGTAATCCCTGAGATTGAGGTCGCTGCGAATATCTATACCTAAGATATTGAGGCTGTCTCGCATTGCGAGCGAGACGTTCTGGAGAGCAGGAAGAGGAGTAAATGGAGATGTTTTGCAGGTAAACGCGCACACCTGTGTTTTGTTAGCATTAAACTCGACCAAATTGCTTGCTCCCCATGTTGATATGAGATGCAAGGACCGGTCGAGTTCAATCACAAGATCCTGCCGTCTCTTTTCTGTTTCCCCCCGACTGCAAGAAGGCTTGCTGTAATAGCACCCATGGATGGTGCTGTCATCTGCATAACAATGAATATGGCCTAAAGGCAACATATCATTGATATGCAGAAGAAACAGAGTAGGTGAAAGTACAGAGCCTTGGTGGACTCCAGCATTTACTGACATGAGCTGCGAATCACATCCATCGACAAGGACACGAATTCTGCGCTCATGTAGAAAGCCAGAGATCCATCTGCATAAATTGTCGGGGAGACCGTATGCCGGAAGCTTGGACAGAAGACCACGGTGCCAGACCCTATCAAAGGCTTTGGCAACATCGAGACTGATTGCCAAGGCCTCGCCGTGCTTGTCAATTGCCTCCCCCCAGCGGTGTAGTGTGTAGGCCAGAAGATCACCCGTTGATCGGTTTTGGCGAAAGCCATATTGCCGATCATTATATTAACTTAATCTTAATAATAAACTTAATAATCATTTAACATCAGGGGGCCCAACTGTTCGTTTGTCTGCTTTTAATATATAAAAAAATGGTTAAACGTAGAGTGCTTATTTTTATTTTAACTGAGCGATTCATTAAATAGCATAATTAGATATGGGAAGTATAGACGTTTCAAGCAATACCCATTTGACTATCACAAACTTGTAAGCAGGAGATGGTTTATCAATAAAACAATTTACATTCCGTCCATTTTCCCGCCGTGTCGCGTCGGCCATATTTTTCAAGTAGGCAAAGGCGTTATTAGTATTCAGCCGGCGAGTTCCAGTAACTCGGGGGGTCTATTTGACTGATTTTCAGCCTCTCCATGATTTACCACTTCACCCGGTCACAGCGGCACCTGAATACAAAACACTCTCAATAGCATGGCAGTTTGAAATTTCATTTTCACGATACCTACACAGTAATGGCGTTCGCGTTTTGAATATATAACCTTTTTATTGGCTCCCTCTTTTGGAATAGACAATTCTGTGTTTATTGAATAAACAAAAGAGGTGAATTGAGATGTCTGTTTTTTTTTAATATTTAGCTCATGCTTTGTTTTATATAACAAGATATATATATTAAGTAGTAGTTGTCGTGTTAATATTTATGTGTTTATACTTATTCTATACTAAAGAGACGAGATGAATACATTAAAAAATTAAAAAAAAATTGCTTCTGCAAGAATTCTATCTGTTTTTGGGATTTTTGTCCTTCTACTGATTTGTTTGTATGCGTGTCATGCAGAAACGAATCAGCGTATTTTGATCAAATATGGTATAGTAATAGTTTATACACAGAAGTAACATATAAAATATGGTATATCACTATAACATATATATCTTAATATATATGCATAGAAAACAAAAATCTGTATATATAGCGTATATATATATCTATTATGTTTGTATAATAATATATTGTGGACTGATTGGAAATCATATATAATTAATAAATTCATATAATAATAAAAATATGATTTTTTTTATGAAAATTAATAGATGAAGTTACTTTATGAGCTTAATGTCCCAAGACATCATAATCAAGATAGTAATGAAATTATTTGTGCATTTGTTACGTTTATTTCGAATTATAATTTACTTTTCTTTATTCTAACGCCTCAGTTATGTTTTGAATGAATCAATAATTTAATGGACTTTGTAGTTCGTGCACTGGAGAGTTTAAAACCAACAAGCTATGATTACATCATGATATTTTCCTTCCCCTTCTGCTCCGAGTCATTGCAGTATTTAAAATTGTCGGCCACAATTATTGTTATAGTTATTCTTGCAAATGCTACAATACAATTATTCTGTTGAAATATTACAAAAAAGATACGGGAAATGTATACAAAAAAAAGAACAGAAATCCAAATACCCAAGCTCAAGTAAAGGCGACAGTAAAAGACTACGAAGCACTGCCTCCGTGAGGGGAGGGAAATTAATCAGAGGGGCTCAAGGGCTTGCCGCGTCAAAAGAAAAGCGAATAAAACGGCAAGCGACAAAGTTTCTGCTCCTTACCGCGAACAGAAATGTTATGGAGTTGCTATTTGTTGTTTATTTATTTTACCTAACTAACTACGTCACCGTTGTTTATTATTTTAACAATATATTTTCAGAGGAAAACATAAAAGAAAATTGAAAGCAAATATTTGCTCTGATTACAAAGCTTCTTTATTATCATTGTTAACTTTTCCATTGCTGCGCATGCTTATAAATATAATAGTTTCATAAAATTCTAATAACTTTTTATTGAATTTAGATATCATGATATTAGAAAAGAACTATTTTGGGTGTAAGGGGTGGCGAATAACATCTAAGACTTGAGACACTCAAGCGAACCTCACCTGCGTGTGGTGCACCCTGCTAAATAACGAACGAGGCAATGGCGATAGCTGGGTGGTAGGGTTTTACAGCCTGACTGGGTCGCAACTACCATGTATATGGCGAAAAAGCCCGTCATAGTGATTCGCTTCTGCGGATCGCGTTTCGGGATCTTCCTTTGCATATCCAGCTTTTCGCAGGTCGACATGACATCGGCGATCGGCGATAGATAGTGTATCACTCGGATACTACTGCACGGATTTTCATGCGGTTTTTACCAGTATATTAAATGATTCCTAAGGAAGATTTAAGTATACAATTTATCAAAGTTTTTTATTATTATCAGGGCGGGACATCGTCCGCCGGGCCCGCTACTTATAAATAAGAATGTGAGTTTGTATCTTATACTATCACACTTTAAATATTCAATCGATCATCATGAAATTGTGAATACACGTTATCAGAAGTAAAGTAAAGAAAATTACCTTCATTCAGAAAAAATACGATTTTTCCGAAAGGTATATCAGATTTGATTTTGATTAACGCAAGCAAAGCGACAAGCTGAGGTTAGTATAAATATTTTTTCAAGTCTCTGAATTACATTATTATTTCTTAATTATCTTTATCCCTTGGTATCACTAATTCTTTTTTTCCCACCATATTTCCATGATACACCGCGTTATTACTTCCTTTTCGTTTAACTTATTCTCTAACCTACCATTTGTTACGTAACTGTATTGTTCTTGCGGCTCGTAGCATGATACTGAATATCCTATAGCCTTACTTGATAGATATAAGTACTATCAAATGCAAAAAGGACTTTGTAAATCTGTACGATAGCGTCTGGTTATCACATCTATTTTAATAGTAGCTTTTGTTCGCGGCTCCACTTGCATTAAGAAATATTTTACCTATTACTTGCGAACATTACTTTCTTTTTGGTTGAAACACCCTATGTCACGTACGCATTTACAATAATAAATTTATGATATTAATATAAGAATATAAAGATTACTAAAAACCAACTGACATCTTCTTTTTTACATTATATATAATTAAAATAATAGTTGAGTTTCGTAGTGTGCGTATCACACAAAAAAGAGTTTCAATCAATTTTCTTACATTTTTTCCTGTGTCCATAAAATATACTATTAAGATAACAAACCGTGCAGACGAAAGGGGTATTAACTAGTAATGTATAAAATATATTTATTAAAAAAACTAAATTAAATCTCTTAACTACTCCACATCATCTACTGTTCGCTTAAGTGCCACACTGTAGTACAAAACATTGATTTATCCCGACACCCGGGATATATTTTGTTGAACCACGCTGACTTACAATTTCCCTCCGTAACTTTATGTGCCTTAAGAAAATATCTTTTCCTTTTTTCTCTGATTTATTTGTATTCTACACAAGGACATAATACTACAACGATAAACTAGAGATTGTGAGATGACTTCGCTTGGTTGATGATTTCTTTTAAATAAAAAAAATGCTAAGAGTCTATCACATAAAAAAATAAGTAGCATATAACCATTTATCAAAATATCCGCATTGACTGGTCATAGTGCTATGCCAATACATTTAGTAGTTTTGACAGGATTATGCTTCTAAATAATCGTGTTTTCATTTCACATATATATTTAATTCATTTCTAACAATAATCAATATTGCTTTGTTCCTAGTTTAAGAAAATTCCATTCGTGTTAACAGGAAATTATTTTATAATTGTGCTGACCAAAAACAAATATAACTGTTGTTCCTTGAAGACCATTCCCTTGTTTCTTGTCTGGAAAACTCCGGATGCCTGGAGTTGAACGGTTCGATAAAGTTAGAGGCGTTTTATTAGACTATAGCCTCTGCCCGCGACTTCGTCCGCGTGGAATAGTTGGGCTAACGCTAACACGCTGCGGAAACTCTCAAGAGGAAAAAAAACGATATTGAAACATTCTTCATTCGGACTCCGCTCCTATTGGTCTTAGCGTGATGATATGTATCCTATGACCTTCCTCGACAAATAAGCTATATAACACTGAATTTTTTTTTCAATTATGACCAATAGTTCTTGAGTTGATTACACCCTACAAACGGCACAAACTCACAACGTCACAAACTCACAAATTTACAAACTTTACCACTTTATAATATTAGTATAGATTAAGCGCATACTTAGAACTCTATTGTATTGTTTTTCCATATCGGGTGACTGATTCTTTCTGTAAAAATGTTTGTCATTAAAACATTAATTTTGCATTCAACGTTAGACAAAGTTGTCCTTGCTTTATTTTTACTCGTCCTCAATCAAAACAAATCTCATTGCAACCCTAAATAAAAAGAGATTCCAAATCATAACACCAATAAGCCGCATAATCCCCGTACATGGCGTCGGGTCCCATGTGTTGCAGACCCGCGGGACCCATCCAACACCATATTGGTCCTATATCGCTTCCATATTTTGGGGAGCGATGCTGTTCGATTGAGTCTCGCGGTCGCATGTGACGTCATTTTTATTATTTCTTTCCAATTTCGTCACGTTTACTATTTACTAGTTTGGCAGAGATGCGAATGTTAAGATGGGTTTGTGGTGTAACTAGAATTGATAAGATTCATAATGGGGAAGTTTGAAAACAGCACCAGTGACAGAGAAGTCGAGAAGTAGTCGGTCAGTATGGTACGGGCATATTATAAGAAGAGATTAAAGTCATGTAGCTAGAATAGTTTTGAGCCTGAAGGTTTTACAGATACAGGAGTAAAAGAAGACCGATAAGGTATGGATGGATTGTGTGTAAAATGATGTGTATAAAAATATAAATACTGAGATGTCATCTGAAAGGGGAGAGTGGAAAAGGAATTAACGTTGTGTCGACATGTGGGATATGAGTAAGAAGGAGACTAGCTACTTAACACTCACGTTAATATGTTGAGAGATATTGTTAAGTCCTACAAGAATATTTTTCGATTTGAAAAGTACTCAAAGTCTTTTTCTATAGCTCTGATAGTACAAAAACTCTTATAGATCGGTTGAGTAGTCATGGAGTTAAAATGTCGCAAATAACCAAACACTCATTCGCATTAAATAATTTATTAGGATACCTGATGTTTATGGCTTCCAAACGCAGCTACCGGAAGACACCTACAGGTGTTTGGCGATGGATAACGCTAAAGTGAATATTCCTGCTTTAGGGTAGAAGTTACTCCATCATTAGAATCGATTTATATATCATAGTATGCAAACGAACACCACCGTCCATAGACACTTGTAACACTAGAAGAGTCGCTAGTGCGTTGCCATCCTGTGTTTGGGTAGAGGAGGAGGAAGGAAAGGGGGAAGGGTAGCGGAGGTGGTCCTCCGGTGCTCTCAGTGACCGAACGAAACGCAACAATGCAAGCACTGTTACTTCACGTCAGTTTTATGTGGGTCGGGTGGTACTGCCCCGGGCAAGCCGACCCATTCATTCTGAAACCAGTAATAAATTCAGCGTGGCTCTACCACCTACAGAATTGTCTACAAACCTTCCTTGCAGTTTTAGTTTTTATTAAATAATGTGTACTTATTTTTAATCTTGTTTTGTATAAAGTATATACACTGTGCTACGGAAATTGAACGTCCCAAAAGACAGCAGACTCAAAACGAATAAATAAGACAATGCTGCAGATAAATTGACCACATACATGTCTGGTGTATACAAGATAGAAGTAAAAGCCAACAAGAACCATACTAAAGTACCTTGATCTTGACCAGCATAAACTCCCTACGCAAAAATATCTAAGACCACACTCATTGATTCTTACCAAAGGCATGAAGATAAGTGCGAATAGTTTAGATGAATGTTGATACTTATCGCACTCTTATGCATACATTGGGGCTACAGGTTCCAAGCATTGGAATTTGCAACGTACTGTACTTGCTATTTCCAATTAAATTCAAAAACACGAATGAATTTAGGCTCTGAGAAGGCACTAATTAACGTTAAAACTAAAATCAGTTCAGAAAACAACTCGGTTATCGAAAGAACCGACAAAAACTCATCTGGTATATCTTTTCATAGTGCATATGTATATAAAATACATTATATTTTAATTCGTTTTCAACGGGTGCACAGAGAGTGGTGTTAGGTTAGGTTACCATCGTTCACATATCTATTTAATATTTATATTGATCCACCCTATAATAAATAGCCTTTAATGGCCTTTGGATATGAAAACCCTCTTGATATTATGCTTGTATATATTATTTGACAAATCGGTAATTTCTTTGGGACTTTGTTGTGAAACCTTACATTCGTTATGTCTCGCCACCTGTAAATCGTAAAATAACGTGTAAAACTCCACTACCAAGTATACTATTTATACCCTTACTAATAATGTTAACAATATAGAGACGGTCATAGGGTAATGATTCATTCTCGACACATTAATAGAAACATACTGTGAACACTTAATCTAGTTACAAGATCTGCGCGTGACGTTCCAGCGGGTCGAAGTGTCCCGCTGATCGATGCAATTTCTTTAACATAGATTTTAATAAAATATAGAGGATACGTTAATTTTATATTTTTCATTTTATTTTATTTTTGGTAACTAATCTTTTTTTTTTCTATTTTACTTAATTTAGGGCCTTTTATTCCACAGAACATATCAGCCCCATTGTTCCCCAATCCTTCTAGCTCTATCATGAGAGTCGCTGATGAGGTATCAGTACCAGCTTATACAGCATCTTTGCTTCACCCGAACTACTCATCAGCGACTCTCTTTCGATGCGGTTCTTAGCACACTCCATCATCAAGTGATGCACAACCTCAATTTTTCTGCATACATCGCAATCGGGAGATTCCGCTTTCCTCATTAGGTATGCAAAACTTCTCGATGGATAGTGCCCCGAACACTAATAGTTTATTACAGCCAGTGTCGAGTAGGTAATGATATATAAGTTTCTTGCTATCATTTCAATCAACTAACAAGATGGTAGCCGGCTTCTAAGAACTTCCAGGGAGTTTTTATTTTCGTAAGTCAGAATCCATACTCTGTGATATTATTTGCTATCCCCTTCATTTATGCACAATAACTAAAATATATTGAGTAAAACATCACAAACATTGCAAAATATAGAGCCAAATAGTACAAGGTTATAAATAAGTAGCCTCTGCCCGCGACTTCGTCCGCGTTAACTTTGAGTTAACGCTAACACGCAGCGGAAGCTCTCAAGAGGAAAAAATACCCCTAATTTGAAACATTCTTCATTGGTGCTCAGGTCCTATAAGTCTTAGCGTGATGATATATAGCCTAAAACCTTCCCCGATAAATGAGCTATATAACACTGAAAGAATTTCGAATCGGAACAGAAGTTCCTGAGATTACACACTACAAGATCATAACGTCACAAACTCACAAACTTGACCTCTTTATAATATTAGTATGTTTATATATAAATTTCTTCTGTGCGTGGCGTGTGTATGTCACTGAACTCCTCCTAAACGGCTGGACCGATTTTAATAAAACTTTGTGTGCGTGTTCCAGTGGATCCGAGAATGGTTTAGATTTACAATTGGAACCGGTAGGTGGCGTTGCGGTTGACTTTTAGGGTTTTTTTATTATCAAGGCAGGACAACGTCCGCCAGGTGCGCTAGTAGATATATAAAACCCACTACATAACATTCTAAGATCCCGCCGAAAACTCTCAAATTTTGTATTTTCTCACCTAACCGCGTAGTTTATTAGTTTTTTTTAGTCTATGTATATCAGTGTGTTTGTCTCACTCTATAAGCTAAATAGCTTGGAGAATTTTAAATTCTCAATTTTCTTTATTACTATACCTGTGGGAAGCCTTCAGTTAATATTGTAATAAAACCCAAACGGCAGATCTATTACTTTCTTAACTCTCTCTACACTCAATAATCTCGGTGTGAGTGCCGCCGTAACTTAACATGGGTAAATAAATATTACAATAAAGCATTCCCATTCATTGTTCAGCAATTATCGTTGACGAGATGTGAATGGGTAATTTGATTTGGGGCGGGTAATATAAAGTGGGGATTGTACGGGATGCGTAACAGGTAAATTTCGATTTATTCACATTTTAATGTACAATTAATATATATTACAATTTATATTACCCCAAATAAATTCACACACAACACACATATAATAAAAATGTAAATCTAACGAGTCTGTAATTTTTTGATTTTTCGAAAAAAAAAATTGTTGCCGGTGTCTAGGAATAAGTAGTAAAATACATTTCAAATGTCTGTCTGTCTATCATCATCATCATATATATATTACTACGTGAAGCCTAAACTTTGTATCCCTTTTTAACGGAATTGGGAGAACGGATGAACGTGAAATTTGGTATAATTAAAGTTTACATGGAGGAGAAGTGCAGAAAGCTATTTATTTTATATAAAATGCATTAGAAGTATAATACATTAAATTAATTAAAATATGCATTACTCACACTACTGCTTCAGTTTTACACAACATATACACACATTTAATAAAAAAGATATTTTGACATCTGTCAATAAAGGACTTCAAAAAAGGTTGTGAAGGAGGTTGCTATGCTCGACTGTATGTATTATTTTACTCTTACATTCCTTCTTTTTTTCGTTCGTTCTTAAATTCAAACTTTAAAAAATCAATGAACTATGGTCGAATGTCGACCTCTGGGCGCCCACTAGTTTGTATGAATACGCGTCACTGCTAAAGGACTGTGTTTAAGAAAACCATAAAGCATCTCTTAAAGTAACATTTAGTCTTTTGTTCATTAAAATCGGTTGGGTCTGTCGAAAGTTATCGTAATTTTAATGACGACGCGTCTTAAGTACAAGAGGAAAGTAGATAAGTGATTTCATTAGTCACAGTTTTGTACATTAGGCCCCCCTCGGCAACGGCTCAAGCCTAGGTCCGTTCCCTCGGCGTGGAGCCCTTGAGTACGCTGCTCGCGCGATACAGTGACACAAAATCTTACATCACTGCGACAACATTACACATATCACCTCCACACACGTGCACGCACACACGCTTACACATGCAAGTGGAAGGGTTTTATTTTTCCCTTATCAAACTAAAATAGCTTAGAAAATTATCCGATACGAAATATATATAAGAGTTGTTGAGGTATGTATGCTTGGTACACATATATGTTTCAACAACTAATACATGTATGAATAGTTAGCTTAGCGTAGGTTAGCTCAGATAGGTCGCGAATTGCATATATCAGACAACAGCCCAAACCGAGGCACCCTTGAGCTAGTTGTCAAAATAAAATCGGCTGAGTGCCTTAAGCGCTCGCCTTAGTAGTCCGGTGAAGCTGTTAAGACCTTGCTAGGTCAATAGCATAGCCAGTTCGAAAAAGAAGTACCACGCGGACAGAGTCGCGGGCATTGCTAGTCCTAACTAATATTATAAATCTGAAAATGGTTTCATTTTGTATTACGTCTTCGCGATTTAAATACTTAACCTGTCATTATGACATTTTACATAAAGGTTTCCAGGGGCATTGAAATAAACGTAAGGAATTTATTCATTTAGAAGGAATAAAATACTGTTTCGGACGGTTAAGTAAAATCGAATTTGGTAAAAAACCTTCATGATCTAAATACTCGAAACTGTTGCAAACTGGTTGTTCCATGTTTAAGACTTAGTAAATCAGTAAAAGTTTTTTAAGGAAGAGTGTTAGGTTTTATAACAAAGTCCCAAAGGATATTACCGATTTGCCGGATTGCGAATTTAAGCGCCATGTCAAGCGGGTTTGATATCAAAAGGCTATTATAGAGTTGATCAATATGTGAACGATGGTGATGTCCGGAATTGACTCATCTCTGTGCATCCACTTAATATATTATGTGTACTAGCGGACCGGGCGGACGTTGTCCTGCCTTGATAATTAAAAAAAAATTAAAGTTCAACTGCAGCGCCACCTACCGGGTCCAATTGTGTAAATATTATATATTAAAGTATTTTATATTCTACTTTAGCACGTACGAAGCCGCGAGGAAAATCTAGATGTATCATACTTTGTAACATATTCCTTAGACACCATTTAAATTGTCCTTTATTCTATACACCCAGTATCAATTACTTAATTGATTCATTTATACTAGACAATCAAGCAAAATATCCACCTTAATGCAAAGGGCGAAGGTCTAATTTTGTATATTACACAATTTTATGAACCTTCACGGGGTTCGCTCCCCATTTCTCGTACGCAAAGTGGAAACGCATGACCGAAAGGGTGCGATTTGAAATGGTTATTTTATTAGTATTGTTAAAATTAAAATATTTAAAAGGGATTGCATCTTTTAAAGTGGAAATGTGTAATTTTAATTGATTGTAAAGGGAATAAAGGGTTTGGTTCTTCAGTCTTGCTGCCAGGATACTGCGACAGGTACTTGACAATGAATGTCTAACTCGAGGATGTTAGCTAGCCAGGCGTATTCAGTTCAGCCATAGCGTAGTCAGTTCGAGAAAAAAATATACGAGTGTGAAATATTAAAATACTATACTTGAGCGTTACTTACTGACGTTATCTGTATTTGTTTGATTATTTCCTATACATCTTTATATATAAATTTCTTCTGTACGTGTGTATGCCACTGAACTCCTCCTAAACGGCTGGACCGATGTTGATGAAATTTTGTGTGCGTGTTCCAGTCGATCCGAGAATGGTTTAGATCTACAATTGGACATGGTAGGTGACGCTGCGGTTGAATTTTAGATTTTTTTTTCTTATCAAAGCAGGACAGGAGCAGGGCTAGTATAATTATAAATGATAAAAATATTCAGTACCTTATTCTCTTCTATTTTTTACCGATTTTCTTTATGTTATTCGGTTTAGGAAGCGATAGAAGAGCTTTAGTGTAATTAATTTAAAAAAATGGAAACAAATTTTTATTTCTTTCATTCCTATATGCGTACAATACAGATAATATACACGTGAAGAAAAAACTATACCCTTCATTATGGTCGAATTCTGGTCACTAGACGCCATTATTATCATTATAAAAATCTAAAACTAATGTCTGTTTCAGGCGACGACAGTACATCGCCTCTACGGTGGTCCCCACCAACCTCAGCTGCTTTGGTAGCTGCAGCATTGGCTCCACCAGCACTCCGACCGTGGCTCCCCGACCCACCGTCTAAGAAGACCAGCCATTTGGGTAAGATAGGTTGGCATCTGATCAGAGAGCTTAAGTACTCTTATTAAATTAGACGTAATATTTATACCAGTGGATGCGTACACAAATTGTAATGTTAAAACTAATTGAAGACTAAAACGTTTAACTTGACTGAATTTCTGGACAACGATCTTAAAATTGCAGATCATGTCTATCAGGTATACATTCGTTTGTATGGAACTTAAAAACATACGGTGTTATAACAAAAAAGTTAAATACGCATTGAAAAGCTTTAAAAAGGCCTCTTATTAAATGCACCGCGGTCTCTGAATGTTCGCCATCTTGTTCTTTTGTCTCGCTTTGGTTACGTTATGTTAGACTTGCGAAAAAAGGATAACGTGAACGGGCGAGCGCGGTGCATTTATTACGAAACCTTTTTAAACCAAGTTTTTAATACGTATTATATTTTAATTACACGGTTATGGTTTTAGATAGTCCGAGAATCAATGAAGCTATTCTTGGATGCAAACATAACAATACGAGTTACGACATTGTCCTCTGAAATATGTTCAGAATCTTTATCTTCGTCATAAACGGCGCATGTTTCTTTATATTGGTCGTTAGTATGAGATACATAGAACAATATTAAAGCCTACTCAGACGCCTCACATTTATGTACCACATTCAAGTTGGTATTCCACCACCAAGCTTCTGGTAGAGGCAATAGAAAAATACTTAGCTTACTAAGCTAAACGTATGAATCTCTAGCATTATGCGAGATTGTGGCCAAATATTGTGATAGTGTAAAACAAACGCATTTGTCGAATTTAAATACACTATAAGTATAGTAATTAACAGCCTCTCAAAAAATTGGTCTTGGATTGTAAAGTGGAAGTATTAAAATTTGCGATACCTGGCTGCCAGATAGTCTACCACCTAAGAGAATAATGATATATCTGTCCTTACATTTCAAAATGAGTTGAATCTAATATCGATCCAATTTTATTCCAATTCGTATAACATGTTTCTTTTTTTTCGCCTTCTAGCCTTAGTCAGCTCTAGGGACTTACTAATTGCCATATAATATTAACTTAATACAAATTGATTCCCATTTTTGAAAGCCACGATTGTACCTGATTATGTTAACCTTAATGAATGAATGAATAAATTATTTATTGCACTTTTGATTTGTACACTGGCGAGCTTACTGCCTTGGTTATTTAAGAGTTAATATATGTTTCAATGCAGGTCTCATCTGCGTGGTTTGCGGGGACACGAGCTCGGGGAAGCACTACGGCATACTTGCTTGCAACGGTTGTAGTGGCTTCTTCAAGCGATCTGTCAGAAGAAAACTCATTTACAGGTACACAACCCTACATATACCCTACCTACATACATACATTGTACATTGTATTCTACATACAATGTTTTGTTATATCTAAACGGATTAGGCAGCGTTTTCGATGAAAACTTCCAGGCGGCATGACTTTTTTCGACATTTCCAATAATTATCATTCTATTTCAACCAATGTACACAAAACCTTGACAAATTATATACCTAAACCTTCCTAGTGAATCACTTTATCGACTGGTGAAAACAATATGAAAATCCGTTCACTAGTTTTTGAGTTTATCCTCTTTTTTTTTTGTTTTTATATCATAGAATGCAAACGAACAGGTGAGTCACCTGCTGTTAAGTGATCACCACCGTCCATGGACACTAACAACACCAGAGGAGTCGCTAGTGCGTTGCCAACCTGTGTTTGGGGGGAGAGGGGATGGAGGAGAGGGAAAGGGGACGGGGAAGGGATTTTTTTTTTATGTCATAAGTGGCAAACGAACAGGTGAGTCACCTGCTGTTAAGTGATCACCAGCGTCCATGGACACTAACAACACCAGAGGAGTCGCAAGTGCGTTGCCACCCTTTGGGAGAAGGGATTAGGGGAAGGAGAGGGAGAGGAGAAGAGGGGAAGGGAGGTGGGCCTCCGGCACTCCCACTGACCGAACGATACGCAACAATGCAAGCACAGTTACTTCACGTTGGTTTTCTTTGAGAGGGTGGTACTACCCCGGGCGAGCCGACCCATTGATCCACGCTATAAGAGCCTTTTCATAGCAAAACCCGCTTACCGTGGCGCTTAAACTTACAGTCCGGCAAATCGGTAACAACCTTTGGGAATTTATTGTAAAACCTAACACCTTTAGAGCTGCTACTGGCTATGCTAAGTCTGAAACATGGGACACCCGTTTCTTACAGTTTTCAGTATTTAGATTATGCCGGTATTTTACTAAATGCTATATTAGAGTTAGGACTGCATTGTGCTTGGTACAGGTCCGTTACACTGTACTTTAGAATAGAAAAGTAGAGCACCATGTGTACTGAAACAATTATTAAAAATTGACATACATATAACAACTACCTTAACTATAGTCTCATAGGTCATGACCTCGATATCAACAAGTACATGTGTACCATCAAAATGTTGAAAAATAGAACTAATTGTCATAAGAATGCATACATATTGAGTGTAAAATTAAAATTCTCTCAAAATTAGATCATGCAAACATTTCAAGAGGTGGTGTTTGAACATATGTATTGATTCTAGTATTGGTTTCGTATGAACGGTTCGAAATAATGAGTGAAACTTCGATTTCGTCATAGTACAAACGTTTTTATTCTGTGAAATTATGTCAACTGGTTTTTATTTACGTCGGTTACTCAATGCTGTTATTTTCATAGTTTTTCCTACCTAAAGATACCGATGACTCGTTATCAGATATATAAACTGATCCTGTGTGAAGCTAGGACGTATGTGTTACCCTCAAAGTGACCCTCTCCGCCAACGGAGGACAGGCAGGATTAGGACCTAGGGAGGATGGATCGGGGGGCCCATCTTCCCATTGCACAGGTCCGCCGGACGGAGTAGACGCCCGATGTGTATCCAGCTGTCTCCTAACAAGACGGGGCCCGGAGGCGGCGCTTTCGCTGCTGGACCAACCCCTGGGGCGGCACGATGAAATCTATAGAGATCGTCGCCCCAACTATAGCGGCAGATGTACACCGTGGGGTTTTAGTCCGTGCGAGTCGGACATAACCCACTCTCTCCCACGAGAGGGTAGTGTATCCATAAGGGATTTCCCCACGTAAAAAAAAAGGACGTATGTGTTAAACTGATAACTTTTTTATTTGTTATGAAAACATATGTAAGAGCGGAGTTTTTTTTTATAAGTCTGCCGTCCATAGACATTAGCAACTCTAGGGGAGTCGCAAGTGCGTTGCCAGCCTGTGTTTGGGGGGAAAGCGGTAGGGGAAGAGGGTAGGGGAAGTGGGCCTCCGGCGCTCTCACTTACCGAACGAAACACAAAAATGCAAGCACTGTTACTTTACGTCGGTTTTCTGTGAGGGTACTACCCCGGGTGAGCCAAACCGTTCATGTTGAAACTAGTAATAGCTTTAGCGTGGCTCTACCACCTTCAACTGTTACAATCTTCAGCTATCGAACTGATCGTCTTTTGGTTAATCACTTTTGACCAAATGTCTAAAGTTATACTTCTTTTGGAACGATGTAAATCCTGGGACCTAGGAAAGAGCTAGCTAGTGTTAATTCAAAATATTTACGGTACTCTGATATATTTTTTAGATGTGCGCAAAAACATATAGCAGCCTGGGACCTTGTTAAGGTCTAATTGCTATTCTAAACGTCTGTGATGTACCTACCGCTATACTTTTTGATTCTTAACAAAAAAAAATGTAAATACGAATGTTACTTCGTTTGTATCACGTAGTAATTACTGAATTCAAGATGAAATTTTGAATAAAAGGTGTGAGGGGTACAAAACAGAACATAGGGTTCGTCTACAAAAATACGCTATTTCCGAGAGATAGGTATCAATAAATATTAACGACAGCAAAACCTAGTACAAGATAATTCGACCATTGATAATAAACAAAAATCATCAACAAAAGCTTGTAAACGACCCACTGCAGGGTATGACTTCTTCCTGAAAGAATTAGAAAGGTAATATTAACGATTTCATACTCTGAAAAACCCATAGTTCTATGATTCACCCACATTGGTACTACAAGAACCTTTCTCAGGTTCATTTTTCCTCAAGCTGTTTTCCTTCATCGTCAAGCGATAGTGTTACCAATTTAAATTAATCTACTCGAATTCCCTAATCATTCGTTGGTGCATTGGGTTCGCACCATATCGATATTCCACCGGTCAAAGCACTACCAAGTTTTATAAAGCCGAAGAGTTTGTTTGGTTGAACGTGCTAATATCAGAAGCTACTAGTCCGATTTGATTGTTTTCAGTATTAGATAGCGCATTTGTCCAGCTATAGGCTATATACCATCACGTTAAGACCAGAGAATCATCAATGAAGAGTGTTTCTAAATCATTTTTTTTCCGTTTGAGAGCTTCCGCTATATGGGCTTCGCAAACGGTAACATTTCGACGCGGACGAAGTCACGGGTAGTAGCTAGTCAGTAAATAAGTTTCCAAAATAAATAAGAAGGCATAAAATATATTCAAATTTGACAAACTTCCTAGTAATACACTCATTCATTGACTCATTTCTGGTGTTTTAACAGAATTGTTAGTAATCATGTCGAATATTTACCACTATTAGCTTAGCTGGAATATTTCCGGATGTTGTGAACGAATTTTAAGCATGAACTATGTCACAGGTGTGACCTGGCTGTTTGCTCGGTTAAATGACTAGAGTCGACTTTCCTTTCTGTGTTTTGAGTTCATCAGTAACTGAAGTAATAAATAGGTCCGATATACAATGATATTATAACTATATAGATACGTCACAAGCGCTTCGACAGCGCCTTATTAAAACTTGGCTGTCTCGCTTATTTTTAACGGCTGCCTCGTCAATCCGCCCGTATCCGCAACATATAACTATTTCTTTTTCACCACCGATATTGAGACTATGCCATCTTACTTCCACATTTCATCTAAAATTATGAGAGCGAATTTTTACGATGCACGCGCACACCGTCACGAAAAACCGACACCCTGAAGATAGCTATAGTCAACATTTCGTTTCTTTGTATTTGTTGTTTGTATTTCTTTGTATTAAAACTTTCAATGTATTTAATACCTTTTTTCTATTGTTAGCGTCGTTTTTTCTACAAACGTAGAATAAGGCGAAAGATAAAATTTTTGAAAAGATTTTGATCTTGTTACGCTAAAGAAGTATAACTTCTAACGCGTGTACATAAGTACACACACACTTTTTTTTGTTACGAATTTTATCCATACGGAACCGGGATAAGTCACTAGTTACTTTATTAAAACTAAAAGATATTATTATATTAACATACACTCACATTTCTTTCCTTCTTTGAAGCCGATGTATCTCTCTTTGTAGCGTACTAAAATCAGTTTAATCTAACCCATAAAAGGCAAATTTTGTACACAATAGAATGAGAACAAAGTCTCATCTGCTCCGCGAGATGAAGCCAAAAATGATAATAGAAAGAGCAGGGAGCGATCACTTGAACCCACTTAATCCGTACTGTACCAGTGAGCATATCTCTAATTCTTGCCACATCTGTGTCCTGTATGGTACAAGTTATAAGATGAAACGATATTTAAATTTTACATTGACGATTTTACAACAAAAATATCCTACAATTAAATGGGGTTGTGATCCCTTATCGAACTGAATCGAATAGTTTAGTTCGCTTCATTTCCGATATACACGTATGCGTTTGTGAATCTTGCAATTTCGATTGTATGATTCACAAACGAATATATGTATGGATGGCTTAAAATAGTTTAGCTAGGTCAGATCGGGTTTTCTCAGGTAACAGCCCAAGCCGAGGTATGCTGAGCATCCTTGAGCGTGTTACCTAAAAATATAATCGGCTGAGTACCTTAAGCGCTCGCCTTAGTAGTGCGGTGAAGCTGTAAAGACCTTGCCAGGTCAATAGCATAGTCAGTTCATAGAGAACAAAAAATGTGGCTTTGAAGTGAAAAAAGCTGGAACATGTGACGAAATGGAATAATCGAATGAGCTCTAAAAGTTCTTCCACGCCATGTAATCCTGATAATAAAAAAACCTTGACAAATTATATACGTAAACCTTCCTTATAAATCACTATATCTACTGGTGAAAACCCGATGGAAATACGTTCTGTAATTTTTGAATTTATCGCGAACATAAAGACGTGGCAGGAACTTCGTTTTATAATATACTAGCCTCTGCCCGCGACTTCGTCCGCGTGAAATAGTTACTTTGGGTTAACGCTAACACGCAGCGGGAGCTCTCAAGACGAAAAAATACCCCAATTTTGAAACACTCTTCATTGGTGCTCCGCTCCTATGGGTCTTAGCGTGATGATATATCCAACCCGGACCAAATCGGACCAGTAGTTCCTGAGATTACCCCCTATAACGTCACAACGTCACAAACTCACAAACTTTACCTCTTTATAATATTAGTATACATAGTGATAGAAAGGAAGGACTATGTTATTATGATAATAAGTTATTAAAGTAGAGTAAGCATGATCGTTTGAATGTCAATTCTATATCCGTAAGCTAACGCCTGCTACGTATCGGCGAATTTTTAGGAATGCACGTACATTTACTAATTGTAAATTGGTAACATTATCGCCTGACGGGCAAGGAAAACATGAAAGGAATTCTGAACTTCAGAAATATTGTCGTAGAAAATATAAAATTATGTTATCGCTTTCTTAAGTCCGTTCCCTCGGCATGGAGCCCTTGAGTACGCTGCTCGCGCGATACAGTGACACAAAATCTTACATCACTGCGACAACATTACACATTTCACCTCCACACACGTGCACGCATTAACGCTTACACATGCAAGTGGAAGGGTGTTATTTTTTCCCTTATCAAACTTAAATAGTTTAGAATATTATCCGATACGAAATATATATAAGGGTTGTTGAGGTATATATGCTTGGTACATATATATGTTTCAACAATTCAGATATGTATGAATAGTTAGCTTAGCTTAGGTTAGCTCAGATAGGTCGCGAATTGCATGTATCAGGCAACAGCCAAAGCTGAGGTGTGCCGCGCACCCTTGAGCTAGTTGTCAAAATAAAATCGGCTGAGTGCCTTAAGCGCTTGCCTTAGTAGTCCGGTGAAGCTGTTCAGACCTTACTGGGCCAATAGCGTAGTCAGTTCGAAAAAAAAAAAAAGTTATCGCTTTATCCCATACGTTAGACCGCGCACCGAAAATTCCCGAATTGTGGGGTATTCAAATGGGATGCGAATTTAATTTGCGTTTTTTTTTATCGTTACTGAGTTTTCCTTGCCCCATATTTACTGTTTGATATTAAAGCTTATCAAAATAAATTGTTTTGCTTAAATTAATGTTGTTTTATGGAAATGATATAGTCTTTCTTTTGAGTTTGACGCTGTTTAAGCAAAACGATCCCTGTATTTCAAAAGAGATGATATTTAATAAATAAATTAAGCTTAGATATTTTCTGTGTGATTTGTTTCAGACTAAGATTTCGCTACTCGTTCTGTTTAACCTCACTAGGCGATATTTTACAATAGTGACATAGTTCATAAATACTGAACGTTCTAATAACGATTTAAGAAAAAATTAGTATACGGTAACTGCTCGATCGCAACTACTTTTTATCACTTTAGTAGGTGGTAGAGCCATGCTGAAGCTACCACTGGTTTCAGCATGAATGGGTCGGCTTGTCCGGGGTAGTACCACCCTCTCAATGAACACCAACGTGAAGTAACAGTGCTTGCATTGTTGCGTTTCATTCGGTCAGTAAGAGCGCCGGAAACCCATCTCCTCTTCCCTCACTCCTCCCTCCTCCCAAACACAGGCTGACAACGCACTTGCGACTCCCCTGGTGTTGCTAGTGTCTGTGGACGGCGGTGATCACTTACTATCAGGTGACCTGTCTGTTTCTTTTGCCTCCTATAATATAAAAAACACGCTTTTATTAGTTTCACCTGTACGTTTGTTTGGTTGAAAGTTTGTAACCGACTACTTTGGGCGCGATTTTGACCCACTTTAAACGGTCAGATTTCATTCAAACTTTGTAGATTTATCGAAAACTGATGACAATACACTAATTTGATAATATTCTTCCATTCTTTCAATTTGAAAAATAAGATTTGTTAATTTATATAACTTTCATCTATAGTCGATAAGGCAGGAATTGATGTTAATTTTAATTTCCAATCATTATCTTTAACCGATTTATCTAATATTAACAAATTTTCGAATACCAAATAGAACTTTTTAAGAAGATTTTAAAAGGAAAGAGCGTTGTTCGCTATTCTGAGGAGTGGTGATTGAGCTACAGATTAATTTTCTTGTAATAAAATTTTTTTTTTTTTAAAAACTTAAAAAAAGAAAATATATTTTAATAAATTTGAATTAGGAATAGTGTAAAATTTTCTAATAACTATAAATTAATAACAGTGTAAATAAGAAAAAAATGCATTTTAATTAAAAAAAAAGCGTAGGGTGTCAATAGTTATAAATATTTTATTGACAGACATGAGTAGAAGGATTATCATTTCAATAATATCTTAAAGCGCCCTTGACTTTTTTACTATTTGTACATCAGGTACCTCGCGGGCACAGCTAGTATTCCATAAATTACCTACAATATAATGTTAAGTATTAAGTAAGTCAGAAAGTATTTAACCATCTGAGAGTTACCTCCGTATGAATTCTACATTACGTTGGAATTACATGAAGATCATTCGTAATTGCAGACGAAGTCGCAGGCGGACACTAATCATCAATAGTTATGATACAAATCTGTAAACAATTGTAGTTAGGGTTGATCACAGAGATAGCATTAAAAAATGTTTAACATTTGGCCCCCAAACATCCCCCGATGTAGTGGTGTTTCAATTAATTCGCCACCAGTCCTTAATGCCATTAATATTGGGCACCCTTATAATGTACGGTCAAGAGCGACATGTGGATGCTTTATCCTTTTATAAATTGATTTTTTTGCCTACATTTTATAACATATTTCAATTAAAGCTATTAAAATGTGTGTTATATTATTACAATACTAGCGTCTGATCGCGACTTCGTCCGAAGGGAATACGAAGCGGAAGCTCTCAAAAGAAAAAAATGATTTCGGAACATTCTTCATTAGTTCTCCGCTCTTAGCGTAATTATATATAGCCCATAGCCTTCCTCGATAAATGAGCTATCAAACACTGAGAATTCTTCAAATCGAACCAGTAGTTCTTAACATTAGCGTGTTCCACCAAAGTGTAGTCCGGTGAAGCTGTTAAGACCTTGCTCGGTAAATAGTGTAGACAGTTAAAAAAAAAAGTGTTCAACCAAACACACACTTCAGCTTTATAATGTTAGTATAGATGAAAACAACAATGAAATATAGTATAAAATGATGTGGATGGGAAATAATATCCACTACAGACCATGAATTGTGAGATGTCACAAAAACGCCCTGGAAAATTCTAACAAGGGGGCCGCCAACTATTTAGAACATTGAAAGTATCACGAGAAACTTTTAATTGTTACCTACTCCGATAATAGCAGTAATAACCTAGAAGATCTGGTAAAAAACCAGCATAAGTTAAATACTAGAAACAGTAAGAAATTGATTTTTTTTTCGAACTGTCTACGCTATTGACCAAGCAAGGTCTTAACAACTTCACCGGAGGTAAAAAATTGGTCATTCCATGCTTCAGGCTCACTAAGTCCAAAAACAGTTTTTTAGGTTAGGTTTAGGTTTTATAACAAATTCCCAAAACACATTACCGATTTGCCGGATAGTGAGTTCAAGAACCATGTCAAACGGGTTTTAATATTTAAAGGTTGTTATAAAGTGGATCAGTATGTGCACGATTGTGACATTTGTGCATCCACTAATAACGAATGTAAATATTTATGTTTTATAAAAATATATAACATGAAAAGATAAACCAGATCGGTTTTCTTGTCGGTTCTTCTCGACGACTGGGTTGTTTTCCGAACCGATGGTAGCTTTGACGTTTATAAGCGCCTTCTCAGGGCCTAAATTGAATAAAGGATAATTCGATTTTGATTGGTTGACAAAAAACAATGAAATACATTCTAGCGCCATATAGTAGCACGTCAATGTAAAATGTATAGCATTAACGGATCTGATAAAATAAAACCCTCTTAATTTATAGCGTCGTAGCTGACACCGTGTCGATGGACGTAGGTTCGAATCCTTGCGACTGAGTTTGGGCTTTCGGTAAAGGAAAATATCATAATGAAACCATAGCATGGCTTTATCTAAATCCGCCGCCTGAAGAGCCACGTTGAAGCTAGTAGTGGTTTCAGCATGAAACAGAAAACCGACGTGAAGTAACAGTGCTTGCATTGTTACGTTTCGTACGGTCAGTGAGAGCGCCGGAGGCCCACCTCCCTTCCCCTCCTCTCCCCTCTCCCCCATCGTCCCTTTGCCCCAAACGCAGGCTGGCAACGCACTTGCAACTTCCCTGGTGTTGCAAGTGTCTATGAACGGTGGTAGTCGCTTAACATCAGGTGTCGCACCTGTTCGTTTGCATCCTATGATATAAAAAAAAACCACCCTTAAGTTGTAAATCGATATATAATGTTAAATACTGTTGTTTACTAGTCTTCACGACTATGATAAGGCAAATTATGTTTTTTTTTAAATATATCCAAAGCATTTATAGCGAAAATACAAATTTTGAAAGATTTCATGTGACTTTAGGAGTCGAGATAAACCTTACAAAATCTCACCAGGATTTCACGTAATTAATGAACCCCCTATGAACTAAGGCATGAAAGCGTAACAAACAAACGCACATTCTCATTTCTAATATTAATAAGGATACATAGTAGGCAAATAAAAAATCCCACATCGAAATGATTAAGTAGCGTACAACAAGGACCGCTTTCGGCCCTCGCAACTCTTCATATTTTCTCTTTGTATACTCGGAACAAATGTCAACCTTCCGCTAAGCCTATTACTGAGGGATTACCAGTAATGAAATATCTTTAATCTGTATTAGTTCGAAGTTACTGTCCGCGTATTTCGTCAGTCACGGCATGTCCACTTAGATTGAATAATTTTTCCTTTCTGTTCGGATTAAAGGTTGCTACTGAATTGATTGCTTTCTCATTTCCTATTATAACATCGATATCTATTTCCTTATTGTTATATACAGTGATATTGTATTCTATTTTAGTAATTATATTAATACTAGCTATGCCCGCAGCGTCGTCTGCATTTTGAACGTAAGCTTCCAGACGGCTTGACTTTTTCCGACACTTTCAACATTTTTCGGTTTATTTCAACCAATTCACAAAAGATCTTGACAAATTATATACCTGAACCATCCTCGTGAATCACTCTATCTATTATTGTAGGTAATAGAGCTACGCTGAAGCTATTAATGGTTTCAGAATGAATCGGCCGGCTCGCCCGGGGTAGTACCTCTCACAGAAAACCGACGTAAAGTAACAGTGCTTGCATTGTTGCGTTTCGTTCGGTCAGTGAGAGTGCCGGAGGCCCACCTCCTCTCTCCTTCCCACTTCCCTTACTTCCCCTCTCCCCAAAGACAGGTTAGCAACGCACTGGCGACTCCTCTGGTGTTGCTAGTGTCTATGGACAGTGGTGATCACAAATCAGGTGATCTTGTCCGTTTGCCTCCTATGATATAAAAAATAATAATAAACCGCATGATAATCCACCCACTATTTTTTGAGTTTATTGCGAACAGATAGACAGACGAAGCGGAGGACTTTGTTTTATAACATGTAGTGATGTATATAAAAAAGTTATAGAGAGCTGCCGTGTGCGCGCATCATTCAGAAAGTATTATACTATGTTGCTTTCTTTATGTATTACTTCTTAGACATATGATCCTTATAAAATAATAGATTATCACGGTAGCTTATTTAATAGATAGACACGCTAAACCTAGGATGATTTTGGCTCTGCAATGCAGCTGCCAGGACATACCAACTGGTGCTCGGCTTGACTTGGAAAAAGCTGTCCCATCATGCTATGCATGCTATTACGATATTTTTCTTCACCGAAAGTACCGACGTAGTTGCAAAGATTCGAGGCTGCGTCCATCAACGCGGTACATCAACATATTATCAATTAATCCATCATTGCTAGAAGATGATTAGTTTGATGGTTTTGCTCTCACATGTATTTTCATGACAATTAAAAAAGCGGTCAGCTTTGTTAAGCCTACTGACGTACCTACACAAAGTGCAAAAATAGTTTGTGTAGGTACTGTAGTAGGTTTGTAGTATACAAAGTTTTATACGTAATATATAATACAGGCTATTCAATGATGACTATGAAATATACATGAGTCAGGCGTAAAGATAACTGACTATACAATTATATATAAGTCAAGTTTCACCCCCTTATGGAATGATTTCCTGGATAAAAACTATCGTATGTCTTTCCCAGGGCTACAAACTGTATTCATATGAAATTCTATTAAAATGGTTCAGCGATTTAAGCGTGAAAAGGTAACAGAAAGTCGGCATTACTTTTACAGTTTATAATATTAGGACGTCTGTCTAAATATTTCATTTAGTCAAAAATCCAGTAATTTTTCTGTACCCAGTTTGACTTTTGTAGCAAAAATGTTGAAAAAGGCATGTAATAGTTTATCCCACTTAACTAATTCTTTATTTTCAGATGTCAGGCGGGTACAGGCAGATGTGTTGTCGACAAAGCTCACAGAAACCAGTGTCAAGCATGCCGACTCAAGAAATGTCTCGCTATGGGAATGAACAAAGATGGTGAGTTGCATCGAAAATATTATATATCCATTGCTTTATAATAAATATAGGATACGCTAAGCAATAGAGCAATTTGTAGACGATGGTAATGTCTGAAAATTATACCGCTCCCTGCACGTCCGCTAAAAATGATTGTAACTACAATGTGTAGTTATAAAAAAAATTTTTAGGAAAAAAAAAACCGCCTTCGATGTGAAAAACTAATAAGGCACTAAAAAGCGAAAAATAACCGAATTATTAAATTAATCAAATTAAATAAAAAATATTAATATTTGCGCTACCTAATAATATATTTGAAGTCGATGCCAACCTAAATTCATATCATCTACATACAAAGTTTTGGTCCACTCTCGTGTCCCATCTCGTACATATTTTATTACCTGCAACAAATTTGAAAAGTAATTGTTTTAATGGGTATTATAAATCGGTTCCAATTTCACGAAAATACGTAAAGACGAAATGGGTGAGAATCAAATAAACGATTTTTCACTCCCTTAGTGGTTGAATATTTTCTTCAAATTTATATTGATCCACCTCTGAATATAACCGATTCAAATAAAAAAAGAATCATTAAAATCGGTTCATAATTGACGGAGATATCGATTAACATACATAAAAAGAAAAAACACACAACCGAACGTAGTAACCTCCTCCTTTTTCGAAGTCGGTTAAAACATACACCAACAAACTTAAAGAATAAACCAGATCGAGTTTCTTGTCGGCTATTTTTGTTGACTGAGGTTACTGAATCGGCGGTAGAGTTTGACAGTCCTAAACGTCTTCTCTGGGCTTCTCTGTTGGTATTTTCCGGCAGCTGCCCTTGAGAGCGAGGTTACTCTAAGTTTAACGTGTTCACCATTTTAGACCACTCCCTTGAGCTAGTTGTCAAACCGGGGTGTGCCGTGCACCCTTGAGCTAGTTGTCAAATAAAATCGGCTGAGTGCCTTTAAACGCTCGCCTTAGTAGCCCGGTGAAGCTGTTAAGACCTTGCTAGGTCAATAGCGTAGTCAGTTCGAAAAAAAACATTTTAGTCCACATAGCTATTTAATATCAGGTGTGGAACACTAAAACCTGTATAGTAAAAAAAAAAATCAAAATAAATGCAATATTAACAAAAAAAATCCCACGGCCGTTAAAATCCCCATTCCAAACATGTCATAACCTAGTCATAACATAATACTACTCCGAAGCGAGCAAATCTGCGCTACCCGTCCTGTCGCACGCATCGGTTAGGCCCAATTAGGCGGAATATAATTGACGTAGACAATAAAACGGTTATTCCTAGGGGGAAGAATATCGACGAATTAATGCATTCGATTGCCTTTGTTTATGACTGGAAGTATAAAGGTATGGTTGATAAATTCGCACTTTGATTAGCTGCGTGTTCTTTGAACAAAGGAATGTTCAATTTTGATTGAATCATTGTTTTTATACATTATATTAAATCTATACTAATATTGTAAAGAGGTAAAGTTTGTAAGTTTGAGAGGTTGTAGGGGGTAATATCTGTAATTACTGGTCCGATTTGTAATATTCTTTCAGTGTTAGATTGTTAAATAGCTCATTTATGGAGGGAGGCTATATATCATCACGCTAAGACCAATAGGAGCTGACCAATAAAACTGTAATTTTATTAAAGCTCTCTGTCTATTCTAGATAGCTATTGTGTCGAAAGTCGAAACCAGAGTATTTGGTTTTGTGCATTTTCCATAATATCATACATATTGCACTCTTGATTTTCATTTAGAAATTTAAAAAAATTGTGTGTGTACTTATGTACACGAGTTAGAAGTTATACTTCTTTGGCGTAACAAAATAAAAATCTTTCGCCTTATTCTACGTTTGTAGTAAAAACGACACTAACAATCTCGTAGAAAAAGTTGACTATAGCTAACATCAGGGTGTCGGTTTTTCGTGACGGTGTGCGCGCGCATCGTAAAAATTAACTTTCACCTTTCCCCTAACGCGCCAAAAGGTGGTGCGGCAGTATTTTAAAATACTTGCAAATTAACAGAGTTGCCTTTAAAAACATTTTATAAAGTTAGATATTTTTAGAAACAACAGATTATTCGATTTTGTGCGTTTCTCGTAATGCGGTACGTATTGCACCCTTGAGTTCGTTATAGAAATTAAAATATCTGTCCTAGCTCACGGCGCGAGCAATACCTTAAAATTGTTGAAATTTACGAGTAGCTTTTAACAATATTTCATAGTTTTTAATATCACGCACTATTGTACACGATTTTTTAATAAAGTAAGAGTTCTCAAAGAGTTTCATGTAAAGAAACAGCTTTTAAAACTTAAAAATTACTAAAGTTATAAATCAATAACAAACTCCTTCGCCGTACTCACAGATAGGACATTTAAATTATTACGCTAAATCTTTTACAACTCACTAAACTAACAAACGTATGCATGACTTAACTGAAAAATAAAAAATAAAACATTTACACGCAACAACTAAGCCATAATTTGTATACTAAACGTTGTGGACACGTGGCGGCGCGTGGCTCTTGAAAGATTGCCAACCCTACTTTGTTCGTATTAAAATCACGCTGAACTTATTTGAATGTTTTAATTGTGGTCTCTCTTATACAAGTAACTTTTACCTATCTCACAGTTTGGGATCTTAAGATGATTTTAAATAATAACTAGCAAGCCTAACGAATGTTGTCCCCCATGACAAAAAAAAAACCTTAACAGATTATATACCCAAACCTTCGTCGTATCGTATTATTTTATCTACTGGTCAAATCTGCACGAAAATCCGTTCAGGAGTTTTTGAGTTTATCGCGAACATTATAAAAATTATAATGTTGTTTTTTAAGATTATTATAGCGCTTAATTCATGTTATAAGTCGGTCTATGGCAATAACTGGTTATTTAAACTTACGATCTTTATGTAAAATGGAAGGAATTAGAAATAAAAAGTGATTAAAATCTACTGTAAAGTTAGAACCCTATTAGAAAGTTAGAAAAGTTGTACCCTAGACTTATATATCATTTTTTTTTATTAAAACAAATATTATTGTTATGTAAGTAATCCTTGTTGATGTAGAACTATGAATACTGGTATTTTATATGGTCTTGAATATAAACATTTCAGAATTTAAAAAAAACCAGCGGGAGCTGCGGACGTTCTTCTGCCTTGATAATAAAAAAAAACCTAAAAGTCATCCGCAGTGCCACCCACGGGGTTCAATTGTTAATCTAAACTATTCTCGGACCCACTGGAACACGTACACAACATTTTTCAAAATCGGTTCAGCCGTTTAGAAGGAGTTCAGCAACATATACACGTACAGAAGAAATGTATATATAAAGATTTCTTCCAGTGGATCCGAGAGTGGTTTATTAATTCACAATTGGATACGGTAGGTGGCGGTGCGGTTAAATTTTAGATATTTTTTATATTATCAAGGCAGGACAACGTCCGCCGGGATCGCTAGTTTATATATACTTTATATTGGATTTATAGAATTTAATAAACTTACCAATCACTAGTTTTTGCTAGCGGTTTCGTTTGTTTCAACATAGATCTGATTTATCCTTCGGAAACAATTATTTTTTTCTGGATGAAGGATATCTATCTTTGTACCTCTAACAAACAACGTGTACACAAAATCTCATGACACTCGCTTGACTAATTAAAACGTGATGGAATACCAAACAAACTCAATTTCTCAATTACAATATTAGTTACTCTAGCAAACAATATGTTCTAAAAAATGCTTAATAATATTCCCATAATTACACTATTGTTATAATCGAATTAAAATGGCGGGTAGTTACATCGTGGCAGCCTATATAAGGAGCGACACTCGCCGTGTTCACTCTACCGTCGCCCTGTCCGGTGATACCGGGCACACGACGAGAAAACCGTCACAGACCTCCAACAAGAATCCCTCGAAAACGAGTGAACCGCGAACCGGAAGAGAGGCGTCCCAGCCGCCTATCTCGCCTGGAACGAACCAGAGATTCCTGGATGTCTCAAATGACATCTTATCACGAAGTAAGGGAAATCCTGAAGCAGAAGATCTATGCCGGACCATCATGAAAGACTACCAGCTACATTGATGGCCATTATGGACCGGCAGACACCCCGGCTCAACCCGTGAGGAAGCCCGGCCCAAATCACCGCGCGCACGAAGACCTAAACGCACTTATTAATTAAGTGCAACCCAAGGATAGACCTGTCTTCACAGGTCTCGTCGAATGGCCACTGAAGAAGGCAAAGCGCCTTGACCAGTTCCCTCACCCGCCCAGAAAGGGTAGGTAGAGACGACTCTCACAGTGTTCACTCTTGTAGTCCGGTGAAGCTGTTAAGACCTTGCCACGACAATAAAGTAGTCAGTTCGAAAAAAAAACGTGTTCACTCATATTTGCGTTGGCCATCATAGCGTGCGGAAGCTCTGTCCGAACTTATCGATTATATTATTTAAAGTGTTGTTAATAATTTATTGTTTAAATTGGCCGGCCGGCCAATAAATTCTTTTTTTTTTAAATCGATAAGTGTTTCTATTTCTACACTATAATATAATCGTAAGCTTGTTCAACACAAAACTATACTGAACATTATAAAACTTTGCATCAATTATTTCACAAAATTAATAACCACAGTCTAATGCCCTAAAGCCGAATTTAATAATTCGCACACCGCCGCTCGGCCACACCCCCGCTGTAATGAGTGACAAATTCCCACAAACAGACAATTAAGCATAAAACTACAAAGCTAACGCCTGGAGGCGTTCACGCAGCACATTCAAATGAGCGGATCCCCTGCCAAGTGGGACGGTAAACCGCACGTCGAGACTCCATTTTAAAACAGTTACATTCGTATCATTATGTAACCTAAACTAGCTTATGCCAGCGGTTTGGGTCACGGTATAAAGTTACAAAATATCGTGATATAGAATAGAAAGTTACAAATCTGATATAGTCTCTATATGTATTATCCGACACAAAATACATATAAGAATTGTTGAGGTATATATGCTTGGTACACGTATATGTTTCAATAACTCATATAAGTATGAATATGTAGATTAGCTTAGGCTAGCTCAGATAGGCCGTGAATTACATGAGTCAGGCAACAGCCCAAGCTGAGGCGTGCCATGCATCCTTGAGCTAGTTGTCAAAATAAAATTTGCTGAGTGCCTTAAGCGCTCGCCTTAGTAGTCCGGTGAAGCTGTTAAGACTTTGCTAGGTCAATAGCGTAATCAGTTTGAGAAAAAAAGGTGTGTGTGCGATTCACACACAATAGAAGTGAATTTTTATTTATTTTTTTCGAACTGATTACGCTATTGACCAAGCAAGGTCTTAACAGCTTCACCGGACTACCACAATAGAAGTGAAACTTCAGTAAATCAACAAAAGAATGAGATGAATATATATAATAAGGGTAGGATAATTACAAAGTTTATTTGTTTAAAAATGAATTTATTATTTAGTACAACAAGATATAAAAATACTCACAAACACTGTTAAATAATAACACACCACGCTTACTTCTTACTAAAAAGCTGTAATACGCAGCCGCATATAGTGTACAGTAGTATTAGCTCACATACTTTTCACATATACTAACACACGTTAAATGCTCAAATACAAGCAAGTATTAAACAGTGTGCAATATATATACATACCGACATTTGCTGTCTCGCTATGGGTCACTAATTTTTGTAATTGTACCTCTTACCTGTCGTTTTTTTCCGTTGCACCTGGTTTGAAATCACAACGATTCTAAAGAACTTTCATTTAAAAAAAGAGTCTCTAATGTAAGTAGGCTAAGAAAGCTCTTATCTTTGCCGTACTATGAAAATGTGGAATCGCCTCCCAGCCAGTACGTTCCCTTCCTATTATGACATGGAGTCCTTCAAACGAGGCGTGAAGAAGCACTTTTGCAGGTCGGCATAATAGCGATGACTGCCGTTGCTATTTCAAACCGACAGTCACCGTTATTTATGGATTATACTGTATTTTCTATCAGGTACCGTACAGTCATTTTAACACGTGAAGAAAACCGTTAACAGCCTTTATTATAATCTAATTTTGACCGTTGGATGACCACTAGTAATATGAAACAGTCAAAACATTAAGCAGTTCCTAAACATATTTAACTGTACGTCATTTATAATACATTACGTGTACTTACGTAAGTTACGTCTCCACTTAATTAAGTTTTAATATAGTACTTTTCTATATCTGTACTAGTCTATACTCGTATTATAATGCTGAAGAGTTTGTTGGCTTGTACGCTTTAATCTCAAGATCTATTGATCCGATTTGAAAAATTATTTCAGTATTAGATAGCTCATCTATCGAGGAAGGCTATAGATTATATGTCATATACGCTAAGACCAATAGGGGGGGGGGGGCAGCCCCAAAGTTTAAAAATCGGAGTTAACGTACGTATTATTTAAAAATAGTTTTAGTTAAAGTTACCGTTAGCCTAAAGTAACTATTCCACGCGAACGAAGTCGCGGCGGATGCTAGTATCTAATAATTATCAATTAAGTAAATACAGAAAATATATAGAAAATTATTTATTAAAATTAAATTTATTTATATTGCCAAACAACAATCGTCGTAATAATGCAAAGTTAACTTCAGAATTCATCTCGTCAATAAGGAAGTTAGGCCAAAAACCCCATCAAACTTTTCCACTCACATTACCATAACATACGAACACATAGCATTGAAACGTTGATCCAATTTAACGCGAGAAGTGTCGAAAAAGATTGCACGTAACGTAAGTCAGTAATGAGGGCGCAGAATACCACCCTGAGGCACACCAGACACAGACCGCCTTCATCGCTTTAAGCTTTATATTATTTTGCTCCCGGGGTCTCTCCCGTGAAAAGGAACGCGTAATTTGGTTACACTTTGAGATGTCGACGCGACAATCAAATTATTCTCGGATGCTCGGTGCCGGTTCACCTTGTCAAAAGCCTCTGAGTGTTCGTCGGATGAAATTAATTAACGAATACCTTGTTATTTCAAATTTGTTTATTTGTACCCATGTAAACAATAATGAAGCTACAAGTAATTAACGTCTTAAGCTTTAATTTGTAATAATAAACGATTTAGGAAAGTAAATTGATATTTAATCACATAAAAAATGTAACGTTTTACAGTCTTAAGCTAAAACTTTATCTTTTCTACTTTAGTTGTACGAGCATTAATAAGCAAAACTTATTTACAAATCCTAATAGGTAAATATTAAAAGCCGAAAAATATTTGATTGAAGAAGGCGTTACTTCACGGAAATCCATCATTAAAATTATAGTGGACGTTACTTTACATTTCTGCCTGGAATTCATTGCCCACTACGTAGGACGTATCCCACGGCAACAAAAAGCAAATCAGGTTCGACCAAGGAACGCAGTTTTAATTTTTCTTTATTGTTTTAGTAAAAAACGCTTTTTGTTAGACATAGAAGTTGGATTTAGTTACTAGTTCCGAATACATTATAGGCTCAAAATAGTAATAACAGTCAGCTTTGAGCAATCTAAAAGTTATCGTTTGATGATAATTTATTATTTGCAATAAATAATCAATCAGATCAGAGAATTAAAAGTTTCATTCGTAAATTAAATGCTAATGGTAATGATTTAGCGTTTCAGTAGGTACTTGTGCCGTCTCCTTAAGAATTTAAAGCTCGGTCTTATAGAGTACAATTGCGTTGAAAATTGTTTATAATAATGCGTTGTCTATAATCAACTACTGTAATATGACCGCAGGTTCTACCTCCGAAATGTACTAACGAAGTTTTTAGAGTTTATTTACTAATTAGGAAAACTAACAGCTATAAGTTACAACATATAGTTATTAGAATAGAAATCACCAAGTCATTTATAAGTCTTCGCCGATATAGAACAGAATACAATCACTTGCATTATATGGTATTAGGTAAACATTATAATAAAGGAAGAAATTCAAGAATATTAACAGTCTATTACTATTTGCAATCGCCATCATTAAAGTTCCCGTACATTGTAATTACAACACAATCAGCTGGAGTTTTTGGCGCGATCTGTCATTTAGTGGATTTTATTCATAACTAGCTGTGCCCGCGATTCCGTCCACGTGGAACGTTATGTAAAAAACAGTGATTAATAAAGTCAACTGAATGTTTTTTTTTTCTCGAACTCACTACGCTATTGACCCGACAGGGTCTTCACAGCTTCACCGGACTACTAACGCTGGCACTTAAGGCACTCAACCGATTTTATTTTAGATAACATACACAAGGGCGCACGGCACCTCGACTTGGGCTGTTACCTGGAAAAAGTCGCGTCTGACCTAGCTAACTATTCTAAGCTATTCATACATATATTCATTTGTGCACCATACAATCGAAATTGCATGATTCACAAATGCATACGTGTATATCGGAGTGAAACGAACTAAACTATTCGATTCAGTTCGATGAGTGAAAAAACAAAACCCTCCCACTATGTGTATGTATGTGCACGTGTGTGAGAAGGATGATCTCATATGTGTGTATAAGTGATGTGGGTGAGTCACTGTATCGCGATAATAATATCTCGAGGGCTCCATCCGGGGACGACCTCGGATCGAGATATTACTGAGAGCCACGTAGTGTATGAGAACGAAAGAGAAATCCTTCCCTCGCGGCGGCGCGGGGGTCGGTTACGCGTGCGTGGGCGCAACACGCATTTGAAACGATCGAATTTAAATTTAATGAACGGCGTCGGCGCCGGAGTCTAAAAATTGACATAGCAAAAATTATTATTATTACTTGATTGTTTTAGGGGAAGATAGACGTAAATGCACGGATTTACTCTATCTTATTTGAGTTCTGAATCTCATTTGAATGTATTAATTCCATTTACTTATCTACTTTACTCTCGTACTAACGCCGTCGTCATTGAAAATAACTTTTGATAGAGTGGACCGATTGTAATGTAATAAAGACTACTCTCGAGGATATGCTGTATGATTTTATTTGTGTGGTTTTATTGTGAACCCAGTAATTTATCAGTGATGCGTGTTTATACAAACAGACAGACAGACAGACATTTCTAAAAATGATTGAAACGTATTTTATCACTTATTCCTAGACACGTGCAACGATTTTTTTCATAAAAATCAAAAAGTACAGACACGTTACATTTACATTCTTATTATATGTATAGATAGCTGTGCCCGCGACTCCGTCCGCGTGGAACCTATTGTAAAAAATAGTGACTAATAAAATCATATGAATGTATTAAGTCCATTTACTTATCTACTTTTCTCTTGTACTGCAGTCGCGTAATTTTAGCTATCTACCTTTGAAATTTCTGTCAAAATCGGACCAGCCGTTTTGGAAATTACCCGGAACAAACAGACAGACAAAAATTTTAAAAATTGCATTTTTGTTATCAGTAACGTGTATCATACATACCCGATCATTAAAAATTTGTTATTTTTATATTAAATACAGACAGTTCATTTTAATATATGTATAGATCATATATATTAATACGTGAAGCCTAAACTTTGTACCCCTTTTTAACGGAATTGGGCGAACGGATGACCTTGAAATTGGCATAGTTAAAGTTTATATGGAGGTAGAAAGCTATTTATTTTATATAAAATGCATTAGAAGTACATTAAATTAATTAAAATATGCATTACTCACACTACTGCTTCAATTTTACACAACATATATACACACATGTAAATAAAAAAGACATTTTGACATCTGTCAATAAAGGACTTCAAAAAAGGTTGTGAAGGAGGTTGCTATGCTCGACTGTATGTATTATTTTACTCCTATATATCCTATCATATATATTGGGTAACGTTCCAATTACCCTTTTTCATTTTACATTCAACAATGATATTATAACATAGAACTATTATTATAATAACTGAGTAACCATGATAAAAACCTTTGATTTTAGAAGTAAGTTGACAAAAGAACCCTAATAAAGCTCAAACTTTGAAAAATCAATGAACTATGGTCGAATGTCGACTACTGGGCGCCCACTAGTATATATAAATATATATAGCTCGGTTATTGTGCACAAGTAAAGCGGATGGGAAATAATACGGAGATGAATTCTGAGACACCATAATGCCATGACGCGAAATTATAAATTTATTTCCTGCCATAAACACCACACAAAGCGCGTAGACCAGTTGTCTTTTCTAAAAAGAATACAATCCCCGCCAAACTTTTTGACCATTCTCAATATAGACGTGCAGAACGATAATTTAAGTATAAATACGTATTATGTTATATGTATAACGTAAGACAACTTAAGGATAAATAAATAGATACCAATTTTAGGTTCCTATAATGTTTTAACTTTGGTTTGTGATAAAATCTCGACGATACTATACGCAAACCCGAACTTCGGCTGTAATCCAGAGCGGCCGAAAAGATTGGCGAGGACTGTAGTATTATACGAACAAAGTCGCGAGCACCAGATAGTCACAAAATTGATTATAATATATACATTATTGTTCTGATAAACTTCAGTGCAGAAATCACTTGTAACTTAATTAAAATACTTTATGAATGTTAACAAAGCTATTAATCTAAGTGGAGCTGTTGGCAACTGTACACGGATCCAACATCGCAAACCCCTCACACTTAACTGTTTATACCGGAGTTAGAGCTGAAGTAACAGACACTGATTAATGCGATTTTAATCCTTCCATAGAACCCCCAAATCCGACCCTGCATTAATCGCGCGATCCGTCCTCAAGAGGTTATATGTCCGGAAATCTACAAACAAATTTCGACACTAATACCCCAACTTTAAAGTCGCCAACTACATTGAAGGATCCCAAGGCAGTTACTGCGAAAGGATTCGCAATTTTTTAAGCAGACTTCAAAAGGCTTTAGGTCGCATTTTCGATTTTCAATGTGATACTGTCTAAATGAATTTCGACCTTAACGTTTCGGATTTAAAGCGTAACTTCTCTTAAGACAGTATTCTGGAATCAATAACCATCACAACCGGATCAGTCTGACAGAAGTCGTGCGTAAGCGAGACGGTGACACGGATTTTAGTGTAATAAAGAAGAAGATGGAATGATTTAATACACTTCGTTTTATAGTTTAGGGTTCTCGTATAGATGAGACCGGCACCTGATACAGTTTGATTACTCTTTTTTATATGTCACTAGCGGGCCGGGCGGACGTTGTCCTGCCTTGATAATAAAAAAAAAACAAAAATTCAACCACAGCGCCACCTACCGGGTCCAATTGTGAATCTAAACCATTCTCGGATCCACTGGAACACGCATACAAAATTTCATCAAAATCGGTCCAGCCGTTTAGGAGGAGTTCAGTGACATACACATGTACATAAGTAATTCATATATAAAGATTATAATAAAATGTTCTATTTATTAAGATATAAAAAAATGTTTTCTAATTATGACTGACTAGCTGTCACAGCGGACGTTGTCCTGCCCTCATAATAAAAAAAACCTTGAAGTTAGACATATTCTGTCGCTGACTTTTTCGTAGGCATTATCAAGCTCTACAAATTTTCACTAGAACTTAGAACTCAATCATATATCTCTCATCGTTAAGGCAGCGTTCGTAAGAAACGTTTTCGTTAGTCGGACAAAAAAACGGTACCACAAAAAAATCTTTTTATTTTTCGAGTTGATATATAGCCCATGACACTCACAAATAACGTGGCTTGCTATTGGTAAAATAATTTTTAAAATCGATTTAGTAGGGCCAGAGATTACCCTCTATAACGTCACAAACTCACAAACTTTTCCTCTTTATAATATTAGTATAAATAGGTCAACTCCAGTAAGGTTGAATCATTCGAGTACCTTAATTTTAAATTTTATTATCTATCATGATCCTTATTAAGTTAGAAAATAAAAATAAAAATTCAAGGAGGCTGCAAAAATTAGAACGGAAAAAGTACGATGAAAAATATAGTGATGATGATGAAGAAGAGGATAATAATAATAATCCCAGTGCTGGTTCAAAGATCTAACTAATCCCAAGGCAAGATACGGCCATGGACAGGAACATCAGTTCACTACGTATTAGCCAATTTAAACCGAGAATTTCACCTAAAATACTACTTACTATATAAAGGAGAAAAAATTGAGCCGTCACGGGACGTCTGGCAGATGTGAAACATCGAAGTTGTTTTTTATAAGTTATATACATAAAATAACAGATCACGACAGGAATCAGCTATGGCATAATGAAAAGATAAAGCATTACAAATTTGTTCCAAAAAATAATAACTGTTTATTTATTTTATTACATATATATTCATATTTAAATACAAAAACTAGGCGCAGGCGAAGTGTGTTTGGTGGCATTTATCAAAGGGCGCTAGGTCGTCGGCGCGTGCCGCGTAACACTACTATAACGAGTGGCCAACAAAACAATTTGAATCTAATGTTTTTTTTTTATGTCATAACTGGCAAACGAACTTGTGGGTCACCTAATGTTAAGTGATCACCACCGTCCATAGACACTAACATACCAGGGGAGTCGAAAGTGAGTTGCCAGCCTGTGTTTGGGGGAAAGGGAAGAGGAGAGGGGAAAGGCAGTGGGCCTTTGGCGCTCTCACTGACCGAACGAAACGCAACAATGCAAGCACTGTTACTTCACGTCGGTTTCCTATGAGAGGGTGGTACTACCCTAGACGAGCCGACCCATTCATGCTGAAACCAATAATAGCTTCAGCGTGGCTCTACCACTCTTCTTGTTTATACAGATAGGGTTGCAAATGTTTTTGAGTATTTCGTTAAACAGTTCACAGACGTTAGTTCGTGTTTTGCGTCTCGCCACGGCGCGTCTCGCCAAACCAAAATCAGGTTTACCCGCGTGTATAGATGTTTCACATCAAAAACTTGATTTTTTGTTCATTATAGATAAACTCAAAAAAACTCAACCGATTTTAAATGTTCTTTCACCTACAAAAAGTTACATTATCAGCAAACAAGTCGTATTTTATTTATGAAATCTACACTTACGCGAGCAAAATCTAGTAAATATATATTTTACCCAGTTACAGGGGTATTATAATTGAATTGCTTAGATCCAGGATTCCTCAGGACGTTTTCCTTCACCGTCAGCCAATAGGTCACATCGGGTATCTAACTTATGAATACCAAATCAAAATTTTGTTGCTCAAAGACACATTTTTAATTGTTACTTGAGAAAAGGCTCTGTATACCAGGAATAAACAGCTAGCTAGCACCATTTGGTCGACGTGTTGGTAAATCGAAAAGGGGAATTTAAATACACCGGCTTTATTATAGGCGCTTCGTTCGCAGCAACCACAAACTTTTATATCATATTCTCCAATCATACAACTAGAAATAACTTCGTAGATGTAACTCGAACTGGCATATTAAAAGAAGATGAGCTATTACACTTGTGAGTATTTCCGAAGCCGTTTACAAAATACAACAGCGATTATTAAATGCGTGTGGAATCTATGGACCCTCGGTCGGAACGAAGTTCCAGTCGCTTTTTGTTAGACGTTTGCTAAACAGTCATTATAATTTATACTATAAAATATCAACTTCGTAATGTTAATTTGAAAAAATTACGATAAAATATATTTATCACTACATACCATAAAACAAAGTCATTTGCCAGGGCTGTCAGTCTGTTCGCGATAAACTCAAAAACTGCGGCGGAACTTCATGCGGTTTTCACCAGTAGGTAAAGTGATCCATGAGTAAGGTTTAGTTTTATAACTTGTCAAGGTTTTTTTTTATTATCAGGGCGGGACAACGTCCGCCGGGCCGGATAGTCTTCAATAAAATATAAATAAAAGTTTAAATAGATTGAAGCGTGAGGGAGTGCTGTGTGCGGTAATGTATTTGGCGATTTGTACTCGGCTGTAACTATAGCAAGAAGTGTTGGAAAAAAGTGTTTTACACTCTGCTAAAAAAATAACAATAAACATTTATTTGACTAATAAAAATTTGCACAGATATATCCTTGATTCCATGTTCAAAAAAACAATAGCAAAAATAGTATGTACCATCTCGCTCTAATATAATAAAACTACGCGCTGTCCTTTTTGCCGGCGGAAATGAGACTTCAAAGATGGCTGCGGCCGGAAGTGGGAGGAGCGTTTTGATTTATAGTTGGGGAGAAATAGAAAGATAGATAGTCGTGTAATATGGTATAGCTCCTCTATTAACTCGTACTTTTAGACGCTGTCAATGACAGAAACCCTAAAAGTGACGATACTAGTCATTCGGTATTTTTATCTCTGATTACATAAGCACGTAATCTTCTTGTTTTTTCTATACGTCATCATATCAAAGGCCGATATGTCGTCTCTTTCCGAAATTACTGGTTTTTCCTAGGTTTCAACAAAGTTTTTGGGTAAACCCCGAAATAAATTCAATTGTCGGGCCATATCATTTAAATATATTATTATTATTTGGACTTTGACTAAAACTTTAAGCCAGACTTGACGATTGAGTAGTCAAATCTATAGGAGCGTCGGAACTTCAAGCTTTGACTATAACATATCCATAAAATAAGTATGCGAAGTAATGTCTGTACTTTTCAGATTCATGTGACAAATATTATTGCAAATGACTAAGGATTGACAATGAAATATATTTAAATTGCGATCAATTTTAATTATTTTTATTTATTAGACACTTGATTTTTTTTATCTAAAAAGAGAATAAACATGATATCTTAATGTATACATATAATAAAAATGTAAATCGAATGTATCTGTACTCTTAGATTTTTGTGAAAAAAAATGTTATTTGTCTATCTGTCTGTCTCTCTGTCTGTCTGTTTGTATGAACACGTATTACTGCTAAATATACTGCGTTCGTGATAAAACCTATTTTCGAGTGACATTTAGGTTTTGTTTCTTTATAATCGATTCAGACTATCAAAAATTATTGTACTTTTAATGACGACGCGACTTAAGTACGAGAGAAAATTAGATGATTTTATTACTCACTGATTTTTTACATTACTATCCACGCGGACGGAGCCGCGGTCACAGCTAGTAGCATATAATTATAGGTAGAGCAATAAAACAAATGGAAAGAGGAGTCGCAGACAAAAACACAACAATAAAATGTCTTTATGTCGCAGCTATTACTATAAGCCCCACGATATAACCTACGAATTCTGTATCACAAAGTGTGGATAAAATCGGTTTGTCCGTTTGGTTGAATCATTGGATATATATTTTTTTATATCATAAGAGGCAACCGAACAGGTGGGACACCTGATGTTAAGTGATCACCACCGTCCATAGACACTTGCAACACCAGAAGAGTCGCAAGTGTTTTTTTTTTTTCTCGAACTGACTACGCTATTGGCCTTTTTGGAGGCCTCTACAGCTTCACCGGACTACTAAGGCGAGCGCTTAAGGCACTCAGCCGATTTTATTCTGGTAACTAGCTCAAGGGTGCACGGCACACCTCGGCTTGGCCGTTACCTGTTGCATGCAATTCGCGATCTATCTTAGCTAACCTAAGTTAAGCTAAACTATTCATACAGATATGAGTTATTGAAACATGCATGTGTACCAGGCATGCGTGTCTCAATAACTCTTATGTGTATTTTTGTGTCGGAAAATTTTTTGAACTATTTCAGTTCGATACGGGTAAAAACAAAAAGAAAAAACCCATCCACTTTTTATGTGTAAGCGTGTGAGCGTGCACGTGTGTGGAGGTGATATGTGTAGTGTTGTTGCAGTGATGTATTGGTGGGTGAGTTCACTGTATCGCGCGAGCAGCGTACTCAAGGGCTCCACTCCGAGGGATCGGACCTAGGCTTGAGCCGCTGCCGAGGGGGGCCTAATCAAGTGTGCGGGAGCGAAGTTTACCCCCAGACCACGGCGGCGTGATCTGTGGTTACGCGGGCGTGGGCGTGAACACGCTCTGTTTTGAGAGACAGGCTGGTACTGATCGTTCGCTGCCGTTATTTTGTCGGGAGGATCGGTGAAAATGTTTCGCGGACGTCTTTTGTATCGCGCGGCGTTCGGTACGGTTTCGTAATCCGTGGCGGATACCACTAACGGACTGGGATGATTCGCGGCTTTTTCAAAGTAGCTAGTAGTGAGTGATTTTACATACGTCCAGATCGAGGGCATCTCCAGGTCCCTGTGGAGATCCTCGTTCCGGGCGTACCACGGGGCGCCGGTCGCCTTACGTAAAAAGCGGTTCTGTATTATTTGTATTCTATTGAAGCTATACGGTGACATATGTGCGAAAACGGGACAGCTATATGTCAGAACGGGTCGGATGCAAGTTTTATACAACGTGAGCTTGTGTCTGAGGGACATCTTGCTCTTGTGAACGAGTCGCAAGTGCGTTGTCACCCTGTGTTTATAGGGGAGTGGGGAAGGAGGGAGGGGGAGACGAGATGGGTTATCCGGCGCTCTCACTGACCGAACGAAACGCAAGCACTGTTACTTCACGTCGGTTTTCTATGAGAGGGTGGTACTACCCCGAGCGAGCCGACCCATTCGTGCTGAAATCAGTAATAGCTTCAGCGTGGCTCTACCACCATAATATTCTCTCTGTTTTATTACGACAAATAATTATAGTACTGATTTCGAATTACAATTATTTTATTTTAATAACTATCTGTGCCCGTGACTGCTTGATTAGTAAAATGACCTGAATGTATTAAGTTAATTTACATTTCTCTCGTACTTAAGTCACGTCGTCATTCAAAGCACAATAGCTTTTGTCAGAATGGACCGATTTTAATGAAACAAAGGCTCAATGTTACCCGAGTATATGCTTTATGATTTTCCTAGTGAGTATTTTCCGTGGACGTAGCACTTTAGCAGTGATGCGTGTCCAAATATACAGATAGACAGACATTCTTAAAAATGATTGAAATGTATTTTATTACTATTCCTGGACGCCTGCAATAGTTTTTTTCATAGAAATCTAAAAATTACATACACGTTTTTTTTTTCTTTATTTTTGCAACAAATCTTTTAGATTATTACTGCCATTGTCGAGTAGTCAATAGTATTACAAGTTCTTCTTCCATTCCATTTTTGGCAACCAGTCTTCTAGTAGACTATTACTGCCATTGTCAAGTGAGTAGGTATCGATAAAGTTTCTTGATATAATTTCAATGAACTAACAAGATGGTGGCCATGTTATTAGAACTTTCCATGGAGTTTTTGTGGCATTTCAGAATTCATGGTCCGTGGTATTATTTTCCATTCACTTCACTTATGCACAATAAATAAACTATATTACATAAAACACCACCAATTTAACACAATATAGAGTCAAGTAACACAAGATTATAAATAAAATCCACTACATGACAGACCAAGATCCCGCCAAAAACTCTTCATACACGTTAGATTTATATTCTGGTTATACTTAGTCTGGCCATAAATACTGTTACAATTAAAAATAAACAAAACATTACATTTGAATTTGGAATCCGTCATTTTTATATGATTATTCATTGAGTTTTCTCATTTTGGCGCCAATACATTGTACAATATTTTGCGATATTAAAATGGAGTGGGGTGATAAAGAGAACCGAATCGCTGTGATTGCATTACACAAAGTAGGTATGGAGTCAAATGCAATATTCAAAACTCTCCATACGCTTGGTATTAATAGAATGTTGTGTACTGGCTATTAATAGCTACGATGAGACCTCCGCTATTTGTGATAGAAAAAGGTGGTCAAAGCAGTTAGGGAAATAATTCGAAGAAATCCTGTCTGAAAGCAAAAGATTTTATATCGGGAGATTTACATTTTACAAGATAACTTAGGACTTGCAGCCTATAAGAGACCTACTGGTCATTCCTTAACTGATAATTTAAAAAAGAATAGGTTGGTAAAATCGAAACAACTACTGTAGCGGTACGCAAAGTGAGGTCACAGAAAAATTTTGTTTACGAATGAGAATTTTTTTACAATTGAGCAACATTTTAACAAACAAAATGACCGTATTTATACTCAAAGCTCTAAGGAAGCTTCCCAATTAGTCGACAGAGTGCAATGTAGGCACTATCCGACTTCAGTGATGGTTTGGTGGGGTATTAGCTATAAAGGAATGACTGAGCCATACTTTTGTGAGAATGGTTTCAAAACATCGGCACAAGTGTATCAAGATACCATTCTTGAGATGGTTGTGAAGCTCCTTAACAACACCATGTTCAATAACCAAGAATGGTCCTTCCAGCAAGACATGGCGCCGGGTCATAAATCTCGGTTTACGCAGTCTTGGGTGGAAACGAACGTTTCGGACTTTATCACAGCTGAAGACTGGCCGTCGTCTAGTCCCGATCTTAATCCGTTGGATTATGATTTATGGTCTGTTTTAGAGAGTACGACTTGCTCTAAACGCCATGATAATTTGGAGTCCCTAAAACAATCCGTACAATTGGCAGTGAAGAATTTTCCCATGGAAAGAGGGCGTGCTTCTATTGATAACTGGTCTCAACGTTTAAACTGTATTGTAGCCAATGGAGGCCACTTCGAATAAGCTTTTTATATTTGAAATTGTTTTATATTTATGTATTAAACTAACACACTGTAAAAGTGATGAATGTTATTTGCAATAGAAAATATTTTTTTTCTTTGTTTCAGTATTTATGGCAAGACTAGGTATGTATAGATATCGATTTTATTAACATACAAACTCACACAAGCTTGTTTTGGTAAAACAATTTCTGGAAATGAAAGAACAGTTAGTTAAATTACATTGTAATGTAATTCAGCTTACTCGCCGACTTCCAATTTTTATACAATTACTCTACTCCTGTAAGAGGTAGCGTGACCATAATATTTTATTGAATACAAATAACTGAACAAATCCGAATGCTAACGCAAGTATATAAATGTACGTGAAGTTTAGCAGTAAAAGGTGCTCGTTCGACGTCGGGTGAGGCAATAAAATCAAATGGAAGCCTTCCGCCCCGAGCCTCCCTATGGGCGGAATGAGGGGTGGCGTAGGGCGGGCGCCGCAACTGAGTACGTCGTGTGACATTTTTATTTGAGATGAAAAATATTGGGTCGTTCGGTTAGATATTGGTTGGTTATATATTACTTATTGTATTATAATATGGATGCTAGGAATTTATGATTAAATTCTATTGATGGTTTGAAAGAAAGAAAGAAAAAGAAGTAGGTGTATACTTATCACCACGGGATAGAAGTGAATACTTATAAATTAAAATGTGTGAATGAATATTGTTTAATTATTTAAATGCCCATAATATATATTATTGATATGCACATAAATAATGTAACAAAAAACATAAATTATGTTATTTTATTATTATAATATGTAGTAATAAGAGGCGAATTGTTACAAATACACGCGTATTGGAATTTTGTACATAAATATTGATAAAATTGATTACGTACCAATCCTGTATGAAGAGCCTTGTATTATATAAAATAGGGTTATATAAAAAAGTGGATGTGTGCTTATGACCTCAACATAAAAATGAAAAATTCCAAGGCTTAATGTCGAGTGGAGCCGAATCGATCCGATTCTGCATCACCGACCCGAGCGTGACGGTTCTCTTTCGATCACTGTTCAGTGCGTCTAAATAAGTTCTTATTTCAACCCTATCCGTCTTCACAATTTTTTTATTTGATTCATTTTTATATATATACTTAATATATTTCTATAATGTAATATAACATACTAGCGATCCCGGCGGACGTCGTGCCGCACTGGTAATAAAAAATATATATCTAAACATCATGAATCACTTTATTTACTGGTAAAAACTGCATAAAAATCCGTTCAGCCATTATTAAGTTTATCGCGACCATACAAACAGACAAACAGACGTGGCAGAGGACTTTGTTTTAAAATATATAGTGATAATCACAAGCAATACAGGTACCACAAAACAAGGAGAGGTGATGTCAGACAGGCGGGCGATCGTAAAAATTTAGCCAAATTACATATCACAACATGACAATCATATGATATAAGATGAATATCCTTGTATTATAAAACAAAGTTCTCTGCGACGTCTGTCTGTCTGTTCGCTATAAACACAAAACGTACTTAACGGATTTTCCTGCGGTATTCACCACAGGTAGGTATGTATAATTTATCATGTAAAATATAATGTATTTTGTTTCAGCCGTGCAAAACGAACGTCAGCCACGTAACACGGCCACGATTAGACCAGAAGCACTGCGGGAAATGGATCAAGAGAGAGTCCTTAGAGAAGCCGCCGTCGCTGTCGGAGTGTTTGGGTATGTTTGCTATTTCGAATACGTATGGATCTACATAAAGAAATCCATTTACCCTTTAACATAAAAATAATAGTGATGGAATAATGACGATAAAAAAGTTAGCTAATCTAAAGAAAATAATAGGACCTAAAGGGTTTTACTAGTGCTAAATCATCAACATCAGCCTGTAAGAGACCCACTGCAGGGCCATAAGCCTCTTCCCGAAGGAAGGTATGGGCGTAATCACCACGGCAGCCCACGACGTATTGGCGATTTCAAACTCTGAGAAATCTACAGTTCTATATTCTCCCACATACAGTAATCCAACAAGAACATTTCTCAGGTTCAGGTTTCCTCACGATGTTTTCCTTCACCGTCAGCCGATAGTGTTACCAATTTAAATTAGAGAATTACGCGAATTCTGAAAAATTCGTTCGTACATTTTTTTTTATTGTAGCACGGCAAAATTACTGCACTGTGCCTAATGGTAAGCACAGTACAATCCAAAAACAATAACGTCCACCGAATGACACACTATCCATCGCCGGTCGCCGCTGTCATGCCGGCCAGCGAAGAGCTGGATATGCACAGGCTGATCCCGGAACGCGACCCGCAGAAGCGCAGTCGGGCTGTAAAACCCTACCACCCCGAAATTTCGAGTACAACGGTACCCGGTACAACGGCTTCGAACCTGCGGACATCGGAATGATATTCACCGGTCAACCACTAGACCACGACATTAGTGCTAAATGAATGTCACAATAGCTCTTAATATTTGCAAATAATTTAACTAAATAATTCACAAACAAACGGAACGGAACGAATGCCATAAACGGTCTTTGTAAAACGAGACAAAAAGTAGTCTTATTTCATAGAAACAAAGAGAAATTAGGAAAGCTTATGACTGCGAAAGAAATTTCAGTATGCACAAAGGCTCCCGGTACTCGAGTGTATTTTCCACTCGGAAAGCCACGACGGTTATACTATAAAATGTACTCACCGAGTGCGGTGTGATACTCCGTCGCTTTACGCGAGATAAGTCAAAACATTTCACTCACCGAGATAGACATACTATATCATTTTGTCTATATATTGAACAAAATACCTTTTAAAGCTTTCATTGTATTCTGAGCACTTTTAGACCCATTTAACGAGAAACTCCTTAAAACTACGAAATTCCTTCACTTTTCTTATTTTACCTTGTTGTCCAAACAATTATATACATAATGTATACACTTTATACAAATGTATATTATAAATCGTTGCAAACATATATTATACTAGCCTCTGCCCGCGACATCGTCCGCGTGTAATAGTAAGTTTGAGCTAACGTAACGGAAGCTCTCAAGAAGAAAAAATACAGTAGTCCGGTGAAGCTGTTAAGACCTTGCTTGGTCAATAGCGTAGTCAGTTCGAAATAAAAAAAAAATACTCCAATTTTGAAGCATTCTTCATTGGTGTTCCGCTCCTTTGGGTCTTAGCGTGATGATATAGAGCCTATAACCTTCCCCGATAAATGAGCTATATAACACTGAAAGAATTTTTAAAACCATACCAATAATTCCTAAGATTACCCCCTACAACGTCACAAACTCACAAACTTTACCTCTTTATAGTATTAGTATAGAAGTATAAATTATCAAGGACGTATAATGAGGGCAGAGTCGAGATATTACAGTCCTGATATTTACTCTATTAAGAACGTTATGAATTGCCCGGAAAATTCGATAGCGGGATCGAGTTAACAGATTATCTATATGTTCGGTTGAGCGATGGAGTCTTTCCACATCGTAGGTTGATTGTCCAACGGCTGTGAGCAAGCAGCCGGCCCTGACGCGGTCATTCGTTACCTTTGATCGAGGTCCCACAGACTTGATTCGCTCGTCGCTTGACGTCAGCTTCACCCACTCTACTTATCTATTGATAGACTTCTTTATTTTCTGTATAAATAAAATTTTATTGTCATATTTATATAAGCCTATGTTATAGCCCGATAAGAAATACGTATGCGAGTTATTGAGATTACATGCTTGCATATTCTATACTAATATTATAAAGCTTTGTTTGTTTGGTTGAACGCGCTAATCTCAGAAACTGCTGGTCCAATTTGAAATATTCTTTCAGTGTTAGATAGCTCATTTATCGAGGAAGGCTATAGGCTATATATTATTACGCTAAAATAAATATGAGCGGAGTACCAATAAAGAATGTTTCAAAATCGTTTTTTTTTCTTCTCGAGAGCTTTCACTGCATGTGAGCAAAGTAACTATTCCACGCGGACGAAGTCGCGGGAACAGCTAGTGTATGAATATGTAGCTTTACTTAAAAAAAAATGTTAGCGCAGTTAGGTCGTGATTTGCGTAATCCAGACAACAACAGAAGCCGAAGTGTGCCGTGCACCTTTGAGCTAGTTGTATAAATAAAATTGGCTGAGTGCCTTAAGCGCTCGCGTTAGTAGTCCGGTACAGCTATTAAGGTCTTGCTAAGTCAATAGCGTAATTAGTTAGAGAAACATTTTTTATATAAGCGCATCACTTCAGTACGGCTGCAGCGATTCGATTGATTCTTTCTTAAGTGTATAAAAATATTGCTCAGAAAATCAATAGATATGATAATCAGCGAAATGTTAATAATTTCAATTTATAATTTATGATATTTACATTACATTACATTCAAACTATAAATGATTCAAAAAATCGCAAACGACATAGCTTTTCAATTGTTTTGAGTTTTAACTTCTATCGACAGTCGTTATGACTGCCTCGATTTTTTTTTGGTATTACTACAAAGGTACTCTGGTCTTTATCTAAAAAAATATCATTATAACTTCATTTAATATAAACTTACTGAAGTTTTAAGAAATTACAATGTTATAACCACTGCAAGACTATAAATATTTTGGAAGTAAAGTATACTTTGGTTTGGCTTTCAATATTTTTATGTTTTTCTTCTGTATATAAAGATATTAGAATAATACACAATGCAGACGAAGTCGCGAGCGTCAGCGAGTACAATAATAAGATTTCAGAAAATTTATTTTTACGACAAGTGGCGCCATCTCTGTTTTCATTACAGAAACACGTTCACGTCCTTCACGCTTTCGACTGTTATGAAAAAGCTATCACAATATTAGCTCGTTTTTATTCACCCTAAGTAATAATTCGCAGCAAACGGCTAAAATATTACATTACCATAATATTATACACAAATACAGACTTTATTATGCGGTGTCGAACACCGATCTGCACTATTCCGATTAGATATTTTGTCAAACACTCGGGCCTTATAACCATAGTTCTTTTATTAGTATGGGTCGTAAAATTATGATGAAAAGTTATGAGAAAAATATATAAAATACTAATATTGAATACGGAATAAACCTTTTTTCCAAATGAAACTTTTTTAGATACAATACAGAGAAAATTGATCACGACTGAATTATCATATATGTAAATAATATTAAAGCTTTTGTCTGTTCAGTCTAATCTCTCGGACACGATTAAGTCAATTTGAATGAGACTTTTGATAATATATAGATAACTTTTTACAGTATTAGCCAGGCTACATATTATTAAGTAGTTCGTAATTTAGTTGTAACATTTATACACATCTATATATAATAAGAATGTATCTATCTATCTATGAAATGTAACGTGTCTGTACGTTTCGATTATCGAGAAAAAAGTTGTTGCAGGTGTCTAGGAATAAGTAATAGAATACATTTCAATCATTTTTAGAAATGTCTGTCTGTCTGTAAATCGTAAAGCATATCCTCGTGAGTAACTTAGTCTTTGTTATATTAAAATCGGTCCACTCTATCAAAAGTTATTGTAGTTTTAATGACGACGCGGCGTAAGTACGAGATAAAAGTAGACAAATAAATGGACTTAATACATTCAGATGGATGTATGGATCCTCATCCTCTGAGATGGCTCCGCTAAATACCTACTGGATGCCCTAAATAGGTTGCAGAGAAGAGCTGTCCGCATTGTTAATGATGCAGACATTACAGAGCTCATAGAGCCGCTTCAGTTGCGCAGAAACATTGCCTGTTCTACCGTCTGTATCATGGCGAGTGTTCTGAAGACTTATTCAAATTAATTCTTTCCTCTCCTTTTCACAACCGAACCACGCGCGCTGGTCTTCGGAGCCACAGTTTTACGGTAACGGGGCACAATCTGGGCACGAACTAAAAAGTTCGCTACATCTTATTTTTGCCGTACCGTGAAGCTGTGGAACAATCTCCCGGCTAATGTGTTCCCTCCTTCCTATAAAAAAGGGGTCCTTCAAACGTAACGTGAAGAGACATTTATGCAGGCCGGCATGACAGCGACGACCGCCGTATCTCTCGGTGGTCGCCGTTGTTTTTGGATTGTACTGTGCTTACCATCAGGCACAGTGCAGTCACTTTGCCGTGTTACAATAAAAAAAAAAGATGTCTTTATTAATCACTGTTTTTTACATAAGCTTCCACGCAGACGAAGTCGAGGAGACAGCCAGTGTATTAATAATTCTACCAATGAGAAATAAACGATAGGTATACTAAGATATCTCCATAATAATACACTTTTATGTAACATGCACGCATGTTACATGCACGCAACACGCATTTTCTATAGAATAATTATTTAGGACTCTATTTTATTTCACATCTATATAGGTATTTATATATAAAATAATAACAGACTAACTAACGGCAAATAACAGTGTTTGAGATTCCGAAAATCCTTAAGGCCTTACTTCTAATTTAAAAGAAACTGGCATGTAAATTTTCACCCGCTCGCTATATTCAGAGTGGCCAAAAACTTTGACGCGGACTATACCTATGTTTGGAAAAATATGTATAATGAAAATATAATCAAGATTCCTGCCGATTATTCTCGATGAGTGGTTTTCCAAGCCGCCGGTAGTATTGACGTCCATTCATCCATTCTCATGGCCTACATTTAATAAAGTATTTTTTATTATATCTTTTGATTACAGGCCTCCAGTGTCACTAGCTATGGCATTATCACCTGCACGGTATCCTCTATTGTCTCCTCAGTATGCGCCACCTCCACAGCCTCCAGCGCAGCCGGATTCCTCACGAGATAACGACGAGCGCCGACACAGTGATAGCGATGGTACGACCATTTTAACAACTTAATCCTAAATACTTGACCGAGTCATCGAAACATAATTATCACTTCTTCTTACGCTTATCTCACTCAATCAGGGTCGGCACAACATGTTTTCTTTTTCCACTCTCCCCTATCAGATGTCATCTCAGTATTCATGCCTTTTATACACATCATTTTTCAAACAATCCATCCATACCTTTTTCTGTCTTCCTTTACTCCTATATCCGTCCACCTTCATAATGAATACATTTCTAGTTACCTGACTTTTATCTCGTCTCATATTATTCTAACCTATTACCCCTCAACTTCTCTGTCATTAGTGCTATTTTCAAACTTTATCTACCATACTCATTCTTAATAATATCCATTTTAGTTTCACCACCTGTAATCTTTTCTCTTCCGTCTCGTTCGTAGCTCAGCGCTAGGATCTATATAATACGAACGATCCTCTTTTAGTGTTATACACCTTCCCCTTGAGTTATCATCACATCAACCTGTAAGAGACACACTGCAGAGAAATAGGCCGCTTACTGAAAAATGGTATGGGTATAACCACTACGCTAGCCTAGGAAGTAATGACGATTTGAAACTCCAAGAAATCCACAGTTATATAGTTTTCCAAAATATGGTGCTACTACAAGAACATTTCTCAGGTTCAGGTTTCCTCGCGATGTTTTCCTTCACCGTCATCTGATAGTGTTACCAAGTGAAATTAGTAAATGAAATGAGAAAAAATTCTTTGGTAGATGCAGTGGTTTTTATATGCAGGTATCGACTTGATCGAATGTTACTTTGAAATTCCATCTAGAATTTAGTTTGGTCGCAATCTCACCTGATGTTAAATATAGTTTCATATGTAGTCTGCAGATTATATAGATAAGTTTAGCGAGTAGCGCAAGTTTTAAGCATGCGTCTACTACCTAAATTCCATCCCAGGTTCCAGTAGCTCTTGAAATCAACATTTCATACCCTACAGCTTTGCTTCGTAGGGTATAATGACTTTTAGCTTATTCAGTCAAATACTCAAGCTTTACGTTATTTGAAAGAGATGCCTTAGAGCTTTGAAGGTGATAAGCTGGTAGAGCGTTTTAGTACCCGTTTGGCTATTTACCATTACCAAGTGAAAGTCTGTCGCCAAACATCTGTATATATATTCAAGCACCTGCGCTTAAAAGCCATTCCTCTAGAGTTTTGTGGTAGAGCCACGCTGAAGCTACTATTGGTTTCAGCATGAATGGGTCGGCTCGCGCGGGTTACTACCACCCGACCCACATAAAACCGACGTGAAGTAACAGTGCTTGTATTGTTGCGTTTCGTTCGGTCAGTGAGAGCGCCGGAGGCCCACCTCCCCTCTCGTCTCGTCTCCCCCTTCCCCTCTTCCCCCAAACACAGGCTGACAACGCACGTTTGACTCCCTTAGTGTTGCTAGCATCTATGGATGGTAGTGATCACTTAACATCAGGTGACCCAGTTGTTTGTTTGCCTCCTGTGATATATAAAAATAGACTAACGTCGTTAGAGTTGTCAGATAGATTTAGTGAGATTGTGGTCAACTGCTAAACCTTATCATCATCTGTGTATACTTACTCCTTAAGTAGAATCAGCATAACTTGGTCTCTTCTTCCAGTTTTCTCTATCAGCTGTCAATTCAGCATTTGCAGCTTCTATAAACATATAATTTTTCAGACAATCTATTTCTACCTTTTTCTGTCTTTTGATTCTATGGCGAGAAATACTGGAGAATGTTGGTTTGAAAATTAGTAGAACAAAACCTGAACATTTGTTTTGCGACTTCGGTGGTACATCTAGTTTTTCTCCTATAGCCTTAAATGGTGTATCCTTACCAGCTTGCTCTAATTTTCGGTATCTCAGTTCATTGATACAAAGCGACGGTGGAAGGACGTGAGGAATAGAATAAACGCAGGATGGATGAAATTGCGAAATGTGTTTGGGGTAGCTTGTGACCCACGAATGCCTTTGAAACTCAAGGAGAAGGTTTATAAAACTATGATAAGACCAGTCATGCTGTATGCATCTTAGTGCTGGGTTACGGAAGAGACGGATGAGAGAAAATTACATGTGGCAAAGATGGGAATGTTAAGGTGGATGTGTGATGTGACTAGAATGGATAAAATTAAGAATGAGTATATCAGAGGAAGTTTGAAAATAGCACCAATGACAGATAAGTTGAGGAGTAATAGGTTAGCATGGTACGGGCATGTCATGAGGAGAGATGAATACTATGTAACCAGAAAAGTGTTGAGTATGTTTGAGGACGGATATACGAGTAGAGGAAGACCGAAAAAGGTATGGATGGACTGCGTGAAAAATTATATGTGCGTGAAACGTGTGAATACTGAGATAACTTTTGACAGGAGAGAGTGGAAATAGAAAACATGTTGTGCCGACCGTACTTAGGTGGGATAAGCTGCTGCTGACATACCCATATCATGATAGCATATAAAATACAAAAAAGAAGGAATAAGAATAAGAGCAAAATATAAAAGTACTAATTGACTTACAGACGACAGCATCGATGTCACTAACGAGGAAGATTCCACGTCATATTCACCACCAGCTGTGATCAACTACCCGCAGAATTGTGCCCCGTACAGGTACGAATATCTACACATTTCTATTTCTTTCTTTCTTTCTCTTTAATTTATAAACATTTACATTTATTAAATACAAAAAATTCAAAATCATATAACATAGCGACGCATCTCGTGGCGACGGGTCGCCACTCCAATAGTCAGTCTGACTCATCGCTATAGATGTTTCACATCAAAATACCTTCCATCGGCGAGTTAAAGACGCGTCAAAAACTTACCAGCCGTTTCGGAAATCAGCTCGGACGAACAATAGATACTTTGATCTTATTTATATCTTATTTATATATATTTATCACGCTTATATACATTTACAAATAAGCCGTCACGGGACGCCTGGCAGATGTGAAACGCATGTGTATCGTAGTAAACAACACTGTATACACTATAGGGATGCGAGCTTGCGCATGGCATTGCGTCGCCACGTCTCGCCACGCCAACAATCAGGTTTACCCTATTGATGTTTCACATCAACAACAAAAAAACACAACTCGGGTTACTCGTTAATAATGTGGCTTTGTATATTTGAAATAATTTTTAATCTTCTTCTTCTTACCCTTATCCCAAATAAGTAGGGTCGGTACAACATGTTTGTCATGTTGTGGTATATGATTTGGCTTAATTTTTACGATCGGCCGCCTGCCTGACATCAACCCTCCTTGGGATTATTTTGTTTTACCACTATATTTATGATTATTATTATATAGTTACAAAGTCTGATGGGCTCTTTTAGGCTTACAATTTTTCGTTCCGGTTTAAAACGAAGTTCTTCAAGATTATGGTTTGCTTGCTATATTGCCATTTTTATGTAACAGAAAACTAGCCAACTTTAGACTATTCCTGAGGACTGCATTTTCGGGTTTTATTACAGGATTAATGGTTTCATATATAGATATAATTAGATATAATAAACCGTTATAAAAATATGAAAACTATAATAGTAAAAAAAAAATTGAAATAATTTTTAATATCGGTGATATATTTTTAAAACTTAATGAAACTTTTAGTGTGGAATAACCAGCGGGATTTAACAGTTTGTAATTTCCTCCATTGAATTAGAATTGTTACGTAAATAAGTTTCTATTCTGGAAAGTTTATACATAATTGTCAATATATTTCGGCTTATAATCTTACGTTAATCAACCATATTAAATGTATTATTATTTATTTTATTTTTTTATGTCATAGGTGGCAAACGAACAGGTGAATCACCTGATATTAAGTGATCACCACCGTCCATGGACACTAACAACACCAGAGGAGTCGCAAATGCGCTGCCACCCTTGGGCGGAAGAGTTAGGGGAGGGAGAGGAGAGGGGACAGGAGGTGGGCCTTCGGCGCTCTCACTGACCGAACGAAACGCAACAATGCAAGCACTGTTACTTCACGTCGGTTTTCTATGATAGGGTAGTACCGTGGGCGAGCCGACCCATTCATGCTGAAACCAGTAATAGTTTATTGTATCATTCTGTGTCATACTTACTCATTCTAATGACGGTGTAAGCTAACTAGCTGTTGTCCAGTCGCTTTGGTATATATATGTTTGAATAATAGCTTGATTTAGTAAAACTATAACAAGGACATTATTGTTGTGTCGTGTAGTAGTCGTGGTGGGTCTAGTATTGACCGGTGGATGTCTGCAGGTTCGAATCCTGGCATGTAGGAATTTTTCGGAATTCGCGTACATTTACCAATTTAAATTAGTAACACTATCGGCTGACGGTGAATGTAAACATCGTGAGGAAATCTAAACCTGAGAAATGTTCTTGTAGTACTATTGTATGTGGGAGAATATAGAACTGTTGATTTCTCAGAGTTTGAAATCGCCAATACGTCCTAGGCTGTATAGTTTTGGAAGTTTTGCATATCAGTTAATGAAGGATAGATACCCAAGTTGTTATTGTGTGTAAATTATTGATATTTATATAATTTTCAGACCGCTTGGGGTTGAGAGCGCTGCGGAGACAGCCGCTCGTTTGCTATTCATGGCTGTGAAATGGGCGAAGAATTTACCATCGTTTGCGAGTCTCTCTTTTAGAGATCAGGTGAGTTTTTCTTTTTCTTATATCATAGGAGGCAATGATCAGATGGGCTACCTGATTTTAAGTGATTTACCACCGTCCATAGACACTTGCAAACATCACGGGAGTCGCAAGTGCGTTGCCGGCCTGTATTTGGGGGAGGAGGGGGAGGGAAGAGGAGAGGGAACAATGCAAGCACTGTTACTTCACGTCGGTGTTTCTGTGTGTCGGGAGATAGTAATGGGAACGAGCCGACCCATCAATGCTGAAACCAGAAAAAGCTTCAGCATGGCTCTACCACCTACAAGTGAAAACCTGTTGAAGTGTCAATGAAAATGAAACGCCACGCTGGAATCAGTGACGTTGCATTGTGTATACTCGGCTCCAGTCGGCATCAACCACGTCGTATATTGTCGGACAATGAATGTATCGTTCAAATATATATGTTTTTGATGTGAAACCTGATTGTTGGCGTGACGAGTATGTTACACGTGGCGACGCGATGCCATGCGCAAGTGACTGTGTGCAATCTCTCTAGCCGCACTGAGCTCGCATACCTACAGTGTAATTTGAGAATTGGAAGTCGTTCGATTCGAACAATTTTAACGTTTCACAGCTGCCAGGCGTCCCGTGACGGCTCATTTTGTATTTACAGTTGTATATAATGCAACAGTCAATAGTCCGATGAATAATATTATAACAATAATAAGAGTAAGACTGCCAAAGGCTAAAGGGGACATTGCTAATTAGTCTAGACTTTGTTGTTATTTTGTTATTTGATTTGTTAAAATAAATCCTGGATACCTATTGCTCTCATATTACCGAATCTAAAATAATATAAATTAAGACTTAAAAATGTTAGGATTAGTTTCCTGTTACAGTTTAACGTCATCTATAGACATTAATATGTAACTTAGTTTGAATAGTGGGTACATAGATGGCGATAAAATTAATAATAGAAGTTCTAAGTAAATTAGTAATATAAATTTATATCAACCTTGGTTGGCGCAGCGAATATGTTAGGACCATTTTATTATTATTACGTACTGTATTCAAAAAAGCAGGTTGTGTGTTAAAGATACACGATAGAAGTGAAAGTTTTGTATTACACGGAAACATTTGAAATTCAAATAGGCAATATTTTTGTGTGAGTAGTGGGGGTAAACACCGTGTCGTGTAGAGTATTGAAAACACCGGTGCTCGTCTAATCAGGCGCAGTCAGTACTTGAATGCGTATTATATATATATATTTAATAATAAAAATGTTTTCCAGCAATACAAAAGTTTCAGTTTTATAGTAGGTCTTCACAGCACACTTTTTTTTGTTTTTTAATATAAAAGTACAGTATACATTTTTAGGGGAATTTTTATATCACTACATAGTATAAAACAAAGTCGCTTTCTCTGTCCCTATATCTTTATGTATGCTTAAATTTTTAAAACTACGCATCGGATTTTGATGCGTTTGATTAATAGATAGAGTGATCGAAGAGGAACGTTTATATGTATAATAACATCCATTAAATAGTGGAGAAATACTATTATTTTTGAGGTTTCTAATGTGATGTCGTAAATAATTACATAAACGATTCGATGCAGACGAAGTTGCACGGGCCAGCTAGTAATTTACTATACCTCACAAGTAGTTGACACTATGTTGTATATTCAAGCACCTGCGCTTAAAAGCCATTCCTCTAGTTTTGTGGTAGAGCCACGCTGAAGCTACTATTGGTTTCAGCATGAATGGGTCGGCTCGCGCGAGTTACTACCACCCGACACACATAAAACCGACGTGAAGTAAAAGTGCTTGCATTGTTGCGTTTCGTGCGGTCAGTGAGAGCGCCAGAGGCCCACCTCCCCTCCCCTTCCGCCTTCCTTTACTCCCGCTCTCCCCCAAGACAGGTTGGACGGTGTTGATCATTAATCCTCAGGTGATCCACATGTACGTTTGCCTCCTATGATATAAAAATAAAAAAATTAAAGAATTAATGTTTTCTATGTAAAATTGTTGATTACAGGTAATATTATTGGAGGAATCGTGGTCGGAGCTATTTCTCCTGAACGCGATACAGTGGTGCCTGCCGCTCGACGCGGCGTGCACTGCACTCTTCGGCAGTGAACAGACCGACCAAGGTAGAAATTTTCTATACATAGGTACGGTTAAAAGGTGCCTTATGTATGTACCATACATACCATTATTTCTGATTCTCTCACTAGACGTAGCCCTTTCTTTAGATTTATTGTTTGACTTGAGTTAAATGATAGGACAGAAGAAATTTAAGTGCAGTGTTGAAATATATGTATACTAGCGGGTCGGAGAACGTTGTTCTGCCTTGATAATAAAAAAAATCCTAAAATTAGACCACAGCGCCATCTACCGGGTTTAATTGTGAATCTAAACCACTCTTGAATCCACCTGAACACGCACAAATAATATCATCAATTTTTTTTTTATTATTGTAGCACGGCAAATTTGACTGCACTGTGCCTGATGGTAAGCACAGTACAATCCAAAAACAACGGTGACCACCGAGAGATACCTCCTCCGGCGGCCGTCGCTGTCATGCCGGCCTGCGTAAATGTCTCTTCACGTTACGCTTGAAGGACCCCATGTTATAGGAAGGAGGGAACACACTGGCCGGGAGATTGTTCCACAGCATCACGGTACGGCAAAAATAAGATGTAGCGAACTTTTTAGTTCGTGCCCAGATTGTGCCCCGTTACCGTAAAACTGTGGCTCCGAAGACCAGCGCGCGTGGTTCGGTTGTGAAAAGGAGAGGAAGGGATTAATTTGAATAAGTCTTCAGAACACTCGCAATGATACAGACGGTAGAACAGGCTCAGTGAGGGAATGTGTCTGCGCAACTGAAGCTGTTTAGAAGGAATTGAGTCACATAGACACGGACAGTAGAATTATATATGCCGGGACAGCGATAAAAAGGCGTCTATGTAGAAGTATGACATCATCCACAGTGACGTCATGGTTATAATTTGATCATTCAATCAACCAAGAGCAATCAAATAAAACGTTAACCGATTATAGAATTACAACACTGAATATAGTTGCGACGAAATATGGGACATTATTAGTGGGACTAGCCCAACTGTCTGAGCAAGGATGCCCAGTATCTAGTCGTTGGTCGCCTTTTAAGGCATAATACGTGATATAATAATAAAGCATTATACATGAACATCCGATATTTCCAACCAGTGGCGTCTCACAACGGAGTAAATAATGAACAGCCCATAACTTCAACCAATAGCGTTTGAGGTCATTAGTAAAACCCCCGATATAGTCAATAGTACGGTATCGCAGGTCAATAGTGGCTCCCCCAATATACAGATAAAGATGAATAACAAATTGTGTACCCCTTATTATAGTATCTTATATGTATTTATCGTTCCAACTCAATCGCGTAACCTACGCTTTAGTTGCTTCCTTTATCACTACTTTATGAATTTTGGGAACATCCTGTTAAAGCTCAATGCGATTGGATTGTATTAGATTAGAGTAATTAGAATTTCGCAGAGATATTGGTTTTTGATCTCTGTGTGCACTTTACTATGTACAATGGAGAATGTCACACTTCTCATCGCTGGCTGGTTACTTATCCACACATTCTACAACCTAACAAAACAGCTACAACCTTTAGGTTCTCTAGAACCTTAATTATGCACACGTTCTTCAATAGGTTACCCGTTACAGTGTTCCCTCGGGTTATGACACAGGACTCTTCAAAAAGAGATTGGAACATCTCCAATAGCGTTACTCCTGGTGTTTCGGGGTCCTGGGGTCGGTTACTCACCCACACACTCTACAACCTAATAACACAGTAGCCACCGTAAGGTTCTCTAGAACCTTCATTATGCTCACGCTAGCGTTGTTGAATAGGTTACCCGCTACGGTGTTCCACGGGGTTAAGACTTAGGACTCTTTAAAAAGGAATTGAAACACGTTCTATAACAATGTTATCCGTGGTGTTTTTTTTTTTTCGAACTGACTACGCTATTGACCAAGCACGGTCTTAACAGCTTCACCGGACTACTTATCCGTGGTGTTTTCGGGATCTTGGTTCGGTTACTCACTTACACTCTATAACCTAATAAAACAGCGACAACCGTAAGGTTTTCTAGAACTTTCATTATGCTCACATTAGCATTGTTGAATAGGTTACCTGATATTGTTTTCCCTCGGGGCTGTAACATAGGATTCTTCAAAAAGGGATTGGAACACGTAATTCTACAGTGTTATCCCTGATGTTGTCGGGCTCATGGAGTCGGTAACCATTTCCCATCAAATTGACCTCTGTTTGCTGTTATTTGATTTTTTTTTTGCTTATTCTACAGAAAACGGTATAAACTCTGCGACACTGCGCCGTCTCCGCGAAGTCCTCTGCCGGTACAGAGCTGTATTCGTGGATCCCGCAGAGTTCGCTTGCATGAAGGCCATAGTACTATTCAAATCTGGTAAGTTGTAAATATATATAACTAACGGGCCCAAGGGACGGACGTTTTGTTATATTTGTTTTAAAATCAAAATCAAAATATCGTCTATTCAATTTGGGCCCAGAGAAGGAGCTTATGAACGTCAAAGCTACCACCGGTTCGGAGAACAACCCAGTCATTGAGAAGAACCGGCAAGAAACTCGATCTGGCTTATCTCTTAATGATACATATTTTTATAAACGTAGATTCGTTTTACGTGGATACACATTTTTTTTTCTATTATAGTTTTCATATTTTTATAATGGTTTATTATATCTAATATTATATTACTATTACTGAGATAACTCTGAAACCACGAAGCTTGAAAAAAAACGAGAAAATGCAGTCCTCGGGAATAGTCTAAAGTTGGCTAATTTTCTGTTACATAAAAATGGCAATATAGCAAGCAAACCATAATCTTGAAGAACTTCGTTTTTAACCGGAACGAAAAATTGTAAGGCTAAAAGAGCCCATCAGACTTCGTAACTATATAATAATAATCATAAATACAGTGGTACAACAAAATAATCCCAAGGAGGGTTGATATCAGGCAGGCGGCCGATCGTAAAAGCCAAATCATATGCCACAACATGACAAACATGTTGTACCGACCCTACTTATGTGGGATAAGGGTAAGACGAAGAAGAAGACACAGAGAGCGGCGTCATGTCGAGACGTCATAGTCATTCACATATTGATCCACTTTATAATAACCTTTAGACATTTAACCCCGCTTGACATGGTTCTTGAACTCACCATCCTTTGGGACTTCGTTATAATACCTAACACTGTCGCCTACAAAACCATTATTGGCCTTAATGAGCCGGAAACATGGTATGACCAATTTGGGAATTTGGAACTTCCAATTCTTAGACAATGTATACTTTCTATAAAACCGATTATTATTATATGGAACTAGAATGCTTCGGGATTTAGAAAATAATAAACCAATATAATTATCCTCATACGTTTTTTCCTGTAACAATATGCGTAACGCATTGGGTTATTCCACACAACTTTCTATGACAACCGCTGTAACCCGTATTTAAATATGTTTTTATTCGATACTAGTTTATACCCGCGACTTCGTCTGCTTCTTATATTATCTTAACAATTCATTTCATGCTTAGAATCATATATAGTATAAAACAAAGGTCCCCTCCCGCGTCTGTCTGTCTGTCTGTTCGCGATAAACTCAAAAACTACTGAAAGGATTTTCATGCGGTTTTCATGAGGAAGGTTTTAGTGTATAATTCGTCAAGGCTTTTTTTTAGTGTGGGCGGGACAGCGTCTGCCGAGCCCGCTAGTAAAGAATAAATGCAAAGAGAAATGAAAATATACATATTCTTTGCTTACAAAATTTCTTTGTGACCAATGTTATCTATTATCTATCTGTCTGTATATGTCTGTATGTATATTTTGTAAATTAGCTGGAATATAATGATAAATTATGACAGTGTCGGAAAAAGTCAAACGGCTTGGGAGCTTTCGTCGAAAACGCTGCCTTTCAGATGGAACAAAACGATTAACATAATAAACGATGCAGATGTAGTCGCGAGAAATAGAGTTTTTATACATACAATAACTTTCTCTTATACTGGCCGTGTCTGCGACTTTGTCCGCGTGAAACCGCATGTAAAAAGCCAGCGACTAATAATGTCATCTGAATATATTAAGTTCATTAACTTATCTACTTCGCTCTTACATAAGACGTTAAAAGTATAATAACTTTTGATAGACTGAACCGATTTTAATGAAATTAAGACTAAATGTTACTAAAGGATACGCTTTACTTAACACAGTACTTTAACAGTGACGCGTGTTCATACAAACAGACAGACAGACATGATTAAAATTTATTGAAATTTATTCTTATTCCAAGACATTTGCAACATTTTTTTTTACAAAAATCTAAAAGTACAGACACGTGAAGATATAAGTGTTAAGGGCATAAAATTAATTTTTTTTTTATCAAAATCTATCGAATAGTCTGAGCGTGATGCCTTTTCATTTGCATATGTATAAGATACTAGCCTCTGCCTGCGAATTCGTCGAATAGTTACTTTGGGTTAACGCTAACAGGCAGCGGAAGCTCTCAAGAGGTAAAAAAACGCCGATTTTGAAATATTCTTCATTGGTGCTCCGCTCCTATTGGTCTTAGCGTGATGATATATAACGTATAACCTTCCTCGATAAATGAGCTATATAACACTGAAATAATTTTTCAATTCGTACCAGTAGTTCCTGAGATTACCCCCTACAACGTCACAAACTCACAAATTTTACCTCTTTATAATATTAGTATAGATTACTTAAGGCCACAGTTCTCCTCACAATAAATACTCAATTGTCAAGTTTAACGAGTGAAAATGTTGATGCATGACAAACCTCAAGGTGGGAAACACGAAATCCAAAATCCATTTTTTTACTTTTTTTTAGAGACCCGTGGCCTAAAAGACCCCCTACAGATCGAGAACCTGCAGGACCAGGCCCAGGTGATGCTGATGACGCACGCCCGGGCCGCGCACGGAGCCGCCCCCGCGCGGTTCGGCCGCCTCCTGCTCCTGCTGCCTCTCCTCCGCCTGGTCTCCCCGCAGCAGCTGGAGCGGGAGTTCTTCGCTAAAACAATAGGACAGACACCGATGGAGAAGGTCTTGGCTGATATGTATAAAAATTAAATTGTATCGGATATATAATTAGGAAATTTAATAATTTTGTCGACATTTTTGAAGTTAGACTTCTTTACGCACGCTCGACTTGGGGAGTTAGCTGGTGAGTGCGTCACGAGAGCGTTACGGAAACGTGTGATCGGGCGATGCGAACGGAACATTGAGACGGAGATATAAGTTAGTGAAGATAAAAATAGTTACGTTCCGTATTACAATGAATACCCATATTGAATTTATATATTTGTAGAAAATTGATAATGTATATACACACATATAGGTGGAGCTAAATAAGTTTTATTTCAGTCGTGTGGTGTAAAGCACACTCGTCTCTTTAACTATACGTTGGTTTGTTTTAGTAAAATACAAAACATTCCAATAACGGTATATTTTTCAAGCAAGCTGAGAGTGAGGATGATCGGTATTCATCGATGTTTAGCAGGAAAACATTGATGTTTTGATTTCGATAACACCGACACATCGATGTTATGAAATAAAATATCGAAATGTCAATATATTCTTTAGGGTCATCTAGTGTTGGATGTACTAACTAGGGACTAGGTAACTATCAAATTTAACTATTTTACACTTGGTGGTATTGATCAACGTAATCGAAATAAGTTGTACGAATAGTTATTTCTTTGCATTTCCTAAAGGAAATGGGAAAAGGGAGAGCTTCAGGAAGGCTTTTTTCCAAAGCTGGTAAACCCCTGTACCAGCAACGTAACAGACAAAATGGAAATTATCCGATAAAGCTTGATTTTTTACAGGCAGTTTTATTTGCTAGCAAAAACATCGATAGTTTTCAACATTGATGTTTTTCTAATATCGATCATCCCTAGCTGAGATTTTTTTTTCTCGAACTGACTACGCTATTCACCTATCACGGTCTTAAGAGCTTCACCGGTCTACTAAGGTGAGCGCTTAAGGCACTCATACGATTTTATTTGAGCGCTAAGCTGAGGTATTTATTAACTCAAAACATGACATACTAATTGCAACTATCCATACCCAATTTAAAAACGTGAGCGTGCCATCTATCGCAAACAAAATGAATTAAATATTAATATTGACTGTACTGACTGACTGACTGAATAATACTATTATCGACGTATATCACTTGGAGTTTTGTGCGGAATTTTAGCCTATCTTGTAGTGGATTTTATATTCTATTAGCGCGGCGGCGGACGTGATTTCGCCATGATAATAAAAAAAAAACGTAGATAAAAAAATATTCATACTATTATCTACTGGTGAAAACCGGATGAAAATCCGTTGTGTAGTTTCGAATTTATAGCGAACAGACAGACAGACGTCGCAAAAGACTTTCTTTTAAAATATGCAATGATTATCTTGTGTTATTTGACTGTAATATTGGTGGTATTTCACTTAGTACAGTTCGGTTATTGTGCACAAATGAAGTGGATCGGAAATAATATTGCAGAGCATTAATTCTGCGATGCTACAAAAACTCCCTGGAAAGTTCTAACAAGCCGGCCGCCATCTTGTTGGACCATTGAAATTATCACAAAAAACTTGTAATTTGTATCACTGTAACACTTTTGCACAATAGTCGAACTATATTACTTAATATACTATCTACCAATGTTACTAACTATACAGGCGAATAACATAAAATCTTTCCATAGTATACAATGAAGTCACTTCAGCTGTCTGTTCCCTTAGATATTTTAAACTATTCAACAGATTGTAATACAGTTTACAACAATAGATAGAGTGACTCAAGAGGAAGGTTTATATATATAATACGCACGTATTAGAGTACAGAAAAACCGAAAAATCCAAAGATTTGTAATGTGATGTCCTAACAAACACATTTATATACGCTTAAATAGCAAAAGGATAAAAGCTACGAGATAGGTCAAATTAATATACTACGGAATCGTAGGTATATCTTAAAAAGATCGATAGAAAAGCCCGTGATGGTATTTATTTATCTGTAAAGGATAACCCACTGTAACCATTTGGTAGGTGGTAGAGCACGCTGAAACTATTTACTGGTTTCAGCATGAATGGGTCGGCTCCCCCCCACCACTACCACCCGACACACAGAACACACACGTGAAGTAACAGTGCTTTCATTGTTGCGTTTCGTTCGGTCAGTGAGAGCGCAGGAGGCCCTCCTCTCCTCCCCTCTCCACTCCTCAAACACAGGCTGGCAACGCACTTCCGACTCCCATGGTGTTTGTTGTTGTATGGACGGCAGTGATCATTTAACATCAGTTGACCCGCCTGTTCATGTCCCTCCTATATTACAAAACAAAAAACATTTTTATAAAAATAACTGCGTTATTTACCAAGCTATTTTATAAAATACAGTATTATTCCTTATCCAATTAAATACATTACATACGTTGTACATGTTATGTAGATGAAAACTGCCCTTAACAGTAGGTATTTCATTAAAATGGATATGTACATTGCACCCGTACGAAGCCGGGGCGGGTCGCTAGTTATAAATAAGGTATAAAATCCACTACATGACAGACATAACAATCCGCCTAAAAACCTGCCAGGCACATTGCTATCTAACTCAGCGCAGGCGTTCATACTCGCCTACGTAATACGAAATTTGGAAAAAAAGGCATCAAAACCAGCGTTGCGTTCACGTGAATCGTTTATATAAATATTTAATCATTTTTTAAGATGTCACTTCTACCGCGTGTTGTACACATGTTTTTTTACTAAGTCAACTTGTGTATTTTATTATACAACACTGGCTATCTTCTTTTATACATCTGTACTAATATTATATAGCTGAAGAGTTTGTTTGTTTGTTTGGTTGGACACGCTAATCTCAGGAACTACTGGTCCGATTCGAAATATTCTTTCAGTATTATATAGCTTATGTATCGAGAAAGGTTATAGGCCATATGTCATCACGCTAAGACCAATAGGAGCTGAGCACCAAAGGATGTTTTAAAATCATTGCTTTTCCTTTTGAGCGTTTTCGAACTTAACTAACGAGGCTATTGGCCTGGCAAGGCCCTAACACTTTCACTGGACTACTAAGGAGAGCGCTTAAGGCACTCGGCCGATCTTATTTTGACAACTAGCTCAATGTGTTACCTTTAGTCCAAAGTAACTATTCCACATGTACAACGTCGCGGGGAGAAGTTAGTATATATATAAAAAGACAAATATGCGTTATGCACGCATCACTCAAAAACTACTGAATAGGTTTCTATCAATTCTTTTTTTTCGTTTTTAAAATAGACACTTGATCCTTACCTCAACAAGAAGTCAAGGCAGTAATAAGGACTCCTGACAGAAAAGAGACAAACATCTATAGGATTTAATATGCGTTAGAATGAGATGGAATACATTATACAGTGTTTCTTATATTCGTGATCTCCTTACTGTATATTGCACTAGACTTTGTATATTAAATAATTATAAATACTAATTGCTTCTTACAAACATAATAGAGAGTAAAATATATAACTGTATTTAAAAATATAAAGTTATTGTTTTTTATAGTCTGCTTATGTGTAAATATATAGTACTAGCGTGACCGGTACTACGATATACTAGCGATAGTACTTTTGATCGTTACTGAGGAACTTAAAGGGTTTATCGAAATCGTAAATAACTAATAGTGGTACAGAGGCATTGTGTCAATGTCCTACTATCAATGTGACATACAAGCAACCTAAGTACCCAGGATATTAGCGATAGTTCTGTTTTACTGTACACTAGCTCTGCCCGTGACTTTGTCTGCCTGGCACCTTATTTAAAAAATAGTTATTAATTATCTGAATATATTGAATCCTGTCACTTATCGACTTTTCTCTCGTACTTAAGTCGCGTCGTCATTCAAATTACAATAACTTTTGATAGAATGAACGGATTTTAATGAAACCAAGACTAAATGCTACTCGAGGATATGCTTTATGATTTTCTTGTTGAGTTTTTATCGTGAACGCAGTACTTTAGCAGTGATGCGTGTTCAAATAAACATACATTTTTTTCATAATTAAAAAGTGTTTTATTACTTATTTCTAAACACCTGTACAGACACGTTGGATTTACATTTTTATTATCTGTATAGATTGTAAATACATGAAGCAAACTGCTCCCCTTTCGTTTCGTTGGACATTTAATAAATGGCAAAGGGTCAATTAAATCCAATAAATAAATAGCCTATAACAGCCATACTCAACCTGCGGCACACTGAGTCTTCGTAGTTGGCCGACCCGATTATACTTTATTTTGAATTATTTTAAATTTCGTGCCCATCAGAAAAATTATGAGCACGCTGAGTAAATTAAATAGATCCCAAAGAACCCGACCGCAATGCGTTCCTTATGATATAAGAGTTATACTGAGCTTGTTTTATTGTACAACCATTTTTCACTACATTTATACGTTGTTAATTTGAAAATACGTTTTTTTATTTGTTTCAATATTTGTAGTTTGCGGCCCGCGACACCATGAGAGAAACGTGTTTGTGGGCCGTTTAAAAAAAAGGTTGAGTACCACTGACCTATAACAATCTACGACAAATTTCGCATACAATAGGTATAGTCCTATTTTGAAGCTAAAGGAACTGTTTTCTTTATATATATCTAATAGATTAATTGTATAATAAATATGAGTAAATAGTTATCTAATTATTAAGCTGATGTAAATATAATTAGTAAAAACGAACGTTACGGCCTCAATGTGAATGTTATATAATTGTATTATAGATTAAAAATATATCTACATGACAGGTTATGCAAGTTTTTTATCTGTGAAATTGTTTGATATTGACAGCTGACGTAATCTCCAACTTTCCCCTGTCGCGTATCTTTTATAAGATTTTGTCACGTTTTAGAATCACCCGCGTTATTATTACCAATCCAATTATACATAATAATTAATCTACATTATGCAAGATGTCACCAATATACAAAAAAAATAGGGATAAACAATAAGAAAATTTCTTCATAAGAAAAAAAAGTGTGTGTGTGTACTTATATACAGTCGTTAGAGGTTATACTTCTTTGGCGTAATAAGATAATTTTTTTTCAAAAAATGTTATCTTTCGCCTTATTCTACGTTTGCGGAAAAAACGACACTAACAATAGAAAAAAGGTATTTAATACATTAACAGTTTTAATACAAAGAAACAAAATGTTGACTATAGCTAACTTCAGGGTGTCGGGTTTTCGTGACGGTGTGCGCGCGCATCGTAAAAATTTACTCTCATCATTTTTCCCTAACGCGTTAATATAAGTATAACTTCAAAAAAATTGTTGAATTCTAAATTTAAATATTCCCACTATTTGTATTCTCAGACAGTTTTATGTACAGTTTAAATTTTCGGGTAGTAATATATCTATGACTCCCACTTAGTTGTTTGGATATTCTTTGTTGCATTATCATTTCCTCTTACACAGTGTTTTACGATTTTGTAATATTTTTTAAATGTTTATTTAACACAACGTAATTTTTGAGAGTTTTGGGGCATTTAATTAAAAATGGTACACGACACGCTTCTTTTAACGCTGATACCACACTGATTAGATTAGATTACTGATTAGCCAAGTTTTAATGTACCATACTCGGAATATGGCATAACTTATCTAAAGATTTTTATTTATTTTACTTACCTAATAAGCTAAAGTTATGGTGTAAAACAATAAAAACCAAATTTCTGCCAAAGATCCTTAGTTTCCCACGTGAAAGTCAGTATGAACCAAAAAATTCCGAAATTTACTTGATATTTAGAAGTTACCATCCCACCAGTGGGACGTAAAAAAGGGTTAAGTTGTATATAGTTAAAAAAAATCTCAATAACCATCCACTAATACCGACAAATTTGTTATATCTGTATTTGGTAAATACATTTTCGATTTTTTGCAAAATAAACCTGATATTAACTTATAAATTCTAAATTAACTGTTAAATTAATATAAGAAAATAAATTAATTCGCTTATTAATAATAAAGATTGGTATTTATTCAAAAAAATAGTTGTAGATAATATTTTTTCGAATCGAATAACCTTTGAATGGTATATGTTGTAAAATGAAAATCATGAAAACAATTATTGTAAATATTATAGTTGTATGTAGTAACAATAGCGATGTATTTATTTTTTAATTGTAATTATTAAATGTAAAAATATGTAACCAAATAATAGTTAGCAATGTATATGTATAGTGAATTGCAATAAATGTGATGTAATATGTGTCAGAAGTGTTTTATTTCCATTTGCGTGTATTAAAATTTTTAAAACATTTTAATATATAAAAAAATACACAGGTGGTAGAGCCATGCCGAAGCTATTACTGGTTTCAGCGTTAATGGGTCGGCTCGCCCTCAGTACTACCACCCTCTAATAGATAACCGACGTGAAGTAACAGTGCTTGCATTGTTGCGTTTCGTTCGGTAAGTGAGAGCGCCGGAGGCCCACCTCCTCATCCCCTCCCCCTTCTCCGTCCTCACCCCAATCACAGAGTGGTAACGCACTTGCGACTCTCCTGGTGTTGCAAGTGTCTATGGACGGTGGTGATCACTTAACATAAGGTGACCCATATTCGTTTGCCTAATATGATATAAAAAAAAGAAACAATCGCCGCTTGTATCTATCTGTATATCTATACTAATATAATAAAACTAAAGATTTGTTTGGTTAAATTAGGAAATATACAAGAGTCATTGAGGTATATATGCTTGGTACATATATATATATATATCCCGGCGGACGTTGTCCTGCCTTGATAATTAAAAAAAATCTAAAATTCAACCTCACCGCCACCTACCGAGTCCAACTGCGAGTTTAAACCATTCTCGAATCCACTGGAACACGCGCACTAAATTTCTTCAAAATCGGTCCTGCTGTTTAGGAGGAGTTCAGTGACATACACACGTACAGAAGAAATTTATATATATATATATATATATTATATACGAATGAATATGAAGCTTAGGTTAGCTCAGGTCGCGAATTGTATGAACTACGCAACAGCACAAGCCGAGGTATGCCTTGCACGCTTAAGCTGGTTGTCAAAACTCAAAATAAATCGGCTTAGTGCCTTAAACGCTCGCATTAGTAGTCCGATGAAGCCGTTAAGAAGTTTTTTTTTTTTTTTTTCTGCAGACTCTCGGTCCGCACCATTTTTTTGCTAAAGTTTTATTTAATATGTTAAAAATCGTATTTGTGAGCATCTATTGGGTAGTTTTTTTTTTATTTTTTTTATATATATATATATTTATTTAACTGTTTTTGACGTTATTGCCTTTATGGCGGTTTCATCCCGGTCCCCTATCGCCATCTTTAAGTTATAATCCACAATATGCCGCGCCGGAGCGTCCATGGCCCGATGGATGAACCTACTAACCGCGTCATCAGTCACGTCGGTATAGTAGACACAGGTGTGTGAGTGTGTCTGGATATTGCCACTATAGCATGTGAAACACTATCGTGGATTTGCATCCTTCTGCCCTTTGTTTGCAGGATCACCACCGATTTGAAGGTCAATCCCTGAGATTCGTGGACTGTCAGAACACGCGATCCTTCCCCTGCCCCGTAGCCCTTGTTTATCAGGGCTTTTTTCTCTTCTTGTGTGTGTACCAGGAAGAGAGTGTCGGGGGTGTGTGAGGATATTTGTTCGCCCTGATAGCCCTTTATGCTCAGAGATCTCACTATCGGTTTCGGTGAGTATATACCGTCGTATACTTGACTCAGTGCATAGGCTACATCCATCGGGTTCCTGTATGTACAAGTGAGTTGTTGGTCAATACCAGCTACGGCCGTTGGTCTGCTATAAGCCATCCGAAATAAGTTTTCCCGATCAATGTAGGGTAGTTGGTTGACATCTCCGATGAGGAGAATTTCGCTTGCGCCGTTAAGAAGTTACTAGGCCAATAGCGTAGACAGTTCGAAAAAAAAAAAAAAAAGAGTTTGGTTGAACGCGCTAATCTCAGTAACTACTGGCCCGATTTGAAAAATTCTTTCAGTGTTATATAGCTAATTGATCGGGAAAGGCTAAGCCCAATAGGAGTGGAGCACCAATGATGAATATTTCAAAATCTTGGTTTTTTAGCGTTACTAACTATTCCAGTTTCGCAGTTTCACATATATTGGCTGCCCTACGTGTGTTGTTATCTATATGAGTTGAAGATAGGCGTTTTCATTATTTTCCCGCAACTGATTTATATGGATATCAAAAACCGTTTTCTGATATCGATGTCACATACATATAGTTTGTGAGATGGTTTGGTTACTTCAAAACAAACGGTAAATGCAATTGTTGATATTTAACGAAACGCAAGTTTTTTACGATTAACAAAACGATATGAGAATAACTAACTGCACCGCAATGTTTACAAAACGCAAAGGGGTGAAAAATAAGAATTTTCAATATTTATCTTGCCAGTAAATCTTTTTATAACATAAAAGTATTAATATCGCATCATAACATAACTTTGCGACATCAAAATTAAAAGTTATGGCTGTTTATGTTAATCCAGTTCTACCAAAAGCTCCTTTCGGTAACAATCACAAATCCTTGGAGATTCATCATCATCATCCCTTAGATATCCCACTTAAGTAGGGTCGGCACAACATGTATTCTTTTTCCACTCTCTCCTGTCAAATGTCATTTCAGTATTCACACCTTCAAATTACAAATTTTCAGATTCATCGAAAATAAATCGGTCAAAAAAGAATAGTTTTATTAATACACTAGCTGTGCCCGCGACTGCGTTCGCGTCGAACTTTATATAAAAAACACTGATTAATAAAGTCATCTGAAAGTACTGGGTCAATTTACTTATCTACTTTATTCTCGTACTTACGCCGCGTCGTCATTAAAATTATAATAACTTTTGATAGAGTGGACCGATTTTAATGAGATAGAGACTAAGTTATTCTCGAAGATATGCTTTATGATTTTTCTTGTGTGGTTCTATTGTGAACGCAGTACTTTAGCAGTGATGCGTGTTCATACAAACAGACAGACATTTCTAAATGTATTTTATTAAAAAAAAAATTATGTCATTGGTAGCAAACGAACAGGTTGAGTGATGTTAAGTGATCACCACCGTCCATGGACACTAACAACACCAGAGTTGTCGCAAGTGTGTTGCCACCCTTTGGGGTAAAGGGTTAGGGGAGGGAGAGTAGAGGGTAGGGGAGGTGGGCCTCCGGCGCTCTCACTGACCGAACGAAACGCAACAATGCAAGCACTGTTATTTCACGTCGGTTTTCTAGAGGGTGGTACTACCCCGGGCGAGCCGACCCATTCATGCTAAAACCAGTAATAGTTTCAGCGTGGCTCTACCATCATAAAAAATATTCCTAGACACCTGCAACAACTCTGTTTACGAAAATCATAAAAGGGCAGACACGTTAGATTTATATATTATTATATAATTCACATATTATAAGTATAGATAGTGTGGCGTTACAATATTACTTTGCGTATGTGCCCGTTATCGTGCCATTTGTTTTGTCATCATATCTTTTGTAGGTAATGTAACAGAGTACGTTATATAAATAGAGGTCACAGTCGTTCTTTCCAATCAGCGCCTCTATAATACTACTTTCGAACTAATATCTGTTGGTTATAAATGTACATTTATAGCTATGTATGCATGCATACAACGGTACTGCGTAAATCGTATACAAGTTTTTGGTCATTGTTATTTGTAACTAGCTGACCCGTGCAACTCGACTGCAGCAAAACGGTTATCACGGGTTTCAATTGTATTTTTATACCTAAAACCCGATTGCAGCCACACCTACCGTTTCCAATTGTAAATCCAAACTATCAAGGAACTTACTCAAACATGTACCCAGATGGTATGCGAGAAATCTTTTAAAATAAGCCTAGAACCCGTTCGTAGCGTCATCTACGGGGTTCAATTAAGATAAAAACAAACTTACATATATTGGCGGTAACGTAAAAAAATAACTTGAGGAGTCTATGGACCCCAGTTGGCACCAAATTACTTTCCCTTTTTTTGTAGACGTTTACTATACAGTCAGTATAGTTTACATTATAAAATATCAAGTTGATAGAGTTCAGTTGTAAATTAAACGATAAAAATATTTATACAATAAATAATAATAAATTAAACACTTAATGATCTGTGATAGTCAAGTTAATAAAAGTTAATACATTAAAGGTAATCCTTCAGTGAAAAAGTTTTGATACAAGTAGAATATAGTTATGATAAAGTAAGTGGTAGGGATGATTATTTAATTTTATTTTTTACGTATTGTGGATGTGCAGATTCTATGTACAGTAGATTAGGTGTCGTGACAGATAAAAAGAGAGAGAGAGTGTATACAATATATAAAAAATTAAATAATCATCCCTACCACTTACTTTATCATAACTATATTCTACTTGTATCAAAACTTTTTCACACTCCATTGTGTTGAAGAAACTTATAAATATGAAAAAATATGAGAATCGCGTCGACGCGTCAAATGTCACTTGCCTGTAACTACTCGTCTAAGAGCTAGCAAAGGTATCTACAGCGAATTCAATAAGCCAGTTTTTTATATATCTTTATGTTCTTCCACGTAGCGTGCCGGCTACCTGGCTGCCGGTAAACGTTGCGTTTATTTGTGCATATCGCACCTTTATAGATAAAAATATTGATTTTAAAATAACTTTAGCATGTTTTTGTCACTCAATTTGATATGCTATTAAAACATGGTATTATTATTGCCAGACATTTTTGTTATTGACAATAATGTGCGTAATGCTATTTTTCGTAAATAAAAATAAAAATAATTTCAATCCATGTTGGGATAGCCGTAATTTTATTTAGACATAAATAAGTACAAATTTAATCTTCCAGTAAGTTATTTACTCAATAGTCAACTTTTTGTACGTGGTAGAGCCACACTGAAGCTATTACTGGTTACAGCATAAATGGATCGGCTCGGCCGGGGTAGTACCACCCTCTTACAGAAAACTGACGTGAAGTAACAATGCTTGCATTGTTGCGTTTCGTTCGGTCAGTGAGAGCGTCGGAAGCCCACCTCCCCTCCTCTTCTCCTTTCCCCTTCCCTTCTCTCCCCCCCCCTCCCTGAAACACAGGCTGGCAACGCACTTGCAACTCACCTGGTGTTGCCAAGTGTCTATGGACGGTGGTGATCACTTAACATTAGGTGACCCACCTGTAAGTGTGCCTCCTATAATAGTCAAAAAAGTCAGACCGATTTATTTCTATAAAAATAATATGTATATAGAATAACTTAGCTGCAGCCTTAGTTTAGTACAGCACTGCCTACACGATGAAGATAGCGATAATTGTGGCAGCATATGTTATCGACGCATGTCAATTTTTTTTCAGTAACTTTTAAACGCTATTAAAATCATGAATTTATCACAGCTAGATATTTTTTTATATACAATATTGTGCCCGATGATATATTTTATAAATAAAAATAATTAATTTCAAACCATTTTATTTTTTCCATTGCAGAGAACATATTTCATTTTATTAACGACGCCATCTTAAATACATGCGTCGAAAAAATATCTAGCTGTGATAAATTCATGATTTTAATAGCGTTTAAAAGTTACTGCAAAAATATTGTTCCTAAATTTATTTATAAATCAAAATTTTGACCTGTGAAAGTGTGATTCGCTTTAAGAAAAAGGCTACCAGGTATCCTGAATCCTGTTTGGAAGGGCATATATAAGGGGATATATATATCTTCATATTAAAGAACCAGCTTTTATAAAATTCTCGTTCTTCCAACGTTGCTGCCTCTTGTACTAAGGTGTCGCAAAAAAGTCTAGTTACATTAACCACAATTTTTTTTTATTCTATAGAACTTCCTCCATGTTATGGGACAAAATGTATCCTAGATATTACCTTGTAATATTAGGTATCACCGTGTCAAGTTTTGTCAAAATTGGTTTAGTACTTTCAGAGTGATACGTGTACACAGGGACAGAAAAACAGACAGACAGACAAAAATTGCAAAGTCTACCCCGATCAAAACTTTCAAAAAATATTTTATGCACAGATTTGGCTTTGTTACAGTTTATTATAGTATAGATAAATAAATAAATCTTGTCACCTTTGTTTAGAAAACATTTTTTTATACAATGGAATAAATGTATCAACATATAAGTGATAGTTTCGTTTACACAAATGTATGTAGTTGATAATTACGCACAGTAATGTCACCATTTATTACAATAAATAATAACAGCTATAAATAGGTACAGTTATTGTTATATGATTACTAGTTTTTGCTCGCGGTTTTGCTTGTGTTGATGTAGATCTGAGAACAATATTTTTTTATGAAGAATACGTTATCTCCTTTTGTATACCCCTGACAACGTGTATACAAAATTTCATGGTAATCGGTTGATTATTTAATCTTTCAAAGTTTAATACATTCACATTTATATACTAGCTGTGCCCACGACTTCGTCCGCGTGGAACCTAACGTAAAAAGCAGTGACTAATAAAATCATCTAAATGTGTTAGTCCATTCTAAAAGTCCATTTACTTATTTACTTTTCTCACGTACTTAAGTCGCGTCGTTATTAAAATTACAATAACTTTTGATAGAGTGAACCGATTTTAATGAAACCAAGACTAAATATTACTCGATAATATGCTTTATGAGTTTTTATCATGAACGCAGTACTTGAACAGTGACGCGTGTTTAACAAACAGACAGACAGACAATTCTAAAAATGATTCTACAAAATTTTACAATTCTAAAAAAGTACAGACACGTTAGATTTACATTGTCATTAGTATTATGTATAGAAATAATGTACAGATTTGACCTTGCTACAGTTTTATTATAATATATAGACGAATATATTCATCGTAAGGCAAATCTAAATCCAAGTATGTATATGCAGGAGTCAATGTTTATAAGTAGATCCGGAGATAGATAAAATTGTTTGTAGGAGGCAAGAAAATTTAAGGGAGCACACTCTCGTAACAGATACGTGAACAAAGTGAATGAAAATAAATATTTGAAAGTTGTCAGTTTGAAATGTCAAAATTAATTACCGTCCACCATATTTTGTTATCAAACTTGCCAAAAAAAGTATATAACAGTGCCATCTAGTAAGTTGATTGATAACCAAAACTAGACGAGCGGTTTCCATATAAATCCGATTCTGAGGAGTGAAAATAGCCTGGGTAACGTATTTACAGCTTTTTATTATAATACCATTCAATTTTATACACAAAACTTCTCTCTCATCCTGTCGTTTTTATATATAGCTAAATATGATGCCTTGTAGTTTGATTTTTTTTAATGCGACAGGGCTTTCACATCGCCGCGCCAAGGTGATCGACTGAGGAGGTCATCAAGCCCATTTATACGCTTTAGTATGTGTATTTAAACGATTTTTACGTTTTTGGATAACTGATTGTACTTTATTAATATTATTTTACAACAACTGAAAATTAGGACATGTAAAGGAAGTGTTATAATTAGATTTAATTAAGAATTAAGAAATCTATACACCTATATCTATAATTTTTTTGTACATGGTATAAAATCTACTCCTTCCGCTTCTAGTCACTTCCGCTGTCTGTTTCCTTTGATCTTTTAAGCTATTCAACGGGTTTTAATATAGTTTCATATTCAGCAAGATGAGCAAAAGAACGAGTGATTCAAGGCACCGTCCATAGATACTAGCAAAACCAGGGGTGTCGCAAGTGCGTTGCCAGCCTGTGTTTGGGGGAGGGGGGAGAAGGGAGAGGGAAGGGAGGGAAGGGAGAGGGAGTTTTTGTGCGCCTTAATCACAAATGCTGGCTAAACCTTTCGAGATAGATCAAATTAATGTACTACGAAATTGTATATCTTATAAAGATCGATAAAAACGTTGGCGATGGTATATATTTTTCTCTAAAGGATAGCCCACAGTATCCATTTTTATCTTTTTACAAAAATGATTATGTGTTATTTACCAAGCTATTTTATACAATACAGTATTGTTCCATATCCAATTAAATACATTACACACGTTGTACATGTCATGTGGATAAAAACTGCTCTTAACAGTATTTCATTAAAATGGATATCTACATTGCACCCGTGCGAAGATAGAGCGGGTCGCTAGTAATCTAACGAGTCTGTACTTTTTAGATTTTTGTAAAAAATATCTTGCAGGTATCTAGGAATAAGTAATAAAATACATTTCAATCAATTTTAGAAATGTTTGTCTTTCTGTTTCTATGAACACGCATCACTAATAAAGTACTGCTTTCACCACAGAGTACGTTATATAAATAGAGGTCGCACTCGTTCTTTCCGATCAGCGCCTCTATAATATGACTTTCGAACTAATATGTGTTAGTTATATATGTACATTTATATATATGTATGTATTCATACAGCGGTACTGCGTAAATCGTATACAAGTTTTTGATCATTTTTATTTGTAACTAGCTGACCCGTGCGACTTCGTCTGCACCAAATCGGTTATTACCGGTTTCGATTGTACTTTTAAACGCGAAAAATCTAAATACATCCCAAAACCCGATTGCAGCGATACCTACTGTTTCAAATTGTGAATCCCAAATATCCAGGGACTCACTCAAACATATACCCAGTTGGTATGTGAGAAATATTTTAAAATATGCTTTGAACCCGTTCGCAGCATCACCTACCAGGTCCAATTAAGATAACAAATTCATTGTCACGTTCCGCCTGAGCTGAGCGTGCGAGCGCGGAACGAGCGACATAGAGGCGCGATCGGCGTAAGCGTTCGCCTTGTGACGCGTATATCTATAATATCGCGTATATATAGAATAATTCAATTAATAAAAGTATGCAATTTTTCCCTCAATGTTTTGCTATGACGTCATCACGTAAAATTATAGTCTGTAAACAAACTTTACAGACAACCAATTTTTTAGTCACTTTTTTTTAGTCATTTTTAGACACTTCTTCCTTACCTAAAAACATCACGTAGTCATTTAACATAAGGTCATTAACTTTTTATGAAACTATATAAACATTACACGTTCAGTGCGTGTTTTCTTGGTGTGGAGATAGGGGCAAGCGGTGTTGTGATTATGTTTTCTCCTCTGTACATAATACTAGCTTCTGTCCGCGACTTCACCCGCGTGGGATAGTTGCTTTGGGCTCACACTAACTTTAACTCGTGACTTCATTTATGTAGAAGGTGAGAATATATTTTAAATAATACGTACGTTAACCCCGATTTTAAAACATTCTTCATAGGTGCTCCACTCCTGTTGGTCTTAGCGTGATGACATATACCCTATAGCCTTCCTCGATAAATGAGCTATCTAACACCGAAAGAATTTTTCAAATCGGATCCGTAGTTCCTGCGATTAACGCAATCAAGCAAACAAACTCTTCTGCTTTATAATATTAGTATAGATATTTTGATGAGATAATAAATGACATAGACGAAGTTGCGGGTAACAGTTGGTAAATTACAAACAACATCAAAATCAAGATACTTTTTATTCAATTTAGGCCCTGAGAAGGCACTTATGATCGTCAACACTATCACCGGTTCGGAAAACAACCCAGTCATCGAGAAGAACCGACAAGAAACTCGATCTGGTTTATCTTTTCAGAATAACTAACAATTTTTTTATTATTACAACAAATAGACACATAAAGCTATATTCGTTTTTAGTGGTTGCACAGAGAGAGGCGCCACTTCCAGACGTCGCTATCGTTCACGTACTGATCCACCCTGTAATAACCTTTATGCATTAAGACAATAAGAATAAAACCGGTTTGGAAGAATAGTTAATTTATTTATTTACAATTGCGCATAATGCAACAGTCCGATGAATAATATAATAACAATAATATGAGGGAGACTGCCAAAGACTAAAGGGGAAATTCCTAATTCTTCTAGACTCTGTGTCCCGCGCAAAATAAATCCTGGATCCCTCCTCTTGCTTTCATATTAACATTAAAATAATATAAACAAAGATTAAAAATGTTAGTATTTCTTTAATTTTACAGTTTAACGCCATCTATAGACAATAATATGTAACTTAGTTTGAATAGTGAGTACATAGATGGCGTTAAAATTAGTAACAGGAGTTGAAAGTAAAATGAATAATTTATATGTAACCAACCTTGGTTATAACGAACATGTTAGGGCCATTTTATTATCTATACTAATATCATAAAGCTAAGAAGTTTGTTTATTTGTTTAATGAGAAGTAAAGAGTTTGTTTGCTCGATCGTGCTAATCTCAGGAACTAATTCTTTCAGTGTTAGATAGTTCATTTATCGAGGAAGGCTATATATCATCACGTCAAGACCAATAGGAGCGTAGCATCAATGAAGAATGTTTCAAATAAATCGCTTTTTTTAGCGTTAGCCCAAAGTAACTATTCCACGTGGAGGAAATTGCGAACGGATGCTAGTGTTATATATTAGAAAATATGGTCATAAAATCTATAATAGTTTACTCTCAGATAAGAATGCATGGAATTACATGAAGTAAAAGTTTACAAAAAAATAATTACTTTTAATAACCAAACAATGCGCGTGTATACGAGGATTAACCAAGGTTGATGATATATCAAATTTGAATTGTTGAAATTGTCTGTAAAAATATTAAAAGAGAATTGTAATACAGGCGTTTGTAACGAAATATTGTCATGCATCGGAAGAAGCCAAATTAATCTATATTTCGGTGGACGTTGATATAAGGGCAAGAAAGTGATTACAAGTTTATTTTTTGTTAATATTTTCTTCTGTAAGATGTTTGAGTGTTGTTTGTTGTATATATAAGAGTGGCGTGTTCTTTATTAAGCAGACCCTGTGTAAAATAAAAGAAAAAAAACTGTACAACTAGTTTTATTTACTACTAACTGTGCCCGTGACTTCGTCCGCATTAAGCCCTATGTTACAAAATAGCGATTAATAAAGTCATATGAATGTATTAAGTCCATTTACTTAGCTACTTTTATCACGTAGTTAAGTCGCGTCGTCATTAAAATTACAATAACTTTTGATAGAGTGAACCGATTTGAATGAAACAAAGACTAAAGGTAAGGTAAATGGAGGGTATGCTTTATGATTGTCTTGGTGATGTTTTATCGTGAAAGCCACGCTATTTTCACTTCTCAGAATCGGATTTGTATGGAAAAGGCTGTCTATTTTTAGTTATCAATCCACTCTCTAGATGGCACTGTTATATAATTTTTTTGGCAAGTTTGATAACAAAAGATGGTCGACGACAATTAATTTTGACAGTTCAAACTGACAACTTTGTAAAATTTTGTTGTCATTCACTTTGTTTACTTATCTGTTACGAGAGTGTGCTCCCTTTATGACCTCCCACAAACAATTTTATCTATCTCCGGATCTACTTATAAACATTGACTCCTGCATTTACATACTTGGATTAAGATTTGCCTTACGATGAATATATTTATCTATATTATAATAAAACTGTAGCAAGGTCAAATCTGTACATTAAATATTTTTTGAAAATTTTGATCGGGGTAGGCTTTGTTATCGATATAGAAGCCAAAACTAACCCTTTTAAAATTTTTGTCTGTCTGTCTGTCTGTCTGTCTGTCTGTCTGAGTTTGAACTGTCAAAATTAATTGTCGTCGACCATCTTTTGTTATCAAACTTGCCAAAAAAATTATATAACAGTGCCATCTAGAGAGTGGATTGATAACTAAAAATAGACAGCCTTTTCCATACAAATCCGATTCTGAGAAGTGAAAATAGCGTGGCTTTCACGATAAAACATCACCAAGACAATCATAAAGCATACCCTCCATTTACCTTACCTTTAGTCTTTGTTTCATTCAAATCGGTTCACTCTATCAAAAGTTATTGTAATTTTAATGACGACGCGACTTAACTACGTGATAAAAGTAGCTAAGTAAATGGACTTAATACATTCATATGACTTTATTAATCGCTATTTTGTAACATAGGGCTTAATGCGGACGAAGTCACGGGCACAGTTAGTAGTAAATAAAACTAGTTGTACAGTTTTTTTTCTTTTATTTTACACAGGGTCTGCTTAATAAAGAACACGCCACTCTTATATATACAACAAACAACACTCAAACATCTTACAGAAGAAAATATTAACAAAAAATAAACTTGTAATCACTTTCTTGCCCTTATATCAACGTCCACCGAAATATAGATTAATTTGGCTTCTTCCGATGCATGACAATATTTCGTTACAAACGCCTGTATTACAATTCTCTTTTAATATTTTTACAGACAATTTCAACAATTCAAATTTGATATATCATCAACCTTGGTTAATCCTCGTATACACGCGCATTGTTTGGTTATTAAAAGTAATTATTTTTTTGTAAACTTTTACTTCATGTAATTCCATGCATTCTTATCTGAGAGTAAACTATTATAGATTTTATGACCATATTTTCTAATATATAACACTAGCATCCGTTCGCAATTTCCTCCACGTGGAATAGTTACTTTGGGCTAACGCTAAAAAAAGCGATTTATTTGAAACATTCTTCATTGATGCTACGCTCCTATTGGTCTTGACGTGATGATATATAGCCTTCCTCGATAAATGAACTATCTAACACTGAAAGAATTAGTTCCTGAGATTAGCACGATCGAGCAAACAAACTCTTTACTTCTCATTAAACAAATAAACAAACTTCTTAGCTTTATGATATTAGTATAGATAATAAAATGGCCCTAACATGTTCGTTATAACCAAGGTTGGTTACATATAAATTATTCATTTTACTTTCAACTCCTGTTACTAATTTTAACGCCATCTATGTACTCACTATTCAAACTAAGTTACATATTATTGTCTATAGATGGCGTTAAACTGTAAAATTAAAGAAATACTAACATTTTTAATCTTTGTTTATATTATTTTAATGTTAATATGAAAGCAAGAGGAGGGATCCAGGATTTATTTTGCGCGGGACACAGAGTCTAGAAGAATTAGGAATTTCCCCTTTAGTCTTTGGCAGTCTCCCTCATATTATTGTTATTATATTATTCATCGGACTGTTGCATTATGCGCAATTGTAAATAAATAAATTAACTATTCTTCCAAACCGGTTTTATTCTTATTGTCTTAATGCATAAAGGTTATTACAGGGTGGATCAGTACGTGAACGATAGCGACGTCTGGAAGTGGCGCCTCTCTCTGTGCAACCACTAAAAACGAATATAGCTTTATGTGTCTATTTGTTGTAATAATAAAAAAATTGTTAGTTATTCTGAAAAGATAAACCAGATCGAGTTTCTTGTCGGTTCTTCTCGATGACTGGGTTGTTTTCCGAACCGGTGATAGTGTTGACGATCATAAGTGCCTTCTCAGGGCCTAAATTGAATAAAAAGTATCTTGATTTTGATGTTGTTTGTAATTTACCAACTGTTACCCGCAACTTCGTCTATGTCATTTATTATCTCATCAAAATATCTATACTAATATTATAAAGCAGAAGAGTTTGTTTGCTTGATTGCGTTAATCGCAGGAACTACGGATCCGATTTGAAAAATTCTTTCGGTGTTAGATAGCTCATTTATCGAGGAAGGCTATAGGGTATATGTCATCACGCTAAGACCAACAGGAGTGGAGCACCTATGAAGAATGTTTTAAAATCGGGGTTAACGTACGTATTATTTAAAATATATTCTCACCTTCTACATAAATGAAGTCACGAGTTAAAGTTAGTGTGAGCCCAAAGCAACTATCCCACGCGGGTGAAGTCGCGGACAGAAGCTAGTATTATGTACAGAGGAGAAAACATAATCACAACACCGCTTGCCCCTATCTCCACACCAAGAAAACACGCACTGAACGTGTAATGTTTATATAGTTTCATAAAAAGTTAATGACCTTATGTTAAATGACTACGTGATGTTTTTAGGTAAGGAAGAAGTGTCTAAAAATGACTAAAAAAAAGTGACTAAAAAATTGGTTGTCTGTAAAGTTTGTTTACAGACTATAATTTTACGTGATGACGTCATAGCAAAACATTGAGGGAAAAATTGCATACTTTTATTAATTGAATTATTCTATATATACGCGATATTATAGATATACGCGTCACAAGGCGAACGCTTACGCCGATCGCGCCTCTATGTCGCTCGTTCCGCGCTCGCACGCTCAGCTCAGGCGGAACGTGACAATGAATCATATATTTCGTGCGTACAGCCGGCGTTCATCGATTTATAAAACTTTATAAGGTCAAAAATCAAACGAAATTTATCGAATACTCATTGAGTGACGTGCACAACAGCTGGCCTCTTTCATTTTATTTACCTAGAAGATTACAGTTAAGTCATGGTGGACTATTGGTTTGACCGGTGGAATATCATTCCGATGACCGCAGTTTCGAATCCCGGCATATACTAACGAATTTCTCGCAATTCACGTATGTTTTAATTTTAATTCCTAATATGTACTATCGTCTGACCATGGCCGTAGCTATTTTCATTGGGGGTTATGCCTTACCTTGAAATCACAATGCCCTACCTTAAATATACCAAAAACTAAGGTAAATTATTCTAATGAAATTGTTTGTTCACGGTTTGAGATAAAAAAAATTGTAGCGATTGGTATCTAAACTTTTTCGAACATACCACAGTTTGCGACATACGAGGGCAGATCAATTATAATTTTTTTTTTACTTCCGATCTACCTGTAACCAATACTGCCCTACCTCAAATTCAACTCTAGCTGCAGCCCTGCGTCTGGCGCTGAAGGAAAACATCATGAAACCTGATAAATTTTCATGTAGCATTACTGTATGTGAGAAAATATAAGTATGTGGATTTCTCAGAGTTTCAAATCGCCAATACGTCGTGGGCTGACGTAGCGGTTATGCCCATACCTTCGTTCAAGAAGAGGCCTATGGCCCTGGAGTCAATCTCTTACATCATATCGATAATGATTACAATTAACGTGAAAGAAGCCGAGGCTGATTACTAGTCTTCTATACATATAATTAGAATGTAAATCTAATGCCTATAATTTTTAGATTTTTGTTACAAAAAAAATATTGCTAGTGACTTGGAATAAGTGAAAGTAATAAATTTCAAACATTTAAAAAACATTATATCTGTCCGTCTGTTTGTATGAAGACGCACCACTGGTAAAGAATTGCGTTCACGATAAAATCTCATCAAGAAAATTATAAAGCATATCATCGAATAACGTTTAGTAGGATTCATTAAAATCCGTTCCCTCTAACAAAAGTTATTGTAATTCTAATGACGACAGGACCTAAGTACGAGAGAAAATTAGATAAGTAAATGGCAAATCAAATACACTTTATTCAATTTAGGCCCTAAGAAGGCACTTATGAACGTCAAAACTACCACCGGTTCGAAAAACAACCCAGTCATCGAGAAGAACCGGCAAGAAACTCGATTTGGTTTATCTATTTATAATATTTAGAATATATTAGGTAAATGCCACAATTTTTTTTTATTTATGTCAACTCGAGACATCACCATCGTTCACATATTGATCCACTCTATAATAGCCTTTTGACACCAAAACCCGTTTGACGTGGTGCTTAAATTCGCAATCCGGCAAATCGGTATTATTCTTTGGGACTTTGTTGTAAAATCTAACACTATTTCCTAAAAAACGATTACTGGTTTTACTAAGTCTAAAACATGGGACAACCAATTCGTCACAATTTGTAGTATTTAGATTGTACCGGTTTTTTACGAAATCTAGCTATGGATTTAATACATGCACATGATTTTATTAACGCGGACGGAAACGCGGGTTCAGCTAGTTTTATATATGTAAATTGAGAGAAAGTAATTGGAGCATACCTAATTCAAGCATTTCTTCTACACGAGTTAAGTTTATAGCTCGCTAAGGAGGCGGCGGAGAGAGAGAGGGAACAGACCACTCTGCTCCCTTCCCGCAGTCGACGAACCACACGGCGGCGACGGGTCGGTGACGACGTCCGGCCGCCGTACTGAGGAACTGCTGCGGGCGAGGGATACGGGCATGTTCGTCGCCCTGGCAATTGTAAGGCTCACGTGGTTAAGGCGTATTAGTGTTCATTGCGCCTCCCATCAGTTCGTCAGGGAGGGTCAAAGTCTTCCCTTTTTAGACCACGAGTCGGGGCCCTGATGAGGGGTCAACACCAGCCAGGTTGGGTGGAAGCACTGCATAGGCCATACCTGCCCGACTAAATGGACTAAATGGCAAGAAGAACACCGAGGGGGTTTGGTCTGTAGAAATCTGACATTCTCACCTGTACTGTCCGGCTAGGTGCAGATCTCCAAGAGGATTCCCCCGCGAAAAACAAATGAGTGCGTGTAACCGTCACACGCGATTGAAGTAAAACTTATTAAATATTTTTGATCAATAAATCGTTTATAAATAAATCAATCAACAATTTTAGAAAAATATTAAATTGAATAATAATAACAATCATAGAATAGAATTAATTAATGTATGATTTATGGGTGCACGACTGTGCTGTCATCTGGTTTCAATGTAAGTAACAAATTAAATCAAAGCTTCATTATCTGTAGTGCCATCTATTAGCTAATTCGGAACTTAAATAACACACGAAATATTATTAGCAACTTTTTGTTATAAAGTAAATAAAATATAGAAAAATACGAACAGATAACTATGATAAGTAACAAATTAAATTAATTATGATTTCATAGAAGTTTTGGTTATGTTTATTTATCATCTAAACGGATGGTTCAGTAACGTGCCGCCATATTGGCGTAACGGACTTCCGTTGCATTGTCGTCCAGTTATCTCCTAACCGCGATTAAAGAAGTTGTACTTAAAAAAAAGTTTATATGTAGGCATATAAATTATACTTTATCACCCTCCAGGTAATACTACGCCAAATATAAAATTCCAAGTTTTTGTGTTAATAGCTCAAATTAGTAGTACCAATAATTATTGTCTTTTAGCCAATACTAAAATTAAACTTTTCTCAAAAACACCCATAATGACAAGTCTTGTAATATGAATTCCCGCAAACTAAGTACACCAGGTCGTCTGTCGGCTTTGTGACGGGTTGAAATCTATTTACAGCTATATATAATAGCCTACACGTGATTTCCTAACCACTAGAATATGTAATGGAATAAAAACCACAAATATTTTTTTAGAGATACGTGAATGAAACAAAGGAATTGGTTTTCTCAGTCTAATACTCTAATACCGGCTTTTGTTTTTATCATTGTTAAGCTTTTCACATGGTTTCTGTCGTGTAAAAGTATCGTTCCAACTTGGTAGAATATTTTTTTTAATATATGAGAATATCTCCCAGCCGCGTCTTTGTTCGCGTTACGTTGTAGTATAAAACTCAAAAAAATACGTGCGTGTATCAGTGTACACACGTAAGAAGTGAAACTTCTTTATGTACCACGGAATCTGATCATTGTGAGCGCACCTTTAGAAATAAAACATGGCGCGTAACGGAAAAATGTACAGAAATTAAGATGGCGCGTAACCGAAAAACATTACATAAGTTTTTACATGCTCTAAAATTCCTCCCTACGTCGATAAAGAAGTTTCACTTCAATATATAAAAATAAGTAAAAGATATATCGCTATTTCATTAAAACTATTGACATTCTTTAAAAGTCATAAATTTAGGTTAAAATATTCTATAGAATAGAGTAATTTAACAACAGAGGGCGTGCTAAAAACGAACTTTCTAAAAACAAATCATCCGAAGTAAATTCTTATAGTTCCAATATAGGAAATTTCCAGAATACTAACATAAATCGTCAAGAACGCGATTACATAGTACATATATCATTAATTGATAGTTTATAAGTTAGATATAATAATCGTATTAATGATTTGACAGTGATTTGTAGTCCGGTGAAGCTGTTAAGACCTTGCTTGGCCAATAGCGTAGTCAGTTCGAAAAAAAAAAAAATTTGACAGTCGAATGAGAATTCAAAATGGCGGCCGGACATAATAGTTTTAGATTAGGTTTTTGTATTGCGGAAGAGATTAAAAGCCAAAAAGGTTAAAGTTCATTATCCATACTTCTATATATCGATACATATTTACACATTTGGCATATTTTATTCGTAATCTTGTGTTTAGCTCTATATTTTGTAATATTGATGGTGTCTTACGTAATATAGTTTGATTATTGTGTACAAGTTAAGTGGATGCATGGATTTTGACTTGCCACAAAAACTCCATGGAAAGTTCTAACAAGACGCCCACCATCTTGTTAGTTCATTGAAATTATATCAAGAAACTTGTAATAGCATTACCTACTCGACATTAACTGTAATAATCTACTAGAAGATTGGTTGCCAAAAATAAAATAAAATAATTAATTCATTTATCTATAATAAAACTAACAGATATCGCCGAATACATTAATTGAAGTATTACTAAAAAAAAACAATATATAACTCTAACGTAACATTCACTTAGCATTCGATGTACCGCGTAGTATCATGAAATAGATAAAAAAACAAAACACAATTTATTCCAACATACGTTCTCGAAAATTCGAATTAGAAACAAAAATCAAACAGACAAACAATCTCTTTAAATTATAATTGCAGGACTATGTATGTAGCCTTATTTAATAAAATGTATTACACAGTTTTTTTTTATTTATCTGTGGTTTGACTCATAAGTTGTAAATTAATAATACATTTTGCGAAACGATGCAATAAATCGTTGATCCGAATTGAAAGTTACCGTATTCTGATGAGTTAAAGTTGAAAATTGCTTACTCGTATAACGTTCTACAAACTCGGGTTTCCCTATGCGCCATACTTGAATGATTATCTTTTAAATAGTGGTTTTTCCAGCTCTTATATGAAGTCTTTATACATTATATTATTGTAGTGAACTGTGTAATATTGCAGAGTTTATATTTTTATATATAACAGCTGTCACGAATTTGTTTTATAAGTTTATCATTTGACTAGCTAACCCTTGCCCACTTCGTTAGGCGGTAAACATTTATAAAAAACTTCTTTTTGTGACTTAAATATAAAAGTTAGACATATGCTGTCGCTGACTTTTTTGTAGGCATTATCAAGCTCTACAACTTTTCTCTAGAACTCAATCATATATCTCTCAGCGTGAAGGCAGCGTTCGTAAGAAACGTTTTCGTTTGACCGTTTTTTCTCCGACTTACTTTGCAAATCCAACTACCGCAAAAAAGTATTTTCATTTTTCGCTTTAATATATAGCCTATGATATTCACAAATAACGTCGCTTTCTATTGGTAAACGAATTTTCAAAATAGGTTTAATAGTTCCTGAGTTTACCCCCTACAACATCACAAACTTTACCTCTTTATAATATGTAGTAGTATAGAATGAAAGTATAGATTAGTATAAATAATTAGGTATTTATACAGAACATTTGTTATACAGAACGAACAGAATAATAACTGTCTCATTAAATTGAAGTTTGGGAATTTCCACCGTATTATTATTTTAAGGAAACTCATCACATTATGTAATTCAACCAATAATAATAAAGTTTATTTATGATATAATCGAGTCGAACAGCGCGTTTAAGGATATATATTTTACTAGCTGTGCCCCTGACTTCGTCCGAGTAGAACCCTATGTAAATACACCAATTAATAAAATCATCTAAATGTATTAAGTCCACTTAATTATGTACTTTTCTCTCGTACTTAAATCCCGTCGTCATTAAAAATATAAATAGCTTTTGATAGAGTGAACCGATTTTAATGAAACAAAGACCAAATGTTACTCGAAGTTATGCTTTATGATTTTCACGCATGACTTTTTTTTATTGTAGCACGGCAAAGTGACTGCACTGTGCCTGATGGTAAGCACAGTACAATCCAAAAACAATGGCGACCACCGAATGACATACTATCCATCGCTGGTCGCCACTGTCATGCCGGCCAGCGAACAGCTGGATATGCACAGGCTGATCCCGAAACGCGACCCGCAGAAGCGAATCACTATGACGGGCTTTTTCGCCATATACATGGTGGTTGCGACCCAGTCAGGCTGTAAAACTCTACCACCCCGCTGTCGCCATTGCCTCGTTCGTTATTCAGCAGGGTTGCACCACGTGCAGGTGAGGTTGGCTTGAATATCTCAAGTATTATGATGTTATTCGGCACCCCTTACACCCCAAAACTTTAACAGTGATGCGTGAACTTTTTTGTCTTGGATGTCGAGGTCGTACAATTTGTTAGTTCATAGTTATAGTTTACCGTTGACCTGTGCCCACTTCGTTGGGCGGCAAACATTAATAAAAAACCACTTTTTGTGACTTAAATATAAAAATTAGACATATGTTGCCGCTGACTTTTTTGTTGGCATTATCAAACTCTACAAATTTCTCTAGAACTCAATCATATATCTCTCATCGTAAAGGCAGCGTTCGTAAGAAACGTTTTCGTTCGACCGTTTTTTCTCAGAATTGCTTTGCAAATCCGAATACCATAAAAAAGTATTTTTATTTTTCGGGTTAATATATTAGTATTAATTAATAATATATTAGTATAGAAAAACATTGAAGAATAAATATATACCGGTGCGGTTTATCTGTGCCTACATGACGATACTATTCCCATTTATTTAACAAGGGGTTTTGCCACTATTTAGTAATAATGTTTTATCTTGCTTGTTTTATTGGATACCTTACGTAAAATGATTAATTATTTATCTACCATAATACTATTGGATGGAAAAAATTTAATATAGGCATCAAAAATTTAAATTGGATTTTCGAAATTTAAAAAAATATATTGACATTTTTGATTATTAAGACTGTATTCCAATTAAATTAAAATAGATATGAATTTAAAAGTCGGCCTTCTAATTGATTACTGAGAGCGTATAACAAAAAAAAACAAATTCAAATAAGTAGTGAGTTAGAAGAGCTGAATAAGGAAAACATATTAGAAAAAACAGTAAAAATAAATTTTGACCTTAACAAAATATACAAATTAGAATTTCTCCAATTCAATATGGTAATATTTGGTTTATTAATAAGATTTGTAAATTAAAAAGATTGATAAATATTAATTTCTAAAAAGTCGAAAACCCCAATGTTAAATGAATGGGAAAAGTATCGATATTTTGACACGGTTAACCGGCATACGAAAATATTTTTATTAAATGTTTTTAGGCTTTAAATAACGATTTCAACAATAACCTAGTCAAAAAAGCTAACTTGGTAAATAATGGACATCCTAGTGTGCAGTCAAAGGGCCCTCTTTTACGGCTTAAGGCTTTTACGGTTATGTTTACTGTTGTAAGTCATTCTTTCTCCCTCCCTCTTTTGTAATCTGTATCTATTCATTTTTTATTTTCAATTTTTCTTCCGTCGCAAATAACGAAAGCAAAGAATCAAACCAAAAAGTTTCATTCGATATTTTAGCAAAGATATTCATTTTTAAAAAGTTTTAGGTATATGTATAAAAAACGTTTATTATAAATTTCATACATTTTGACGTGATAACGTCTTATAAATCGGTGAACGCCGGCAGGACGCACGTAAAAGCATGTCTCATTGTCACGTTCCACCTGAGCCGAGCGTGCAAGCGAGAGCGCGGAACAAGCGATAGAGAGGCGCGATCGGCCTAAGCGTTCGGCTTGTGATGCTTGTAATTAAGTAATTGAAGTAAAGAAATAATTGAATTAACGAGAGCAAATAAATGTTAATTTGTCGAAAAAAAATGTAATTTTCAATTGTATTATACAAAAGAAATATGAGTTTAAAAACCCCAGTCGGTCTTCCAATTAATTACAGAGAGAGTATAATACAAAAATAAAATAAAAATCAAATGCAAATAAGTAATGAGTAGCTGCCGAATTAGAAAAAAATATTTGAAAAAACGTGATTCAGTGATAATAATTCAATTATAATCATAAAAGGATGCAATTTTTACATCAATGTTTTCCTATGACGTTGTCACGTAAGATTTTCGTCCGTAAACCGAATTTACAGACACCCAATTTTTTTTTTATTCTCTAAAACGAATAAAAAGTTTTTAATGAAATTACCACGCGTTCAGTATTGCCGTTACGCAACTTGCAGCGGCCGAGACTTGTCAACTCGAATTTTGATACCTGCACACTCTAAATAATAGAAAGAGACAGAGAAACAGGTAGAAAGTTGAATGGCGTGGAAATAACGCTTCTCCTTTACCCAATGGTTTGTACCGGTCAATTCCTACCACAAACCGCGTCAAGGAACGTCGTTCCGAAAAATCGTAGTTTCTCATGAATCATTATGAATCAAGCTGCAATTGCTAATAATTATTACAGAGTGATGTCAGACGTACAGCATAACTTATTTTCTGCATTATAATTATCTTTTTTTTCATAAAATAAGTTAACTCGGGAATTTTAAAGTATGTGCTAATTTATTAGCGTCAATCAGTGTTTGATAAAAAGGACAAAAAAATGAATACACCTTTTAATATTTAGTCCAATGTAATGTCTATCTATCTATATCTATTTCTTATTTATATTATCAAATAGAATGCGACTTTGTTAGTCACGCCTTATGCAATCAACAAATTATCATAGAATTTTGGTCAGATATGGGAAAGTATATATATATATACTTTTCATCTAGGAAAAGTACCATTCTTGAGGGATATATCAAATAAGCACTGACGCGAGCGAAAGCAAGGCAAAGCCGAGTCTATTATGATTTTTGTGCACTAGTTATCAACTCTGATTTTTTTTTAATCATAGTTATCGCTGTGAGATTTTTCAAACTTTTCATTAAGTGCTGTGATTTTCTGTGGTATTTTATAGGTACGACTGCTCGTTGTTTATGGTCGAACTTCGACCATAGAGAAATAAAAACATTTAACATTTTTTTTTATTTTCTTTATAATATTTTTGACGACTAGTCTTCCAGTAGATTATTGCTGCCATTTTTAAGTATGTAATGTAATATATTACAAGTTTCTTGCGATTTATTTCAAAGACCTAACAAGATGGTGGCCGTCGCGTTAGAATTTTCCAGTAAGTTTTTGTGGCAATTCAGAATCCATGTTCCGTGATATTATTTCCGATCCCCTTCACCTGTGCACAATAACCAAACTATATTACGCATATAACACTATATTATGATTTTTTTTTATATATTCATAGCAGGCAAACAAACAGATAGGTCACCTAATGTTAAGTCATCACCAACGTCTATAGACACTTGCAACACCAGGGGAGTCGCAAGTGCATAGCCAGCCTGTGTTTAGGGGGTGTAGGAAGAAGAAGGGAAGGAGAAGGGGGAGGGAATATCCGCCTCCGGCGCTGTCACTGACTGAACGAAACGCAACAATGCAAGCACTGTTACTTCACATGGGTGTTTCTGTGGGGTCGGGTAGTACTCGGGGCGAGTCGTCACATTCATGCTGAAATCAGTAATAGTTTCAGCGTAGCTCTAAAACTTAAACTAAAAAAAATATAAAATCCACTACATGACATTCAAGGATCCCGCCAAAACGACCCCTCCAATTTTCGAAAACACTAAAGCTCGTCAATAGCTACAAAACAAAAAAATAATTAAAAAAATCGGTAGAGAAACAGAGGAGGGAGATGTTTTTAACCGTTTCCCCACTGCCTATTTATTTATAAGTGCTATATATCTCAAGTTCTCGGAATCTGTACGTAATTAACCTCTTCCGAGCTCATCCGAGCGAGGTAAAGGTTAAATTTGTACAAAACAAACATATCAATCGGTCGTGGCGCTGTGTATTATATTCCATGCGTTATCATATATATTAATACGTGAAGCCTAAACTTTGTATCACTTTTTAACGGAATTGGGCGAACGGATGAACGTGAAATTTGGCATAGTTAAAGTTTATATGGAGGAGAAGTGCAGAAAGCTATTTATTTTATATAAAATGCATTATAAGTACATTAAATTAATTAAAATATGCATTACTCACACTACTGCTTCAATTTTACACAACATATACACACATGTAAATACAAAAGACATTTTGACATCTGTCAATAAATGACTTCAAAAAAGGTTGTGAGGGAGGTTGTTATGCTCGACTGTATGTGTTATTTACGTTCGTATTTATTCGTATTTACTCTTACGTTCCAATTACCCTTTTTCATTCAACATTCAACAATGATATTAACCCTAATAAAATTCAAACTTAAAAAAATCAATGAACTATGGTCGAATGTCGACCTTTTTTTTTTTTTCGAACTGACTATGCTATTGACCTGGCAAGGTCTTTACAGCTTCACCGGACTACTAAGGCCGAGCGCTTAGGGCACTCAGCCGATTTTGGTTTTGGGTAACATACACAAGGGTGCACGCACACCTCGGCTTGGGCTGTTTCCTGGAAAAAGACACGTCTGTCCTAGCTAACTATTCTAAGCTATTCATACATATATACATTTGTGAACCATACAATCGAAATTGCATGATTCACAAATGAATACGTGTATATCGGATTGAAACGAACTTAAACTATTCGATTCAGTTCGATGAGGGAAAAAGTACGCATCGTAATCGTCTACGAGACGAGGACAGATAGCGGCTATGAAGCCGCGGAGGCTAATGAGCTCAGTCTCTAAGAGACTGATCTCTTGTTCAGCGGCCATACCGGGGCCTGAGGAGGGGAGTGGGGCGTGGGAAGACATGTGAAACCTCCCTGCCAGAGGGGCAGGGGGGCGCGCCTTAATGAATTTAACGGACTATCCCGAGTCCGAATCATTTACTAACGGTGACGGCACCGAAGTCTAAAAATAGACATAACAAAAATTATTATTATTGTTTGACGGTTATTTTTAGGGGAAGATAGACGTAAATACGCGATTTACTCTATCTTATTTGAGTTATTTATTTTTTTAACAGCTGCGCGCGCGAGCCTTTGTAGTGTAGCCGCGATGGCTGGAAATCTATGGATTGCCGTGACGGCACCTAGTAGCGGATTACGAGAGCACTCTTCGTACGCCGAGATCTCCGAGATCTCGTGGAAAATGAGTAGTTGACCTGCGTAGTCAATACTCGATAGGGAAAAGGAGTATGCGGGGTCATCCTGTGAAGGATTAGCCGCCGGAGGTTTGGGAGTGTGCTGGGACGCGGGTTTAGGAGCCCACGGGGCCTGAGGGGCCCGGTAGGGGCGGGGGGGCGCACTAGTCGTGGGTACGGACGCTGCCGGTGCACGAGACGTGCCCGGCAGGTTCGGGAAGGCCTCTCGAGACATGAGAGGCGGAGGTCGAGGACGGGCGGGGGCAGCGGCCGTCTTAGACGGCGACGCCTGCCTGGGGTATCGAGGGCGCTTTGTGCGCGGGGCGCGGGGACATCCGCGATAATTCGCGGTATGGCCCACGCCGCGGCACAGAACACAGCTCGGAGGGTCGGAGGCGTCTTTCGTGCGAGAACACTCCCTAGTGGAGTGGTCGCCGAGGCACTTAACGCACCTGGGTTTCAGGCGACAGTTTCGTGCGGAGTGTCCGTACACCTGGCAGTTGTGACACTGCGAGGGCACAGACGTTTTGCGCGGCGGCTCGACTATGACGCCGGAGAGGCCGCAAAGGGATGTAAGATTAAAAATCGCTTTCCCCTGAGGGGTGCGATCGAGGACAACGAGAACCATATCATATGGAGCCCTGGTGCGCGGAGAGCGCATACGATGAACCTCGCGAACAGGAATCTTCTGTTCCTTGAGGTCGTCTGAAATGTCGTCAGTCGGGAGTTCTGAGGGGACTCTACGGATCACAACCCGTAGTTTACGCTCCTCTTCGAGAGAGTGCGTGAAATAGCCCCACTGGTTGTCCCGAAGGAAACGAGTGAGGTTGCGATGGGCGGTGGACGTGGCTACCTTCACCTGAATACCTACAGCGGTATTCACGGCGGAGGTGTAAGGGATACCTGCCGTTTCCAGCAGGCTAGAAATCTCAACCCAAGACGCTTTGTCTTGGATCGTAACGGGGGGCGGTGGGCGGGGCTTCTTGCCCGAGACTGCGGAACCCGCGGCCACGGGCGAGTCGGGTCTAGAGGGCGCTGGTGTCGCCTTTGGCACTTTCGCGCCATCGACGTTTGCGATCTTTTTAGAGGGCAATTTGTCCTCCGGATCGGAAGGTGAGTTCGGGCGCTTCTTGTTCTTGCGCGGTTTGCGGTGCGTGACGGTGGTGAAGCCATCGTCCGCAGCAGGGGCTTGCTCAGCCTGAGGGGCTTGCTCGGCAGGGGGATCCTGCTGAGCAGGAGGGTCTTGCTCCATGTCGGAGCCGGAGTCGGAGTCGGAGTCATCGCTATCGCGATCGGCTGGGGTTGGGGAGTTGTTGGAAGCCTCGATCTTGGCATAGATCGAGGGAGTGGGCTTCGAGGAGTAAGGGAGCTCGGTGCGATGCTTTGCAGCGTACGCATCGTAATCGTCTACGAGACGAGGACAGATAGCGGCTATGAAGCCGCGGAGGCTAATGAGCTCAGTCTCTAAGAGACTGATCTCTTGTTCAGCGGCCATACCGGGGCCTGAGGAGGGGAGTGGGGCGGGGGAAGACATGTGAAACCTCCCTGCCAGAGGGGCAGGGGGGCGCGCCTTAATGAATTTAACGGACTATCCCGAGTCCGGATCAAAGGGAGCTGTTTAAAACTAAACAAAATAGGAAAACAACGCAAATAAGTACCTGAGCGAGACAGGGGAAAAATAACATAAGACTACTTAAATAAACAAACAATAAAAAGAAAATAAATTTAAAAATAAATCACTGAAGAATTAAAGAAATACGTAAATAAATAGATAAACAAAAGAGTAAATAAATAAATATACCAAGAAATAGATAAAGCAATAAATAAATACAAGGAAAGGTCTCACTCAGTTCCAAGAAAAAGAACGCAGGTGCAGCGCACCTGTGAAGCGCAGGTGCAGCGCACCTGTGAAGCGCAGGTGTGCCGGATCGAAACAAACAATAACTGACGTCACTAAATCACGAATATTAAAATCGAACTTAGCGCGCGCAGCAAAACGGACAACCGCTCAAGTCGACGGTTCGATCGGAACTCCCGAATGTCGACCTCTGGGCGCCCACTAGTATAGTTAAATAGCTTACGTCCAACACATTGTTTGTATTCACTACACCATTTAGATCCGAGAAAAGTCACTTCAAATCTGAATAACTTGTTTAAAGATTGACGTCATAATTCTAGCAACGAGTAAACGTGATAGAAATCTCTGTATGATTTTTATCTCCAACTAGATGCGCCCGCGACTCCGTCCGCGTAGAACATATAGTAAAAAAACAGTTACTAATCAATTCATTTTAATAATATGTAAAGTATATCATTACATAGTATAAAACAAAGTCCCCTACCGCGTCTGTCTGTCTGTCTGTTCGCGATAAACTCAAAAACTACTGAACGGATTTTCAAGCGGTTTTCACCAGTGGATAGTGTGGTTCATGAGGAACGTTTTCGTATATAATTTGTCAAGGTTTTTTTTTTATAATCAGGGCGGGACAACGTCTGCCGGGCCCGCTAGTATTGTATAAATTCATTTACTTGTCTATTTTTCTTTCGTACTTAAATTAGAAACGAAGTTCCAGGAATTCGGTATTCAAACTCTACCATACCAATACATTCTTGATAATTTAATGTATGTCCGTAAAAACTTTGAAAATCTGCATTTTGTAAAGGACCGGCGTGATCTAAATACTAGAAACTGTAACAAAATGGTCGTCCCATGTTTCAGACTTACCAAAACCAATAATAATTTCTTAGGTTTAACAATAAAGCCCCGAAACATATTGCCGATTTGCCGGACTGTAAATTTAAGCGCCATGTCAAGTGGGTTTTAGTGTCGAATGGCTATTAAAGAGTGGATCAATATGTGAACAATGGTGATGTCTGGAATTAACTCCTCTCTGTTTTCCGAACCGGTGGTAGTTTTGACGTTCATAAGCGCCTTCTTAGGGCCTAAACTGAATAAACTTAAGCAGTGATGCGTTTTCAAACAAGCAGACAGATAGACACAGACAGGCATTTCTAAAAAAAATATATTTTTTCCAAGATCCAAGATACCAGTTAATTTCCAGCCAGTTAAAAAATAAGGAGGAGGATAGTAGATGTAACAGAGAGTTTAATTTTCGTAACGAAATATTTGGCAATTTTTTTTATGTCATAGGAGGCAAACTAACAGGCGGCTCACCTGATGTTAAGTGATCGTCACCTTCCATAGACACTTGCAACATCAGGAGAGTGGCAAGTGCGTTGCCAGCCTGTGTTTGGGGGGAAGGAAGTGGGCCTCCGGTGCTCTCACTGAACGAACGAAACGCAACACTGCACTGTTCCTTCACGTCGGTTTTCTAAGAGAGGGTGGTACTACCAAAGGATTCGCTTCTGCGGGTCGCGTTTCGGGATCAGCCTGTGCATATCCAGCCTTTCGCAGGCCGGCATGACAGCGGCGACCGGCGATGGATAGTATGTCACTCCTTGGTCGCCATTGTTTTTGGATCGTACTGTGCTTACGTACCATCATGTACAGTGCAGTCATTCTGCCGTGCTACTATAAAAAAAAGGTATCGTTGATCGGCGGGCACTTTGCAATGTTTGCAAGCAATGTCTGTGAAGTTGGCATACAAAGACATCGGAATCGTGAAACAAAAATGAGTTCTGATATTCAAATCAATAGTTCTGGAGTTCCTGAAATTTAGGAAAATAGTTCTGCATATAAAGATCCCATAAGGGCATAAGACATATGAGGGTGCCAACTTCACGCAGCATACAAAGGTCGTGACAGAGGAGTTCTGAAGGGAGTTCCGGGCTTCTTTTCAATAGTTCTGGAGTTCTTTGCAATATGAGCAATAGTTCTGCGTAATTAAGGCCACGCAGCATTCAGTGCTTATATCAGTAATCGCTTCAGCGTGCCTCTACCACCTCCAAATTTATTATGTGTGTCCAAATGCGGTTATATTACATCTGAGCGCTTGATATCGATTCGATGCGACTTTTCATTAGTAGCGAATTAAAAAGAAATTATCGTGACCACAGACAATAATTAAAACTCTGCTGAAATATGGCGCTTCAAATAGACTATAAATCAGACACTATAAGCCAGAGTCACTATAAGACATAGACTATAAATCAGCTACCGCGTAATTGCTTTATGTAAGACAAATTTTGAGTTAATTAAATCCTACAAGGTAATAACTATAACAAACAAAAACTACTAAATAAAAAACGCTACTATCTAATTTTTAACTAGTTAAACTATTGTATTTTTTATTCTCACGGAATGTACAGTCCGCCCGTAACATTTCAGCGGATCAGAATAACGTACTGTGTTACAATTACAAGGTCAAAATAAATGCCAGTCAATTATTAAGTTAAATATCAAGTTATTAACTCAACAAATTTATCCATAAGATAAACTGTTAAATGGCCCGTTGAGTTTTACTGACATTTATCGTATGATTATGTGTTCTCGTATTTATCGTTCTCGTGTATTGTTTTCAGAGGTGGTAGAGCCACGCTGAAACTATTACTGGTTTCAGCATGAATGAGTTGTCTCGCACGGGGTACTACCACCCTCTCGCAGAAAACCGACGTGAAGTAACAGTGCTTGCATTGTTGCGTTTCGTTCGGTTAGTGAGAGCGCCGGAGCCCCACTTCCTTTCCCCCTTTTCCCTTCCCCCTTCCCCTTTCTCCTTTCCTTACCCCCTCCCCCATACACAGGCTGGCAACGCACTTGCGACTCTTCCAGTGTTGCAATTATCTATGGACGATGGTGATAACTTAACATCAGGTGACCCACATGTTCGTTTGCTTCCTTTTGACATTAAAAAAAACCACAAAATAACACAATAATTTGAATATTATGTACATATGAATTGTTAAAATATGATAATAAAAAAAAAATTGGTTGTCTGTAAAGTCGGTTTACGCACTATGATTTATGTGATGACGTCATAGCAAAACATTGAGAAAATGTGCATACGTTTATGAATTGAATTATTCTATATATAGATAGATGCGTCACAAGACGAACACTTAGGCCGATCGCACCTCTCTGTCGCTTGTTCCGCGCTCGCACGCTCAGCTCAGGCGGAACGTGATCGTGAGTCATGCTTATCCGTGCGTGCAGCCGGCGTTCATCGAGTTGTAAGACGTTGTGACGTCAAAAAATAAAAGATGACAGTATACAAATTACTCTCAGAATGGTCCGGCACGCTAAAACTCAAATGACAGCTCTCTCTCTTTCACCTCGCTCCATCCCGCTCTGCACTCGTAACAATGTCACGTGCGACGAACAAACATCCGCCTAAAAGTTCGTATCGACTTGACTTATTGGCGGGTCAAAATTATGCAATGTATTTTTGATCCATAATTAATGTGTTCACTGTTAATTGATTAATTATTATGTTACTCATAATCATTACCTTATATTATATAATTTGGATATTGTGTACAAGTCAAGCAGATGCGACAAAATTACACGGAGCATTAATTTTGATCTGATACGTCACAAAATCATCCTGGAAAGATCTAGCTAGGGCGTCACCATCTTGTTAGAATATTAAAGTCATCACAACACAGTCATATAACACACTTGTTGGAGTTTCTGGTGAGATCTTCTGCCCTGCCTACTTGCCTGTAAGCCGTGTGGTGCCGGCAGAGTACAACAGCACCACCTCATATCTTTCAGTGTCGTAAAAGGCGATTAAGGGAGCGTGAGATAGTACTGAGCCCTTGTAACTTTCTTCTCCGGTCGTAACGGTCCAGGGTCCAGAAGAATAAGGACGAGTATGGGCACCTGTGTCTTGCGCGTACACATGTATACCTTAATATATCCTGTGCATCCAACCGCTTCTATGCACCGAGTTTCGTCGCGAGGATATGCTACATAAGCCATCTTCACAGATTAGCGGTCAATGTCGACGCAATTGTTGAAATCGCTTGGAACAATCATCATCATCAGTATCTGCCCGTCACCACGTCCGCGTGGAATAGTTATTTTGGGCTAATGCTAGAGAAACTCTGATTTTGAAACATTCTTCATTGGTGCTCCGGTCCTGTCAGCGTAATGACACATCGATATATGAGCTATCTAACACTTAAAGAATTTTTCAAATCGGACCAGTTGTTCCTGAGATTAGCGCGTTCAAGCAAACTAACTCTACATACGTAGTTATAGTTATACGATAAACTTATGATTTTGCAAATTCAACTTTACCTGAACGATTTAAAGTTTTGTTTACTAGGATGCAAGCGACGCGAGTTTATAGTTATGCAATAAACTTATGATTTTGCTAATTCAACTTTACCTGAACGATTTAAAGTTGTGTTTACAGGGACGCAAGCGACGCGAGAGTATTTGAAATGACTGCATAATGCACTCATTTTTGTGTACCGGCTGTGAGACGTTAAGTGTGCATGCATTTATATGGAAAAATCGATTAATATAACCAAAATAGGAGTTTTGTTTTGGTCATATTGAAGGAATTATGAGTCATTTATTCATACTAATACTTATAATTATATTGGAATAATGGGTTATAAAGGTTAGGAAACATTTCGTGACGTCATACAATTTATGAATAAACAGAATTTTGTTTGAGTGTACTTTGACGGTGAATTCCTACCTCAAATGACGTACTCCGCAGGCTAAGTTTCAAGAATTAATTAATTATTTTAACTATGCCTTCCTAATACATTCTGGCCAATTTAATGTTTGTCCGCAAAAACATAGGAATGCCATATTTTGTTAAAGACCAGAAAACATCAATGCTATCAGAAAGGTAAAAATTTTACCCTCATGCGCCTAAAGAAGTTTCACTTCAAAAAATGTTATTCAATTTAGGTCCTCAGAAGGCGCTTGTGAACGTCAAAGCTACCACAATTTCGGAAAAACAACCCAGTCATCGAGAAGAACCGGCAAGAAACACGATCTGGTTTATCTCTTCATTTTATATATTTTTACAAAACATAAATAGTTAAATTCGTTTTTATTGGATGCACAGAGAAAGGCGTCATTTTCAGACATCACAATCGTTCACGTATTGATCCAGCCCATAATAAACTTTAGATATTAAAACCCGCTTGACATAGTTCTTGAACTCACTGTTCGGGAAATCGGTAATGTAATGTAGGTAAGGTAATGTGTTATGGGACTTTGTTATAAAACCTAACACTATTACCTAAAAAACTATTTTCGGTCTTATTGAGCATGGTCTTTTACTAGATTTTATCTAAGTGTTTGCGGACATACAGTGATAGTGTACATATACTGATTGTGTAGATGACGACATCGTATATCTTATGGAAAAACCTGGACAAGTTTGGCACAGACTAGAAAGGAATGTAGTAAAAGGGAGGAGACTTATGCCCTACAGTGGGTCGAGAAGAGCTGTCCATGATGATGATCATCTATTAAATTAAAAGAAGAGTGTAGGCAGTCATAGGGACAAGCAATATAGGACACCTATGTTCTTTTTTGAATTTTTAAATCAATTATAGTCAGAATTTGAATGTGAGCCACCTCCGAATGACTCAGAATTATAGCGATGATTTGCTGATTCCGAAGTTGAACTTGAAGAACGATGAGGTTTTCTCTCAATAAAAGATTTGTTACTAGTAAAGCAGCGAAGGATGCGCTCGTATGCAGACTCGTTCAAAACGGACTATCTATACCGTCCACGCCGGTTTTTAAGGCCACCCCAGGGCACGTTTTAGGAACAAAGAACCGCTTACGCACACCTGCGGTGCTCCACCAATCAGAGCGCTTAGTTGCGTGTGCAGCGTCAGAAGGCTTCCTAAACAACTACCCAGGCGGGGCGGTATTGCGATGAGTCATCCTTCGCTTTCTATTTATTTATTTACAAGTGTACTTACAAGTAACAACTTAATACTATTTAAAATATTAAACTATATTATTCTATACAATATTACATACTTTAATGGAAACATAATACTGTTCTATCAAATTATACTATCAAATCTACTTTTAGACAAAACACTATAAATATCTATAACTTTAATAACTATTTCTAATTACATTATCATAACCCTACATGACATTCTATATGGTAAATAAAACACAGATACACATATCTCTTTAATTTCAGGTGAACTATCTATGAACTATAACAAATTTACTACTAACACGATTGGCGTGACGATATTAAGAAAACGTAATAATGTATACAATACTAGCCGACCCGTGCCCACTTCGTTGGGCGGTAATACGTAAGCGTGGAATGGTTATTTTGCGCTAAGACGCAGCGGAAGCTCTGAAAAGGAAAAAAAATACCTTGATTTTGCAACATTCTTCATTGCTGCTCCGCTCCTATGGGTCTTAGCGTGATGATATATTGCCTATAACCTTCCCTGATAAATGAGCTATATAACACTGAAAGAATTTTCCAAATCGGACCAGTAGTTCCTGAGACTACCCCTTACAACGTCACAAACTCACAAATTCACAAACTCTACCTCTTTATAATATTAGTATAAATTATTAGTATAGATTATAGATAATATAATTAGTTAATAGCTTCTGCCCGTGACTTCGTACGCGTGGAATGATTATTTTGCGCTAAGACGCAGCGGAAGCTCTGAAAAGGAAAAAATACCCCGATTTTGCAACATTCTTCATTGCTGCTCGGCTCCTATGTGTCTTAGCGTAATGATATATAGCCTATAACCTTCCC